>CM021102.1:286248228-286708815 GCA_007115665.2 Sequoiadendron giganteum | reverse complement strand
CCACAAGAGAAACCAAATATGTGCTACTTGAATCAACTAATCATAACAGTAAAATGGAACATCTTTATTGCATATAACTAAACTCTACAATCTGATAAGAATCTTCATAGATTTCTCATTCATGAGTGCAAAAAAAACTAGCAATAAAGTATTGTTTGTGAAAAAAATTCTATAACTATCAAAACACATATCTCTAACTAGATCTACTCCTCAACCACCAATCCAATAATATAGGTTTAGAAGGAGTTTTATTTGCATAAGGAATAAAAATAAAAATAAAATGTATATGCTCACTCTCCTTCAAGATAGAGAGAGACAAAGTCTTTGTAATTGAATCTATAACTAAAATATATAGAAGAAGACAAATAAGATTGACACTCTGCCCTAATGGTTTGACAGAGTCGTGCTCTGTGAGAACAACACACTGGATTCCTTATCAATACAAACTTATCTTCCTCTTTTCATCTTATTGGATGATCTGGTGAGTCACAATTGACCACTTCAATGATCACCTTCATTATTTCCTAAATCTATCATGTTATTAGCATTTTGAACTTTCTCCTACAATCTACCTGAAATCCTTTGGCTGCGGGCTGGTCAATCTAGTTGTTGTGGGTTACAATTCTTCTCACTGCAAGATATTAGTTTCATATAAAGTATAAAAAATAGTAATCAATCATGAATTAACACATAATCATATTGAATTTCATAAACATTCACACATTTATCCATGCAAACATCATTATATCATAGTTATATTTCCACATGGTAAAGTATGGTTTAGGATGCATAAAAGGCATAAAAGATATATAAGGTTCATGATTGTCTATGAAATAAGCAACTTGAAATATTAAAAGACAATAAAAGGAATAAAACTAGATATTTCCTAGGCCCATCATTCCCCCCAACTAGATTATTTGCTTGTCCTTAAGAAAAAATTAAGATCGAAGGTTGTATTGGAGATTCATTTCCTTGAATTTTTTCACATCAACTCCCATTTTTTGTCTTAGATAGTAGCCTTTTTGACATGAAATCCTTGCCAACCTCATATTCTCTACTGTTTGAATTTCATGACGGTTTCTCCTTGTCCAATGTGGCACTAGATAGAGGAGAAGAGGTGGATGAAAGGTGAGTGGAAACCATTTAAGTCCATTATCCATAGTAATGTCTATATACTTCTAAGATCTACTAATAATGGCTATAAAATTAGACAGGCAGGGCAATTCCTTTTTCTTTAATTCAGGAGTTAGTTCTTCCCATCTCTTCTTCACAAAATGGAAGATTTGATTAATGGATCATGTAGCTAGTTTCTTCATCCTCATGTAGTCATGTTCCTTGATACTTATTATTTTTATTCCCACACCTCTGTAATCTAGGAGCTCTAACCACTGATCAATGATTGTGTTGTGATCTTGTGATTCTTTCCTCATCTGTAGAGCAATAAATTTCTCCCTCTTACTATATTCTTGTAATATTTCACCTCTTTGATGCTCATTCCTAATATAAGAGGATAATTCTATAATTTATAAATCCCCTACAAACATTAGTGGATTCCACTCAGTCTGATCTAAGAGAACAAAGTTATGCAAGTAGAACTCACATAACTGGTCCTGCATGATCAGTGTGGAGTCAAAGAAATTATCTAAAAACAAAAAAAATATTGATTGACATTGGAAAATCACTAATCACTTGGCTGAACTGAAAACAGAAATACTTTTCCTTCAGAAATAATTCATAAACTCTTGTAGGAGGTTTGCATTTAAGAATTTATGTGCAACCTTGTCTGATACTTCTTCAGCCTTCACTTTCAACCTTTTTATTTCTACATCTTTTTGTTCAAGTGTCATGGTGTGTTTTGATATCAATTCAACTTTTTATTTTTTCCATTCCTTCTTCTCAAAGAAATCTTGGGTTCTTTTCCATAATTCTGCATCGAGGGACACCACAATTGGCACAAAGGGAACTATGAGTGGATGAGTTGGGTCCTAGAGTACTAGTTCCTTATTTTCTGCTTCTATGATAGCAATTTTTGCCAATTCATCCAACCTAAACCCATGCTCAAATTTATAAATGTTTTCTTCCAACTCTTTAATTCTTTTGTCCCTTTCACTATCTTTTTGTTGGTGTGTTTTCAACAAATATTCTAATTGCTTTATCCTTTCCATAGCCTCTTGCAATTCTTTGCCAATATCCTTTTTCTCAACAAAAATTATTTCATCTCTTTTCAAAAATTAGTCATCCCTCTCACTTGTATACTGATTACCCTCTGAATCAGGGCTCTTTTGGGTTCTTTTTCTCATTTTACTTAAAAAAAATATCGTTTGAATTGGATTCAGAGGTACTTGTATAGTACCATGACTGTGCAATAAGTGCATTTACATTACTGGGGGATTTCCCCTCTAATTTTGAGTCTATTTCAACTATAACCACATCTTCTTTCTGTCTTTTTCTTGTGCCCCTCATTGGCCTTTTTCCTACCTTGTGGGTCTCTTCTACTCTATGGAAGGTGCAAAAGAAGACCCACCTTTCCTTTTCTTGGTCCTCTATGTTTTTTTAGAAATAGAGGTTTCTTCCTTATCCTTTGTTGTAGGTTGCTTGGCAGTGGCTGGAGGCTGAGTGCCCTGCAAACCTTGCTCCTTTGGATCTCCTATGTTGTGGGTAGGTGACCCAATAGGGGAGCCAGAGGGAAGTTCCTTCTCTGAAACAATAGGTCCCTCTACTATTCCTAGGACAATAGGTTCTTCAAGGATATTATTAATATGGTTGTAATTTAGGAAAATTTTCTACAAAAAATGTGGAAATTGAGTTCTCAAACTCCTTTTTATCAATAATATGACTAAAAGAAATGTGATAATGTTGTAATATTCTTTTTCCTTTTATACTCAGAGCTCATTATTTTCAATAAATTGTATAAAAAAATTGGAACATTCACACACCTATCATGGTGAAGATGACTCGATAACTTAAAATAGACTATATGCAACAAGGATTTCCTACCGTCATAGGTTAAATACTTGATTATATAATCATCCCTAGCAGAAATAGCATCTACCCTAGCTAGAAATTCTTCTCCTTCCCATGACAAACCTCATACTTCATAAATGTTAGCTTTTGAGGCATCTATCCTTAAGACTTTCACTAATGCTTCATCGTTTTGTAATATGGTATAAAATTGTTGTTTCATGACCTCCTTATACTCTGTAAGCTTCAATAAATACCCCAACCAACCAACATGATGAAAAATGGGTAATACTAGTCTGTCTTCTAATAGTTGGGTGTGTGCTGCCAGTTCCCTACGAATAATGTCAGCTCCCATAATATTGTTCTACAATTTCTTAATTTTTTGTCTGTCACTCCAACTACACCACCTTCACAATATCTGTATGTCCTGTTTCTTTCCTCTGAGCTTGTATTGTTTGAAAAATGGAGGAAAAATAAAATGGCCAAAAATCTTGCAAAGGGTTTTAAAGATCAAGAAAATAAGGAAACCTCCCCAACTAAAGATACTAAGTGTCCTCACTTAGGGGTATAGTTTTAGTGGAGGGTTAAATGAAATTTAGTGAGAAATAAATTTAGATACATGAAGCATGCACGAAGTAATGTATAAAAATGTTGAAAATCAATAAGAACTGATGTTAATTATGAGAAGTTAATGCGTGTACCTATATAAATGTGTTGGAATGAAACTAAACTCATGTGAATTGACTTATCACAATTGCAATGAAAGTTTTACATACTCAATTTGAAATGAATGATAGTATATGCATGAAACGTGGTGAATGATGGAATGGAAAGGTTGTGGAGTATATGGAATAGGTGAGGTGAAATGAATGCATGGGATGTGGTAATCGAGAAAGGGGGTGGAAATGATACGTATGAATATATGTGTGTGTGTGTGTGTTGGTAATATGAAATGACCTTCAGACAAGTGATACAGGTGCTTGTAGTAACATGTCCCTTTTGAAATTTTATCGCCTTCATGTATTATGCTATAGGTCCTTGCCGCTTATTTGATTGTTCTAGAAAATAAATGTTGTCATTTGTCACATGTGTAGTGTGTGCATTTGAAAGAGGTGGTGGATTTATACTTGTGAAACATTAGTTGGTGAACTGTGTAGCTCATGTACTGATTCATTTGTAGAACTTGTAGTCTTTGCTACTAAATTGGCCATTGTAGGTTCAAACTTATGAATTAATGAAAGAAGGAGAGCCCAATAGCCTATACTGAATTCCTTTGTCTTTATGAACTGATCATGCCATTTGATTCTTTGATTCTAGACAACTTTAGTGTGGTGTATGGATTCCATTCTAATTTTATCAAAGTGCATTTAGGCTATGTAATCTCTCCTGTTGAGCTATGGACAAGTCCATGCCCAATGTAACTAATGTCATCAGTTTTTTGTATTCAAATTCAATAGGAAGTGTCGATTTCTTCCCATACACCAATTTATATGGTGTAAATCCGGTTATGGTCTTCCAAGTGTTGCAAGTATGAGCATTTGGTGTTTACATTGATGTCAACAAGCTTGTGGTGTCATTGATGAGAAAAATATTATTGCAAGAGTATGTGTAGTTGTTGGTCTTTTCTATGTTGTTGCATTAATGATGCTTTGATTAGTTGCATTATGTTGTCATTAGTAAGCTACTAGTGTCAACCTCTAGTGTTTCTTTGATAATAATATGTCTATGAATGTATGGTTGAGTTGCTAGGTTGCAGTTGGTTCTATAGTATTGAAGAAGTACTGAAGATGATGAGGATGTGTCTCTAGTGCGTGGTTTCCAAGTGCTTTTGAGAAAATTTGATAAAAAGAGGAAATAGCGAGTTGCAGTGTTGTTCTAGGTTGCAAAGTAGTGTTCTGGAGTTGCTTCACATTTCTTCTAGGTTACATATCTACTTGTGCATTTCATATATGTTGATCAAAGGTATTTAGAGCTGTTATATCAAGAATTTGGTGTGCTAGATCGATGTGCATGAGAATTTATGTTCACCAGTGTGTGAATTATGTATGCAAAGGTGTCTAGGAGAAATGTTTTTGCTCCAAATTTCTTTTCTATTTGGTTTCGGGTCTTGCAGATTTGAAGGTTTGTTGATAGTGTTGATATCTTTCTTCTATTGAAGTTGTTCAAGGTTTTTTGGTTCCTTGAGTTACAATGTATGGCAAAGTTTTTTGAGTGTACTAGGTGTGAACATTCTTTAGGTGAAATTTTTTTATTAGCGATCAACAGGGACCATAAAAGGATTTTGTTGGATTTCAAGGTGTTTGTGGAATATTCTAGATTGTTTCTAGGTGACATTTTTTATCCATGAGTTTTTGTTGGATCAAAGGAAGTGTGTACTTAAAATTTTAATGGTGTTTACATGGGTAACAATCTACTTGGGTGTTTACACTATATGTGAAGGTGATTCCGTGTTTGTGGAAGCATGGCATGACATGTGTGAATGGATTTAGGTTCTAGCTAAGGTGTGGTGTGGTATTCCTTCATTCCTTTCAACTGTGAGAATGTTTGGTGTTGACCTAATTTGAATTTGCATGGTTGAGGTGCATAGAAGATCTTAGAGAATGGTTTCAAGGTTGAAGCTGGCATAAATAAGAGTTTATTTGTTGAGGGATGATAAGATAGACATGAATATGAACATGATGTGAATTGTAGAGTTGTTATGTGAAAATTTGAGCAGTGTAGTATGAGATTTCATGTTAGATTGCTAGATGCAATGAGTAGAAGGCGTCTAAAATTCTTCAGTCAAACTATGAAGGTGTTGGTGACATTGTGGTGGATGTTTTTGTTGCATTGAGATGGATTTATCTATGTAACATTCTTATCTATATTCTTTTCTACTCTAGAAGTGATCCTTTGGCAGTGAGACTTTCTTTCTTTTGGGTAGTGTGCCCTCAGGTAGTGAGCCCTTTTGTAATTGATGATATTACTTTATATTGTGACATAATCCTCACCATGTTTTTTCATATCTTTTGTTTTCCATGTAAATCTGGTGTTCTCTTGTGTTTGGTGTTGATCTGTTTCAGTTTCTATTATTTTCTTTTCATGCTAAATCATTATAAAAGATTAAGGGTTAATTAAATGAATGTGGATCTGAATATTTATGAGGGTTTTGAAGTTTTAAGGTACAATTGATTCAACCCCCCTATAAATTGTATTGTGAATTCAACACCAAGTTGTCCTATAGGCTCGAGTTGCCTCAGGTAACCTAGCTACCCAATCCTTTCTATAAGTTTGCACTATCTTTGTGAGAATTTTTTCAATTTCTTTATTTTTGATTTCAATCTGCGCATTATCTTGAGGGTGGTAAGTTGTTGACTTCATATGTCTGACCTTATACTCTTGAAATAATTTTGTGATCAACTTTGATGTAAAATGGGGTCCTTGGTTTGTGACAATCTCTCTTAGAACTCCATATCTTATGAATATGTCCTCATAGATAAATTTTTCCACATTACCATCTCTTGCAAATTGTAGAACCTTAACCTTCACCCACTTTGTAAGGTAATCTATTCATACCATTATGTACTCTTTGTTGTTTGATGTTGGTGATATGGGGCTAATAAATTCTAATCCCCATTTTTCAAATGGTGCTATTGCTAATTATGGCAGCAATGGAATTTTATTTGATTTTGTTGTTCTTCCCATTATTTGACACCTATCACAACCCCTAGTATAATTCATTGCATCTTTATGAAGAGTTGGCCAATAGTAGCCAGCGTTGAGAATCGTAAGAGTTTTCCTCTTTGCTGCAAAGTTTCCCCCACATAAGGCTACCTGGGATAAGTAAATTAGCTGTGAAGAAGAAGGGCCCCAATTGGTTCGAAAAATAAGATCTCCGGTCTCTCAGGAAGAGACTAGTTCAAAGAGAACAAAAGTTGATATAGTTGACACTAAAAGTGAAGAAGTAGAGAAAGAAAAGAAAGGTTTTATTTTCCATAGAAGAGAAAAGAGTTTAGAAAAAGGATAAAAATATCCTAAAGGAAAAGGAAAGAAGAAAGATAAAACTCCTTCGGTTAGGGAGCATAGTCCTATGAAGTTTGACACTTTGTTCAGTAGAATTATAGAGTTTGGTTTGCTGAAGGAAATTACTAAAATGTTTCTAGAAGAAAATGGTGAAGATAAGTCAACAATAGAAGAATCTATTGTTAGGTATATAGTAACATTTCATACCGGCCTAGATAATATTGAGGATCAATTGCGTGATGATCTGAAGAATTTATTGACTGCAAGAATGAAAGAGACCATTGAAGAAGATTCAAAGATAAAGGAATTTTCCTTGGAGAAGATTGGTTCTTCTTTGACACAAGAAGACAAATGTAAGTTGTTCAATTTGTATAGCAAAAAATTTTGGACAAAACAAAGAGTTAACACTCTTATGGGCAGAGACAAAGAAGATATTGAAAGGCTGAGGAGTGAGACATTGGAGAAGGTTGAAGAAATTGCTAAAGGGTTGGGAGTCCCTTCAGATAGTGAAGATCAAATGCAACATGATACATATATCTCGGAAAGCTATGAACCTAAAAATGAACAACATGAACATGTTCCCGAGGATGGGTATGTACAAGAAGACATGGTAACACATGATACCCCTCTCGATGTGGAGAATTTTTGTGAAGAAGAAAATGGAAGATGATAAACAAAATATCTCGGAGAAGGATGATGCTCAAATTGAACAGAATTTCCCCCCCCCCAAATATGGAGAATTATTTTGAGTAGAGAGAAGAAGATAAACAAGAATACCCAAAGAAGAAATAGGCACAAAAGAAGAAAAATTTCCTCCTCCGGATGGTGAGAATTCCTCGAAAGAAGGAAAAAATGTTGAAGAATTTTTTTCTAGTGGAGATAAGGAGAAGAGTGAGAAGGAAGGATAAATTTCTAAAACTATTGGTGAATCCTCCAAAGCTTCTGGAGATTCTTTGAAAGATTTATTAGACATGATGTTATGAGGGGTTTTTGCACAACACTTTCAAATTCCAATGTAACAAGGATAGGTAGATATGGATAATTTATAGCTTGTTGATGCTTTCCATGCCTCTACAAAGAAGGAAACAATTCAAACACACCAAAAGAGTGCATAAATAGTAGAAGAAGCAGTAAAGGTATTATAGGAAAACATTATCGGAGCAGCTATTGATAATTCCCTGTCTAGTGTACAAAATTTAAAGTTGTTAGATTCCTTTAAGGAATATTCTACCAGTTTAGAAGAAATTTTGGAGAAGGAAATGAAAAATAAGGTCAATGATAAGAGATTGACTGAGATTTTTGATAAATGCAGTGCAACACATGGCAAGTTACAAGGTAACTTGAAGGAAGTACAAAAATACTTGGAAGAAGCTAAAGTATTGTTTCATTTTTTCTTGAAATGACCTACTTCTATGTAAGGAGTATAAAATATTAAATAGAATCAATTGAGTCACAAATTTATCAGTCCTCCAATGCATATGATCTAGAAAATGATGCAGATGATGCAACAAGGGCAACAAATGAAAATTTGCATTGTCAATTCTTCCTACTGCAAGAATAAAAAGAGAAAATCATAATGTAGTACAGTCAGCTTAGATATTTGGTAAGTAAAAGGCTTACATATTTGACTGGAGTTTTAGATAGTGTAGAGAAGGTAACACAAAATTTTCAATTCTCCAAAAGAAGGAGAAGACCTCCATGTGTAGTATGAAAGTCTGAATTCCTTGCTTTCCTTCACCAAGAAGGATTGAGAGGTAGCTAAGAGAGACTAAGAGGCACTCCTTTCCAAACTGAAGGTGTCTTACAAGGGTATTTTACCCTCTTCTAGTTGAAGGTGTACATTTTTGTTTTGTATATGCAATTTTTGTATTTTAATGTATATATGTGGAAGAAGTTGATGGTGTTGCAGTGCATTTTTGGACTTTTTTTTGGTAAATAACATTGTTAGGGGGAGCCACTTTGATGTAAATATTTCCTAAGGGAGAGATTGTTAGAGAAGTATGTTGAGTTTAAGAGAGAAGAAAAAAAGGGGAGATACTCTCATGTATATATCAGTTAGGGAGAGCGATATAGTGCACCCTTTTCCCTTGGTGTCAAAGGGGGAGAATGTTTTGGGATTAGTTTGAGAAGTTTTGGAGAGTGAGAGTGTGTTGCCATCAATGAAAAAGGGGGAGATTATTGGAAACATGAAAACGATGGTGCATGGATGGTGTATGGTGTTTTCATTGGTGTCAAACCATTGTATAAATGTAGAAGTGTTGGTTTGGAGAAGACCAAATGGTGTGGATAATTGGCTAAGTCTCAAAGTGTAATTTTAGTGTTATAATGAACCAATTTTGTGTTCTTCATTGCTCCGCTATGTAATATCTTTTCACGAGGTTTCAAGTTTTTGATGATGTGTATTGAAAGTGTTCAAATCCAAAGTTTCAAGGTTGTATGTCTTCTGCAGTTGAAGATAATGTTGATAGAGTATCATCTTTGTAATGATAGTGTTACTGGTATAAAGTACATATGGGAATTCTCTACATTCCATTGTAAATAATTTTAGTATTATGTGGTCTTGAGGAAGTATTTACGAATTTCAAAATTATGTTTGATGCAAGTAGCAAGTGTTTTGGTGGTCTGTGTGTCAAGTTGTGAATGAACAACTAGTTCATTCAATTATTGCTTCATGAGTTTTTCTATGTGGTGCTAACCTAAGGATTTTGGGTTTGTGTGGAGTTGAAGTATGTAAGGAGAATATTTATGGGAGTTATTATAGGTCATGCTGACCTATTTTGGAGGTTTACACGTTTTGGTTTATTCTAAAAAGCATGTGGAATGGAGTTTTGAGCTGGCAGGTTATGTATAATTAGGCCGACCTAATTGATATTTTGTTGGTTACAATATATATGTAAGGTTAATTCATTGTGCAAATGATGATTATGAGATGCATGTGTGTGTAGAGTGTGTGTGAGAAATCTGATGTAGTGTGAAGTGCAGAAGGAGTAGTGGTGAAGTATGAAGTGTGTTAAGTTAGTTTTCAGAGCTTAATTGGAACCTTTATCTTTGGCATGTTGCAGATGCATTATTAGCAACTCATTTTGGAAATGATCCACCCTTTTCTCTATCTTTTTCTCTTTTAGATTGTGAGCCACTAATAGTGAGTAATTCTTTCTTTCTAGATAGTGATTCAACCATTTTGTAATCTCTATTGTAACTAGTTATAATATATTATGAGCTAATCCTCACAATGGTTTTTCCCTTTCAAGGGTTTTCCATGTAAATCTAGTGTTTTTATGTTCCTTGATGTGATGCTTCCTTTATATGTTCCTTTCCATTACTGCAATTTAATGTGATGCTTTGAATGGATGTTTAAATTGATGAAGTTAATGAATTTGAATTAATATTGATTCCCCCCTCTCAGTATTCTGAATGTTCAATATCTGTAGACCTAGGTATCTACTCTCTCTCTCTCTCTCTCTCTCTCTCTCTATATATATATATATATATATTATAAAGAGGGGTCTTTTCTCTCTTTGGGGGGGGGGGGGGAGATTTTTCCTATGTATTTTTTTCTTTTCCTCATTTATGAGAGATTGTTTGCAAATGGGAACCCAAGATGGACTTATAGTTGGGATCCATCCTTGCACATATTCTTTCTTTATCATCTCTCTAAGTTTTACTTTAGGGGGGTTAATGCAATATTTATTACTTTGAATATGTTTATCCTAAGTATGATATTGCAAATGTTATTTAAGTTGCATATACATAGGATTTTTTTCTTATCCTCATAGATTTAGAAAATTGGATAAGAAATCCATTATTTTTAGGTTATATGCCTTATCATCATCCTTATTAGATTTTGAAACTATAAGGCTATATATTTGTAGCTTTATTTCATTCTTATTTGATAACAAAGCAAGCATTTTGAGATCTTACATTTCTCTCAGAGACTAATTTTTTCTTGGTAATTTGATGTTAAATCATTTCCATTTAAATTTCTATTAATTCTATTCATTTCACTAGACTTTGAGTTGAAATCTACTCACAAATTCTAACAAAATTACTAAAAATATCCATGCACAAGATATTAGAGTTAACCATTTAATTCAAATAATTCATTGAAATTTTTATTTGGAGTGAAAGCTATGCATTGTGGATTAATGCCACTCAATAAAAATATTATGAAAAATTAAAATTGATTAAAAAATATAAATAATGAAAAAAAAAAAAATTTAAAAAATCTTGAATCTACATAGAAAATGCCACAACTCATTAGTTTACATCATTCTTAAATTCTTGACCATGATTTTAATTTTTATAATTGATATAAATTCAAAAGTTCTAAAAGATACCAATTTTGAGCATCCCACTTAGGCCACAAAGTGGGACATAGTATTGCAGGATCACCTAACCCCTAATCCCTTCCACTACCTTACCTCTAATACATAAAATAAAAATTAATACAATTACCTTCTCTACCCCTAATTCGTAGTGATATATCTATCTTTTTAAAATATTAAATACCACTTTATGAAATAACTTGTTATGATATTGCCTATTTAGTGAGGCCTCTAGTAGGGTGAGTCAACATGGTTTATGCACACATCTAGTGTACCCCCCAATAAGTAGACCATTTACCATTATGTTGTGTCATTCTAGGCCAGCATGGGTACTTAGTTTCATTTTTGTTGAATTATAATTACAACTAAAGTTAAACATATAGATAGATTGTCATTTTCATATTCACAATTTTCTTTAGATATAAGTAACATTTAATGACAAGTTTATTAAATTTATGGATTCAATTAAGGATGAATAAAACTCATTTTTGAGTGAGAATTATTAGTAAATTAACTTCCTTGATATGCCTTTCTTAATGACTGGTAGTTCTTATGGTAACACATTTTCTTGCTATAATAAGTACATTATTGCCATTTTATTATTATGAAATTAAATTGATATTAAATTACATCTTATTTCTTGAATGGTTATTTTGTATAAAAAATCATCTTAGGGATTTATTAAGGTTCATAAAACTAACTAGGTCTATCTACATGTATTAAGAATGTACAATATAGTTACCTATATAAAAACACCATCCTCTACATATATTTTTTGCACATGCTTTGACATTGTCAACATTGTTAAGTTTTATTTCAGTTCCTATATTTTAAATTCTTGATAGATTCTACTCATTGCATTTTATCATTTTTAGGTTTCAAGAGGGAGCACTCATTACATGGAGAATCTATTGAAGATTATATCATTATGTGTATCATTTTATGAGTGTCTAAAATATTTTATTTTCATGTTGATTCCTTTCTTTAATTAAATGCATCTTCATAGTAGTTGAAATTCAAGTCAAATTAGGGGCAAAATGTAAGTGAAATTTATATTCCTTAAATTTTTCAATTATTTTTGGACTCAGTTAAATGACTACGTTAGCCACTATGCAATGGATAACATACAAATGACATTATTTTACACTATGAGTTGACATATTCCCTAAACATAAATCAAGTCTCTAAAAATCCCTAGAAATTAGTTCCAATCCTTCATTTACTCAAATTCTCATGCCTAGTTTGATTCCTTGACATAAATTGATTCTATTTCAATTCAACAACATGGAACCAATCCATGAATTTTTGAAAATTTAAAATTCAAATTAGAACTCCTTTAAATTATTTTTTATTAGATGATTTGAAGCGTGAATAACTTTAAATTGTATTCTAGTGTGTTGTATGAAAGGACAAACCCTAATTCATTTTAACACGTCAGAGAATCTAAAACTCACTTAATACTTGTATTATTCAAGAATCACATATAAGTATTCACTACCACACCAACATATACATAATTAGAAAGTAAGAATATTGCACGGTTTCTTCAAGTATTCAATTTTTAATCAGTTCATTGAGTTAAATAACCTAGGTGTTTGACTAAGAACACTGTCCTCACTTAGCAAGCTCCACAAATGTGTTAATCAAAACTACTATTTCACTATTGGAAATTTAGATATAAGAAGCTGAGCCAAATTAGTTTTTAGATCACTAAACCTAGTAGGTTGATTTCATGCATAGAGGGTCAATTTCACACCACACAATTGACCTAGACTAACTATGTTGTGATTTCATATCAGATTGAAACAAAATTTAATTTAATACTTTTAAAAGATTTATAGGGTGTGATTTGATACTAGAACATCATTTTGGATTGAAATGAGTGAGTTTAAAATACAACACCATTAATCCAAACCTAGAGTGAAGTAAACCTATTCCATATTTAATTTTGAAAAGTGTGCTTATCTATTTATAATTTTCTATCTCAAACATAGATCTTGGGGTAAATCTAAGTATTGTTTGATAAAAGAGAGTTTAAAGAAGTGATGCACAAGGAAGATGTATAGGACAAAGAAGTAACCAAAGGAGTGGAGGGGATGATAAATGGAAGGGAATAAATGAATGAAATAAATTATCCAATAGGTAAACACAATAGAAACTGGAATAGCAAGGTGTGAAGAAGAGGGGATAAAAAAGGAGTAGGCTTGAGTATGTGATTTAATAAAGATAAGAATTTGAATATTGGACAAATAAATTAACCTAGAGATTTTACAAATAAAAGAAAAACTCCTTCAAGCATTAATACCATATTTAGCATGACTTAAGGGTCCCTCATGTGTTAAACTTGTTGTTGCTTTGTGAATTAGAATTTCCCTTACTCTACTGCAAGATCTATTAAATGCATCCCCAATTTAGATATATTTTAGGTATTATCTTCAATTATTTCTCAAAATATCTATTAGAAAAATCATCTACAAGAAGTTTATTAATGTTGCTTAGACAAGCTCTATGGACTAGCCATTCATTCTAAAGATTACTTCTTCATCAAGAAAATTTGAATAAGTTATGGAGAATAAAATCATTGTGTTTCCCTTCTATCTTTAAATATGTTAGTCTTATGAGAGCCATAATTCACCCCTAATAATTTGATGTTCTCATGAACCATATATGGAACTTAACCTCATTATTCCTCATAGAAATATGTTTTTTCTTTTTTTTTACGAAAGACTATAAGTCTGTATAATATATTAAAATGAATAGCTAGTTACAAAATAATCATGAATGACAGAGAACAAAAAGAACCAAAATGAATGCAACAAGTATAAACATTCATCTATTACCTATACTCCATATACAGTAACACTTCCCCAAAATGTAACCCTAATATTATCATTGCTACCTTTTGAAGAATAATAACAATGAAAATTTTAAATTTGTATTTCTATAATAATCACATGCTTTTGATCTTTATTAGATATGCTTATCCTTTTCAAGCTATTACACAAGGGATATTTAAAACATATTGAGTAGCCCATTTTTAATCATTTTGTTTTTGTTTTTTTGTGCTATGCATCCTTTGGATATTATTAAAGGATCTAAAAAGTTGATGAAACAACACCTTCCCCATCGGTTTATTGTGATTATGTAGTTTATAAATTCTCTCTTTCTAACTTTATATGCCACACTTTTACATCCACTTGTAATTAAAAACTTTTAGCTCTTTGAATTTACATCATGAAGACCAAATACAATAGTTTATTACTTACTTTTAATCAATCATTGGCTCTAAGAGATGAGACAGATTTTGAACACCTTATCCCTTGACACCCTCCAATGGAGTTATTAGATCTTTTATTGGGCATTTTGTGATAGTTAAAATAACAAGTTAGCTGAGTGAAGATACTAGTAAAGCCATGATTTTATGATTGTCACATTTGTCTTGTACTACATCTGTATAGACAAGTGTGTAGATGTGTGCTTGGCGAGACATTCACCTCGTCTTGTTCACTTCAACATCAATTTTGATTTCAATTGAAAGAATAGATTGCTGATTATGCATGAGACAAATGATATTGATTTTTATAAAGAATATCATTCCAGGTGTCAATGATAAAGTCACGTATGAAATTTGATCTCCTTCACAGTAATAGGATTTGGATTTTGACTGATATATTGATGTGTCCTGGAATTCAAGAACTTATAGAATTAAGGAAATCATTTTAGTACTAAATAAGGTATGTAGATGGGTAGGCCAACAACTGAAAATTCATTTGTTATAGAAAGATATCCAAGTATTACTTGTAGTGGATCATATTACAGTATTTGTGGGGGAATTGGTGATTGATAGAAGCAGGTTGTGAATTGGAAGAGGTAATGGAGATGATCATAAGGTCGACTGTTTATGGAAATTTTTAATATATATTTCTATATATGCACGGCTTGTGGTTACCCTACTTGAAAAGGTGATGGTACTGCTCATCTCTTTCTGCCTTGTTGTGTTTGTAGATCTTTCTCAAGTTGGATTGAATTCGGGGCAATTCAGTGAATCCTGCTCATTATTCGTGAGGGCAAGTGGTTCAACTTATAGCAGAGGAAATTGTACGACTTGGGGAATACATTTTGGTCCCACAATGGGATATCTAAACAAGATATTGTCCTCTTAAATATATAAATGTTGTGGAGGTTCACACACGTAATTCAACCTTCTAGCATTGCTTTGTTGTATTGTATGAAGGAATGAGGATTAGAGAGTTATCAGAAATGATAAGCATGTCAATGCTTCAAATCATAATTGCTTTTGTTTTGGTCTTCTTGACAGCTGTTCGCTATGCTGGTTTTTTTTCCTTTGCAGCATTGTTTTTTTTCTTTTTGAGAAAAAGAGGTGATCTAACAACCATGTATGAACTGTTTGTCATGGTTCTTTAGTTTGTAAGAACAACAAAGAGATATATCTCAGAAGTATAAATACCCACAAACAAAAGAATTAGAAGTTCCATTAGCAGCAAAATCGAGCATTCTCAACGTTGTGTAGAGGTGTCAAATATAGAGACCATAGCTTTGGAAGCAACTGTTGTAATCATTTGGGCACTAGTGTGGCGTTGTATCCTTTGGTAACTAATCTTCAAAACCCATGTAGCTGAGTAGAAGCAGTTTTTGTTTCTTACAAACAATCAATAGAACATCTAGAGAATTTAGAATCAGCTATAGGATGCTCTAGAGAATTTAAAATCAGCTATAGGATGTTCTTATTATTTGGGATAAAGTCTGCAAGCCCAAAGGAGAGGGTGGCTTAGGGCTTAGGAAGATTCACCTAACTAACAAGGTTTTATTGACTAAGTTTGGTTGGGACCTATTACTGGAGAGTAATGATTGGGCTAGTATTATGAAAGCTAAATATTTCTAGGGAGGGATATGAGCTTCCTTCTAACTGCAGGCGACATTTTCAAGGGTTTTTTTCATTTGGAATAGTGTTTTAAAAGCTAGAAGTATCCTCTTGAAGAGTTTCAAATGGATCGTTAGAAATGGTCTCCATGTTTATTTTGTGGGATAGTTGTTGGCTAGACAAGTTTTCTTTGAACTCTCATCAATCATTCAAATAGTTATAACCTTTTCTTACCAAATTTTCTGGTACCTTGGTGAGTGATTATATGATAAGGAATGGTAATACAATGTAATGGAAAACCAAATTCTAGACTAGAATGTTGATGGTGGACTAACTATTGTTGGTTCTAATCTGAATACCAACTTGACACTTTTTAGATATCCAATCCTTCAAAGGGAAGATGAACCCCTTTGGACCTTGAATTCTAAGAGGGACTTTATGTTTCTTCTACTTATTCATTATTGTTAGACCCTAGCACCAAAGTTGATTTCTTGAAAAGGATTTGGAACAACATATTGTCAACTAAGATCGATTTCTTTTGGTGGACTACTACGCATAACAAAATCCTCACCCAAGACAACTTAAGGAAATGAGGATTTCAATTCCTTAATAGATGTTTCTTAGGCCTCATGAATGAAGAAATAATAGACCACCTCCTCTTTCAATGTGATTACTCTAGATTTATTTGGAGAAACATTTTTCATATATTTGAGATATCTTAGGTTGTGTACAATTATATGGTTTTGGTTCTTGGATATCTAGTCATTTCCTTTTCACTGTCTATCTCTCAAAGAAGTTTGGTCACATGTGGTCCCCCATGTAGTAAAGGGAACCTAGTAGAAAAGAAAAAAATATTTTTTGTGACATGTCATAGATGGTGGATGAGGTGTTTTATTTTGTAGCTAGATCTTTGGTAGAGAATGTAAGTCATGCTAAAATTGAGAAACTCTCCCTTCACTGCATATCTATAAGATTAGAATTATTATAGGTTTGACCATAACCAACAATCTTCATATCCTTGATACTCATAAGAAGGACCTCAAAAATGTACACATTTGTGCCCTCTATAGACACTAAAAAATGTCATGAATGATATCATGCCCTCTAATCAAGTATACTAAGATCATTTCCTCTTGAATCCCATCCTCTTTTCGCTTAATTGATTAAATTAACTTAGTTATTTAATTAATTGCATCATTTGCATCTATTAATCTAATTCATCAAATCAGGTTAATTCTCCCCTTTCACGCTAACATTTCATCTCATTAAATTAAATAAATCAAAGTATTTAATTTAATTTCCTAAGTCTTCCCATTTATTTAAATAACCCTAAGTTATTTAATTAAATATCATTTCACTTTTTTCCCATTCATTAAATCCTTTAATTTAATTAATATCACTTTATTCTTCTAATTCCCCTAATTGCATGATTAAACTTTGTTTAATTAGCAATTATCTAATTAATCCAATTTATCCCACTTGCCTATGAAATATTCCCTCCCCTTTTGCACAATTAAACTTTGTTTTAATTAGCAAACTATCCTTTTTCCTCACCCACAAATATTCCAAAGAATATTCTTTCTCCTCCAATCATTTAAGAAATGGAATATTCTCACTTAACTTCAAATGCAAGTTATCTCAAAACTTTTTGTGCAAGTAAACTCTTGACCTCTTGTACAAGTCAAAAGTGTTCTTGTTTGGAAGGAATGAGAACCCTTGATTAAATCTCATCTTGCATTCTCACCTGTTGATGAGAATCCATGATCTGTGCCTCTAATTTCCTCCATCCTTCTCCATTAATTAGTTCAACCCTCCATTTATCATTTTCTTTCCTATAAATAGGTCACTATTTGAAGACAAATGGATCCATCTTTCAACATCAAACTTCTTTTGTTCAAATCACTCACACTCACACTCATACTTTGCATACATTTAGCATATTTTAGTTTAAATTAGTTGCATAATAGCTTAGCTTCCATTAATGGCTTCCATAATGCATCCATTTAGCTAATTAGAGAACTAAGGTTTGAATCTTTTTAGTTTAAATCTCATTTAGATTAGCTTAGCAATTACATATCTCCATCTTTGAGCATAAAATCATGGTAGATTAACTCTTGCATCATACTCATTATGGCATAAATCATGTTTTCATCCACATATCACAATAGTTTAATCGATTCTCTTCAATAGAATTGATTGAAACAAGCTCACTGGTCATAGGATTGGGAAAGGGTCATTGTTCCACATCAACATGACACCAATTCCAAATTAGGATAAGTTTCAGATAGATTAGATTAGACATTTTAACGCTCTCATAATTTATAATGTTTAGTTTCAATAAATATTTAGTTTAACTTTCATTTGAATGATCTTGATTAAGATTAAGTATTAGTGGGATGAATATGCTTCGATACTTCATGGATCAAATATAATTGGTCCATACAAATATTCTCAGTCGACATTCTAGCACTAGAAGGAGGGCAACCAATCAAATTTAATCAATTTCTAGCTCAAATTCTCTTTGTTTTGACTTTTGCAGGAAAGAGTGACACCCAACTCAATTTCAGCGATGCCTTTGCAGGGCGTCGCCATATAGTAACGTTATCGTCATTTCAAACAACGACACCTATTAAATATGTTGATACCAATTAATCAAATAGCGACACTAATATTATATAGAGGTATCAAAGATTTGCAAACAACAACGCCCAACCAAATAGCAACACTATCATGCTCTCTATTTTGTTTGTAGAGCGACGCCCAAATTCACTAGAGCGACACTATCGTGAATAGCGACGCCCAACTTTGGTAAGAAGTTTAATGATCATTTTTCAGCATGTGTTTTTATTTTTTTGATTCATCAGAGTACTAACATGCCTCTAACGTTGTTCTAGTTTTTAGACTAACGTGGTTTTGTAGGATTGGACAACACAAAGCTAAAGTGAAGAAGCATTCTCATCTTAATATTTTATTATTGTAACAAGTCTTTGATGCTTTGAGGCAATTATAACCTAGTTTATTATGCTTTTTACTTTATGTTCGAGGACCTCACTAAATCTCATTTGGGTTTTAAAGGAATTCTCAAACGGGACTAAAATTGAACCCTCATCTCATCATTGTCTTTTGGGTTTTAAAATTGAACAAGGAAACTTAAGATTTCGTTTGGTGCATAAAATAAATTTATCTTAGCATTAGGGGTAAAAATTAACAAGTATTTGATGTGTTTTGATTTACATCTTTTTTATTGAATGTGTATGCAATTCTCTCGTGCCACTTGGCGATCTTGAGAAACATAAACATTCCTTAACACTTTTGTAATCACCTACATCTTTTGATTTGGACTAAAAATGAACCCCTTTCTAGTGTAGGGAAGAGGCGTGGTGTGTGTTCTCTCCCTATTTCATGCAAATTGGGATGATTGAAATACAAACGTACTTCCTTGCTATTGTTTATCTTTATAGGGCCTACCTCCCCGCTTCGAAAGGAGGGAACGACCCAAGCAATAACGAGCTAAGGCCAAGCTCTTCCAAGTTGCTATATAAAATGTGTTTGTAACTAAAGTCATAAACAACAGGTGTGTATGTCTCATACTGAAAATTTTCACCCTTAGTACCTATGTGGTACATCAAAATCTCTTCTTAGGAAGAGACTAAGAAGCCTCTTGATTCTCCATAATCTTGAGCTAATCTTTCCGCATGTATGGCCACCTTGAATGGAAGCCCTTACTACAAACCATTGATTAGAATCCAAGATCCTTAATACTTGTTGGTGCAAGAATGGTTGTTTTGAAGCCACCCCACATTTGTACTATTCATTGTTGAAACAGAAAAATCCTTAGGATCTTAGGATCTTCAGGATTTTGAGATTTGGTGGTCCCGAGAAATGTGTGCCATGGAGGGGACCCAGTGTCACCAAATCTCTAACTGTTCACAATTTCTTAGTGTTTGGAGAAATTCGAGTGGGGACTCAACAAGTATGGCCATTTCAACCTACGATTGTAAATGATTGTGAGTCAATTTAATACCTTGCTTGGATCTAAAACATTGAAAACAAACATTCACGATCTTCCTCAAAATTTCAAACACTTTGGCCTAAATATGGATACCTTTTGAAATAGCCTTGATATTAATGCTTGTCCTAAGGATTTCTGTCCTTAGATATTTCTAAATATCTTGACTTATATCTCAATCCATATTTCCAAAGACAACATAGGAAATTATGACTTCAACCTCGTGATTTTCATGAAATGGACATTATGAAAGTTATGATGTTTTTGACATAAATATTTAGTTTGAAAACATAATCAAGATAGGTTTTTATGGTAAATTAAATTCACTTAAGCAAGATAACTTGGAAATTTGAACCCCACATGACCATTTGGAGACCAATTGCTCTTGTTCAACAACCCAACCTTACATGTGCTATCATTCAACTAAACTTTGAATTCATTGAGGGAGATCAAACAGATATCATTAGTAGTTTGAGAAGCTTCACTTTTGAAACCATGGAAATATTCAATCCGTGGAGAATTTTTGCAAACATCTTAGATAAAGAAGAAAAAATACCCAATATTTTGGCCAGATGGCCTATATTACAACCCGTTGTGTGGCAATAAATATCCTCTTTTCTTCCATTGAGTTAGACTTCTCTAAATGATCTTGAGCAAAATCAAAATCCCCAAGATAAGGTCTACCAGTCATCATTGCAAACTTAGGCACCTTAGTTCAAAAGCAATCAAAAACCGTATTTCGGCACTATACCAAAACATAAACAATTTTTTTGTAAACTTTTATGAGCGTGCACTAAGGAAACATCCAGACATGTATGCATTCTTTATGGGTCAAAATCAAGGTCTTTTTCATGATAATCAACCTATCTAAAATAGTGGGTCTTTAGGATTTGAAATCTTTAGAGGTTCAACATTGTTCTCACTACCTTGGTCTTGGAAAACAAAGGTTCATTCTAAGTCAACATTGGGTCAAACATTTCATCCACCCCTCCATCAAATTTCATCCTTCACTTCACCAAACTTTACAAAACTTTCAAATACACCAAGAATTTTTGTCTTAAACATCTATCAAACCAACACCTAGCTTGGCTACTTTGTATGTGAAATGTATCCTTTTCTTTGCACCTAGCTAAGTTAGTTATCATCTTTGGACTAGTTTATCTTTAAGGTCATGATTCTATCCTAAATATTTCCAAGTTCATAATCATCCTTTATCCTAACATCAAAACATCAAATTCAAGTCAAAAGTGTTCTCCCAAAACGTTTGCAAACATCACTTTCCATATCACCCATCTTTTCATCCCCCATTATCACCATTTCTCCAAAAATACTTAGAGCATCTCTTTTACCTATACTTGAGTCAACTAGAGAGTTCAAACATTACAAATCTCAAAACAACTCTCCCCAACATGACCCAAAATTTATGGTAAAGACAAGATCACAATACAAGAGAATCATGGAGAAAACCAAAGTTGCATTTACCTCAAGTGATCCAAATCCTCTAGAATTTTATTTGAGAAGTCAAGTCACCCCATCATAACATCCATCATCTCCACTGGGACCATATGAGATAGAAGACATCACAAAAACTCCCTTTGAGCTTACTAGGGAGAAAATCATGGAACATCAAGCCTTTGAAAACATAGATTCAATTTCTCCATCATTTGTCACACAAACTTTGGTACAAGGCTTCACAACTCCACCATCATGGATAAATCAAACATCCAATCCTAGTCTTACAACTAGCCTTGCCAAGGACTTTGGTCTAACTCTTTCATTTGAAATTAGCACACTTGTGGGTACCCTCGATACCAATCCTCCACCTCCAACAACCACTTAGACACATACCTTTGGTGCTCCTCTCATTCTTGAGATCCTAAATAGCCATATAAACCCCTTGAACTTCATTACTCCACCACAACCTTCACATATAAAGGACACCCCTCTTCATCCATACCCATGAGTACCACAAGTGTTCCTGCCATCACACAAAGTAGTATGGACCAAGTGTCTCAAAATAGCACACAAGGGCATGTAAATACTATATCATAGAATCAACACTCAATGAAGATAGGTACATATTTATCCAATCCTCCCATTGGTGTCACAAAACACATCCACCCCATCCATTATCAACCCATCTCAAAGCAATCCTTTGGTAACGAATCCTATCAACACAGGTAATTCTTTGTCCACATCTCTAGCACAAGGAAATCCTCAAGACATTGGACAAGGGAACCTTTTCAATCAATGGACTCAAGGCCCTAGGATGCCATTACCATTGCAAAATCTAATGACACCATCCTCATCTTTCCCACGGTCTCCTTCACTATGTAAAATCAAATGGGACCTCAAACTTACATTCCTCCGCCCCAATCCACAATATTATAAGGAATGCTAAACCAAGGGAATTCCCAACCTCTC
Source organism: Sequoiadendron giganteum (assembly GCA_007115665.2). Taxonomy (NCBI): domain Eukaryota; kingdom Viridiplantae; phylum Streptophyta; class Pinopsida; order Cupressales; family Cupressaceae; genus Sequoiadendron; species Sequoiadendron giganteum. The sequence continues at coordinate 286,686,212 of CM021102.1, read as the reverse complement.
ATCACCAACTCACAACCCATCCAAAACATCAACACCCACAATCCATCAAAAGTATCCCAACATCCAATTGATCCTACTTTGCAAGCTCGTGCCTTAGCCTTACAAAAAACATGAAATGCTTATCAGCAAGTTGTCCAAAAAAATCAACAACAACAAGCAACCTTAGAAGAACAAAAAGCCGTCCAATAGAAACAAAAATAGCGAGCAGCCTTAGTAGCACATCAAGCCATCCAACAACAACAACAAAATTAAGCATCCTTAGTAGCACAACAAGCAACATAGCAACAACAAAAATAATAGAAAGCCTATCAAGTATCCTTAGTACCATAGCAACAACATCAAGCCCAAAAACAAGCCCTCATGGTGCAACAACAACATCAAGCCCAATAAAAGACCTCACGATGCAGAAAAACATCAAGCCCAATAGCAAGCCCTTGCAACACAATAACAACAACAACAACAACAACCAAGTTCCTACTATGATCCTCAACAGAACATCGTCAATACAAACATGTTAGGAACATATACATCCACATCTCAATCACCTTCACATAACCTCACACCACCATACACCTTATACAACACACCATCATATCAAAATCCCGTGTACAATGCATCCATCATCCCATCATATATTCCTCCACCAAACCTGCAAGATGATCTAGCATCGCAACTCAAGGCGCTATCCCAAGAAATGCAGGATATTTGAATGGGCAAGACAAAGAAGCCCCATACACTGAATCTATGTCCCTATCCATTCGTCATTTTCATCTCAATGGTACCATTACATCCTAGATTTGAAATCCCAAAATTCAATAAGCACAAAGGATGAGGGAGTCATGTGGACCATGTCAAATAATTTAACATCATGTGTATGGAGGTGGCCTACAATTATTCTTATTTAATTTTCCTCCTCCCTTGAAGTTTAATAGGTCCTACCATGGATTGGTTTTCTCATCTACCTCCTGACATCAAAAAATTTCAAGAAATCACTAATAAATTCATCAATCACTTATCCTTTATTCTTGAAATGGATGTTAGTCTAGAATATTTGTACACTCTCAAACAAACCAAAGGATAATCTTTCACCAATTTATTGCAACGTTGGAGACAAAGAGCTAGTAAAATCAAGTGGCCTCTGCTCGATGAACAACAAGTGGGAATTATCATAGCAAATTTAGACCATGATCTATCTTTTCACTTGAAATTGCAGTGCATCACATCTTATGATGAGCTTGTCCCTAAAGCCCTTATCATCGAACTATCTCTAATCTCAGAGGGAAATACTCAAGCTTACAACCACCCATCAAATAATTCAAATGAAAATCCTTGTGTTTGGGCTAAGAACAAAAATGTGACAAATGATGGTGTGGTAGATGCTAAAGTGGTCCTAAGTGCTCCTAGACCAAAAAATAATCAAGTTTCTAATATTCAACCAATTGTGCAGCAAATAACACCTCCTCAAAACAATCAGATCAACAATACTGACATGCAACAAAGGAAAACTACCAACAAGAAAAAAATATCCTAAATGCAAGTACACATAGTTATCAGAACCCATCGAAACCATCATGAAGAATTTGGTAGAGTAAAACTTGATAACACTTCCCAACTTTGAGAACTACCAAGAAACCCAAGAGAAACCATCCTGCTACAACAAGAACAATCTTTGTGATTGTCACAAAATCAAAGGGCACAAAATGGAAAACTACGTTAGGCTCAAGAATATCATCCAAGGCCTCATAGAGAACAACACCATATCTATTGAAGTACCATCTAGGAATTAGGACCTTAAGATATACAAGAACCCTATGCAAAATCATAACGAAGGGAACAACAACAAAAAAGTTGAGGATTACACAAACATGAAACATACCTATTCCAATGTTGTCGCTTCCCGTGATAGCATCATTACTGTCATCACCATCAAAGGATCTAGTGCGGAGTGTGGAGTCACCACACAACATGGAAAAATAATCATCCAAGGAGTCTCATCTCAATCTAGGGCATAGCCTACTTTTCCAACATCAAATCCCAACAAGTATAATCTCCTAGACCAACTTAAGAAGACTCCCACACATATATCAATCTTAGAGCTATTAATTCTATCCCCCACACATAGGGAAATATTGGAGAAAGCTTTTTCTGAGTCATCCATCCCTGAGGATATTGATACCGATCAATTTCAAGCTATGGTGGGGCATATCACTAATCATCGTCTCACCTTCTCAGAACAAGACCTACAATCACAAACATCCAATAATCGTGCTTGACAGCTTGAGGTTATCATTCATAAAACCAAGGTCAAAATAGTCTTAGTAGATGGAGGTTTTGGTCTAAACATTTTTACCCTATAGTAAATTAAAAAACTAGGCTATTCAGAGGATACTATTGAGAAAGAAAAGAGTACCACCATTAGAGCATATGACAACCAAGAATAGGTATCACAAGGCATCATTATGCTTCCCATCCAAGTAGGACCTCTCATTATAGAAACTACATGTCAAGTGTTAGACCTTGATCTTCCCTATAACATATTACTTGGTCGACCATGGATCCATGCCTTAACAGTTGTAGCCTCGACCTATCATCAATGTGTGAAGTTTCCTTTTGAGGGAAGAGAAATTGCCATCCATGGAGATCCTAAACCTTTTTACTACTACAAGAATCTTGAGGAAAAAATCTATAAGATACCCAAATTACCAAAGAATGATGAAGGGCCCACACCATATACCTTATTTGTTGACCCATCATCCCTTGCATCTACCTCAACAACGAAAAAACCCATTGTGCAGCACATTCCTGACATCAAAGTAGTGATTTGGGATGATGGTTGAGGGAGCTATAAGCTAATGAAGGATACCTTTATCCTGGGAGAGCTACCCCTTTCTCCTCAATCCCACGAGAAACCCACATCTAGTAACAAAGAGCCTAAAACAATCAAGATGGCAGCTACTACCTTCACCAAGTGGGGGGATCTAAATCGAGAAGATATCAATAAGGAGGATGTCTCTAAACTCCTCTATCAGGATGAACGACCTATCCCTGTTCTTCCCATGGAAGATGATAATAAAGGCTAGCAACTAATGAAGGGATGGGGTTATAACAAGAATGAGAAGCTAGGACATAATGACAATGGCTTGCTAGAACCTATCATTCTTGATAATTGATTAAAGAATGTTGGCCTACATTGTACTACTAGCAAGGCCACCCTTATTGGAAAAGTTACTTCCACTAAATGGGTTGAGGCTTCCTCTAGGTTACCTACATCAGATGATACAACCTAAGATGACTTCCCCCTTGATGTTTCTAACCTCTTCAAAAATAACTCCCTCTTCATGATATCCATAACATCCTTTTCTCTAAGAAATCAACCAACTAAGATACACCTAGTATACCCACAACTCATTGACATGGACCAACAAGGACCACCAGTTCTAGATTTATTCGAGAACAATAAAGTTATCTCAAAATTCATGGGACTTAATGACAACCTATCATGGGAAGATCACAAAGCTAGTTTTGACATAGAACTAGATACCGAGGAACACTATAGGGAGATGATTGAATCCTTCAGTCGCAAAATTGACGAAATGAAAATAACATGTAGATCTCTGAGTGAAAACCACACTATGGCACTCTCTGATCCTAAAATAGTAAAAAAAAAGGATGCATTTTGAATGTCAAAACCTATATAAGGTGCCCAAGGATGATGGATTCAATCTCCCCCTTAGTGCAATGCATCCAGAGAAGTTAGAAGTGTTAGTAAACAAGGCCACTCAAAATTTGAATCTCCCTTTTCTCTAAAAATAAGTTTATGGACACCACTATTATGGCTATTAATCCTTAAAATATTGAGGTGATCATTATGCCCAAGATTTTTGACACTAAAAAATATGTGGAGTAGGGAAAACTTTAGTGGTGAATATTCGCCAATTGGCTAATAATAGAAATTAGGAGCTCCAAAAATGGCTAATAGTACAAGCTGAAACGAAGACTAAATCGCCAAGTTTTTACAAAAAAATAATTTTGTCTCAATTAATTCGCCATGTAAACGATGCGTCATCAAAACTTATTCGATAATATTTTATACAGTTACTAGAAAATTTGATTATATTCGCCAGTAATATTATATTCCTCCGATTAATTTTGGGGCAATATCGCCACTAATAATAAATTACTATTTAATTTGAGGAATATTTTCTTTTATCTATTGCCATAGATTAGTTTTTTAATCGAACAGTTGTAGGTTGAATCCGGGCCCTAATACACATGTGCCTTTGAAAAGGCTTGTTGAGGCCCGAAATTTGTTTTGGGCCACATGATTAAATCTAATTGTGTGGCCCAAAACAAATTTTGGGCCTCAACAAGCCTTTTAAAAGGCACACGTGTATTAGGGCCCAGAATCAACTTGTAGTCATCCTTCATTCTATCAATGGGACGCCAGATAATGTTTCCCCGATGCCCATAGTTCCCCCAATGCACCATAGGATTGTGATGGGGGTTCCGTCAATGAAGCATTGTTAGGCCGATGGTATTGAATTTTGTTAGGAATGGGGGAAGATCTGGCCCTCGACCCCACTTGTATTGTGATAGAAGCGCTCCAAGATTCACTAGGATTCGCCACTATGATTATTATTTTTACCAATTATTTATTAAGATTCGCCAGGATTTTACAAAAAATTTAATACTGTGCATAAGATTCACCAGGAAAATTAATATTTTTTTTCAAATAAAGGAGAGATTCACCAGGATTTTACACCTTCAGGGGTTTCTTAAAGTTATCCTTGATGTGGAGAGATTTATTGTGACGTTAATTCCTCTCAAGACCAAGGATATTATTGAACCATCTTCTAGTAATGGTTGTTTTGTGGAATATAGTACACAAAATAAGAATAGAGGTGGGAAAGGGTTTATCCATCCCTAAAAAGAAAAAGGTGTCTATAAAGGAGCCAAATATTGAAAAATCCCAAGTGAATATGGATTCTCTAGAGACCATTGCTATAGAAAATGTCATTCCCAATTTGTGCTAGCTCACTTGGTGATATTAAGGGAGATATTAAGGGAGATAAGTGTTTGTGTTCCAAGTAAAATAAGATAAGGAACTCTACTATGTTAAGGTACTCTATATTGGTGGCTAAATCTCAACATAACTCTAAACCCCTAAGGAATCCAATGAGGATACAACATTGGGTGACATTCATAATTCAACTATTTTTTTTTAAGAGGAGGGTAGTGATACTGGAACCATGAGTTCAATTTCTAATAAGAACAAAGAAGGTTGGGAAACTATGGAGATTGGTAAGACATCAACTCTTTCAAAGAAATGAACATACTCTACTCTACTAATATGGAAACTGAGAATAACTCTTTTGATTAGTTGAATATGGAAACCATGGTTAATACCTCTACTAATTTTATCGAGGACAAATTCATCAACACTAGGACCTCATGCACCCACTATGATAAAAATATCAAGATTCCAACCATCCTACATGATAGGATGGGTATTGTAGAAAAGTATGGATAACTGAGAGGGGGGTGAATCAGTTATTATAAAATAATTTTCTTATCTTTAATTAATTTGGAGCAAACTCTAATCATTCAGATAGAAGTTAAATTGATATGAACATGAAAGCACTTAACAACACGATGCACAAAGAACACTAGAATTTACATGGAAACACAAGATGGGAAAAACCACGAAGAATGCTAATTATCAATTATAAAACATCGGTTAAGGTGTGTTGGTTAACAAATTTGTGACCTAACTCTATATTCTCACACCCACAAAGGTGACAAACATAACAATAATTGAATTAGTCATAATAGTATTTTATGTTGATTCTCTACTTATTTTACAAGGTGACAGCTACCTTCTTCATATATTTAATGAATACTCTTTAACGAATATAACTTTTAACCAAAAAGAAAACATGAAAGGAGATTATTTTAACCCAAAAGCTTTGAAAGGCATTCACTCATCTTCAAATAATGAAAACTAAAACTACCAGAATATCTAAAACCATATTAAATAAATCCTTATGCAACAATAACCATAAAATATTTATTCAAAGATAAACATTCCACAGTAATGAAACTAACTAAACATCTATCATCCCAATATTAGATAATTCACTTGAAAAATATTCAACATAAGAAGAATAAATTTACACACCATAACAAAAATATTATGCTTGCATGAACTTCACCATTATCTTTCTATATTGAAATAACATAAAATTAATAAAACTAGAGATAATAGAGTTTTTTCTCTAATAAGTAAAACAAAGTTTTCCCAAAATATCCTATGACCAAGCATCCACCCCAAATTTAAAGATTACAAATTGTTTTGGTAACGGTTTCTTGAAGACAGTTGTTTTAGAAATAAAGCTAAAAGTCTATAAAGTATCACTAGAGCCAAATTAAAGAAAATCATAAAAATTAAAAAATAATTAGCGGTCCCAGCTCTGACCTTTTCACTTCCAATTATTTCCACCTCCTGCTACTCCAGTAATGCTTCCTGTGCCTTTACTCTTTGCTTGTATTCTCGGTACTTGGTGACAACTACAGTGATGTTTTTGCTTCCTGGAGTCATTGTGATTTGTAGCCTTGTCCTCCATTTGGAAAGAATGTAGTCTGACTCAAAAATTATTTCATAGATGCTACTTTCATCTTTGAATGCACTTAGGTAGGTCTGTAAATTACTCAACTTTCTGAATGAGTTTGTTGTGGCTTTTACAAGATCAACCACTTCCTTATAATACACCTCCTTATACTACCTTGATATGTCTACAACATCCAAGACCTTCTCATCAAACTCATCTGTGAGGTCCACTTCAAGGGAATTGAAATTCTCCTTGATCTTCACTAATATGTCAAAATATTTTTCTAACACTTTATTGATTTCTTTGATATATCCTCATATATTGACAGTTTCCAATCCAAGGAATCAAACCAATTAGGATTAATTTCTTTGGAATTATCTACCATTTTTTCTCTAATCAATAAAGTGTGCTCCATGGAGAGAAATTTTATGACTTCCTTAGAAAGCACATATGTGCTACTATGTTACCTTCTGATTTGCTGGAGTTCGGCCACCAGTTCCTTTCTTTTGACATACACATTAACATAAAATTCCACAAATTTATGGATGTAGAGAAGGTCATCTTGATAAAACCTTTCTATCCATTCATTGGCAGCTTTAGCATAGCCTAGATTTTTCTTGACCTTTTGTATAATGTTAGGATCAATACCTTGAACATTTGAGCTTGAGGCTTCCTTAGGGGTTGGAGTTACAATTGATGAAATAAAATTTCTTAAAGTAAGAGTATGAGATTGTAATTGGAGGTTCTCCTTTTTCTGTTCCTTTTCTCTTTTAATCAATGCATTTACAGAGTAACCGACATAATAGACATCACCTTCTAAAGTAGATGGCCCCATATCCACATGAGTGACCTTCTAGTCGGCCTCTATTATCTCATTTTCATTCAAGTTTTTTACAGGGTGAACAATTTATAGCAGTTAATGTCCAAAAGTAGAATCAATGACCATCTATGACATCCTTTATGCCTTTTTAGGTTTTGGAGGGCCTTGTAGAAGCATAGAAACTGTATCCACCTCAACCGTCATTGCAGGAATATTTTTCCTTTTCTTCTCTATCACTTTCTTTAACCATGTTGGAGAGGAATCCACAAGCCCATTGTTTCTATTTTAAACACTTACATTCTCCATTTTTTCAACTGATTGAACATAAACAAAAGTATCATGTACCAGAGAAGAGGGAATTTCAAATAATGTGGGAAAAGGATTGTCTTCAATTATATGTTGGAAAATGGCCTCAAAATTTGTACGCATCGGTTTTTCCTGACTGGATCTTTTCTTCGGTGTTGAGGAGGGCATATTATCTTGTTCACAAATTGACTTTAACTTAGCCATTGTATCTCTTGGATTTTTTCCATCTCCTCCTGATTGTGATCCCATGCTAGATGACCTAGTTGTTTGTTTCCCAGATGACATGTTTATGCCAAAGGCTTGTGCATTCCTTGGTTCATTTTTCTATGAAGCCCTCAATTCTTGAGGAGAACTTCTGTATTTATACCATTTTTTGTTTAACCAGTTTGAAGTTCTTCTCAAGATAGGAGAATAATGAACCATTAAATCTGAGACTTCGTATTCTAACCAGCTAAATTTGTACAAGGGTTTAGTAGCAGGGGCCTAATATTGGGATCAGTAATTATCGATTCTTCCTCCACATCTTCTAGAATGTTAAAGGAGATACCAAAGGTTTGTATCTTCTTTAAGGTCAACCTAATAAAAATTATCCTTAGCAACTCACCTTCATTTGCACAGTCTTCCCAAAAATCCTCAATATTTGGGCGATGTTCATAACTGTTGGCTCCATACAAATTTAGTTTAATGTAGCCCTTGCTATCAAAATTATTCCTCGTCGATAAATACTAAAAATTAAACTCATTCAGGGCTTTCTCCATACTCTTAGCAATAGTATTACTTTTACAGGAAAATGAAGGCATGGACAATGGAAAAACATACCCCTTCTTTCCCAAGTTTGAATACTTAACATTTGCAATGGCTATTTTCCAATAAAATTCAAGAAAAACAAGGAAATCACTTGGATAACAAGGCAAATTCAATGGATCCTTTTCAAAACCCTCAATTCTAAGATATATAAAAATTTATCAAACTAAATGTAAAAACTTTGAAATTTCATCACCAAAGTAGCTGCCTCAGGTGAAACCCGAAGCTCAAGGTTTCCATCAAGTCTTCTTACAATCTCCATCAAGAATGCATTGTTAATGCGATAGTAGTTTCTCATTCCAACCTGTTTAGTGAGTTGTCGAAAAAGTATACACACAGGCATGCCAAGTGTCAGAGACCCTTGAGGTTCCAACCCTACCCAAACAGTCTCTTGACTGGCTAAAATATAAACTAGATATGAGCACATATGGAATGCAATAGTTTTCTAAAAAATTACCAATTTCTCATTGAAGTGATAACTAATAATCTCAACCCAGTCTATAATTTTATTTTCACTACAAATCACCAGAATGAAGTGGCACATCCAAAATTTAAAAGATTTTGAATATGAATTTCCAACCACACGATGCAACAAGTTGATATCATCTAAAATTTCATCCTTAAAATGAACTCTTTTAAGCTTTGAGGACAATTGAGCCTTACCCTTTTTCTCAGACTTTAAGCAATTCTTTGCAATGGATTTTCTACACCATTCTTCATTCATTCTGTAAAACTCGTCACTGATAGCTACAAACATTTCTTCCATAGTCTCCCTCTCTAGAATACTTAATATGTGGGAAATGACCTTAGGAGTGATTCTCACAATGAAATACCTATCCAAAACTCTAATTTATTGAGTCTCTAGAATGTACCCCTTCATGGACACAATCACTAGGTCGACGCTTTGCACAGCTTCGGGAAAACCTCCAATGCCAACCAAACCACCTTGCAAAATTTTATCTCCTAATGGTGTTTTTCTACTTTGCTCCAGACGTAGTAGAAACTCCTCTAAATTGAGGTGTGCAATTTTAGTGTCCTTTACACCATACTGGTAATTTTTAATTTCACTCTGCATGAGCACAAATTCACGGAGACAAAATTCTTGTACTTCAAGAAATATTGGCATAGAATAAGGATGCAAGCTGAATGACTTAGTGAATACTTTTCCACCCAACTTATACCATTATTTTGACAAGACATTCATTTAATACAACATTTAATTTCATTCCTCAAAAATATATCCTTTAAACATACATTCTTTCTTTTGAAAACCCTGAAAAAGACAACTCAAGGTTAGTCTGTACATATCATTTAATGAGGTGGCGGCTCCTTTAAAAACTGGGAAAAATCCACAATGTCGCGTGATCGTAGAAACTTAGAACCTTAGAACTAAAGTCAAGAGTTTCAAAGGTTTGAGAACCTCTGACTCTCCGACCTTAAAGACAACCAACAAAGGCTTGAAACTTAACAAAGGGAATCAATTCAGACAATCAGAAAGTTATGAAAAATTAGAACTTCACGACAAGGTTATGAAACTCAAAGGACTAGCAACCAAGGTTAGGAAAAATACAAAACCCATGACCTTGAGTAATTATCAAGAGAAATAAATGACAAGAAAATGAATGAGGCAAAGACCCGAAATGCCTAAGGAGGGGAGGTTTAAAATTGTTGATACCAGTTTAAATGTTACAAGTAACATGGTGACATCGGTTAAGGTGATTTTTACAAGGGCTCACTACAAAGTTTCTCATTGCAAGGTGGATCACTACCAGTTGGGCTCACTGCTTGGCTATTATAGCCAGAGATATAAAAAGGGCTCACTACCAAAAGAGAAAGGCTCATTTCCTACAGAAAATGGCTCACTACCAGAAGAATGATGAAGAGGAATCCACTACAGAAATAACTGTCACCAACAGTTACACCAGAATAAGCTCACTATTTGTTGTCTTCAGTATACTTCTGCATAATGTTTGTATTTTTAGATTCACATTCACCACACTTACTTTCATCAAATGAGATCAAGTTTTACTTATACCAATCAATGTCTTCTTCAACTCCCCAAGTCGGCCAAGCACAATTCATGCTTCCATAAGATCCTAAGTCAATCGAACATAATTTGAATTAGGTCATCACAAAAACATTTATGCATTGGAAGGGAGTGAAACATGGACCACACATAACCTCCTCACTCAAATCAACATGATACATATTAACCATGATATTCAGAACCAAGGACTAGGTAATACACATTACGATGCAAGCAATGTTCTAAGACACACTAACCACTTTGCAGATAGGTTCAGACCCAAAAGAGTGTATCTCATTATGTTGCAAGATATATTGGACTAGGACAAGCACGACTGAAGATAGATCATCACAACACAACATCTGGAGAACATCAATCTAGATCACCAAAGTAACAAATCCAAACCTTAATCAAACAACCAAGATATGTTGACATCAATGAAAACCATTAATGAAAACAATCAATATCATCACATTTCAACAATCTCCCCATTTGTCATTGATGGAAAAATTCATCAACGACAAACCAAACAACTCAACAACAACATCAACATCATCAAGGAACCTCTTTTCTTCTCCCCCTTTGACATCAAGGACAAAGGGAAAATACTCCCCCTAAGAAACTTACTTCGCTCCCCCTTTGAGGAAGCCACCAAGCATTGATCCAGATAAGAGTGAGCATATAATACCCTGGACCAATGCACACCTTGGTGCAAATTATTGTATACCTAGGGGCGAAACCCCTAACTTCTGGTGGAGATACTCAAAAGTATCTTTATTTGATGGTTTTGTGAAAATATCTACAATCTTCTCCTTTGTGGGTACATATTCAAGTCTTAGCTCATTCTCCAATACCTTCTCTCTCAAGAATTCATATCTGATTGATATATGCTTCGTTCTAGAGTGTTGTACCAAATTCTTGGAAATGTATATTGCATTGGTATTATCACACATTATTAAGATTGGTTCATCAAATCATATGCCAATTTCCTTCATCGTTTGTTTCATCTACAATACCTAAGTTTAATATGAGGATGTTGTAATTTATTCAGCTTCAATAGTAGATAAAGATACAAAGTTTTGTTTCTTGCTTGACCAAGCAACCAACTAGGAGTCAAGGAAATAAGATCCACCACTTGTGCTCCACCTATTATCAACACATCCAGCCCAATCAACATCAGTATAGATCGTCAAAGTGAAATATGAGTCCTTTGGATACTATAACCCCATTTCTTCTTTACCCTTCAAATATCTAAAGATCCTTTTTACTGCACAACAACATATGATTCATTTGGTTCTTGTTGAAATCTAGTTTCTAAACAAACCGCATACATAATGTTTGGTCTAGTGGCAGTCAAATATAACAATCCTCCAATCATTGACCTATACATACTTGCATCAACTTTAGGTGAATCGTCTTCTTTTGTCAACTTACATCCAATAACAATAGGTGTGCAAACTGGTTTGGAGTTATCCAACCCAAACTTCCTCAATAATTCTTTGGTATACTTGGATTGGGAAATAAAAATTCCTTTGTTGTTCCGGTTTACTTGCAATCCAAGAAAAAAAATTAACTCACTATCATAGACATCTCAAATTCTTTATGCATTTCATCTATAAATTTTCTATACATATCATCATTTCCTCCAAAAATTATGTCATCAACATAAACCACAATAATCAATATTTGATCTGAATGAATTCTTTAGTATAAGTTATTGTCAACAGATCCCTTTTGATATCCTTGTCCAATCAAGTACTTGTCTAATCTGTCATACTAGGCTCTAGGAGCTTGCTTCAATCCATATAAATATTTCCTCAACCTACAAACAACATCCAGATCACTTCTGGACTTAAATCCCTCCAGTTGCTCAATGTATACTTCTTCCTTCAATCCTCCATTCAAGAATGCATATTTTACATGCATTTGATAGATTTTGAAGTGCTTAAAAGCTACGAAGGCCAAGAAAATCTGGATTGCTTCCATCTAGGAAATAGGGGCATATGTCTCTTCAAATTCAATACCTTTGATCTGAGTATAACCTTTGCAAACCAATCTTTCCTTGTTTCTCATTACCTTTCCATTTTTGGCCAACTTGTTCTGGGATACCCACTTTGTTCTAATTACATTTTTGTCTGTCAGTCTAGGAAAAAGTTCCCAAGTCTAATTTTTCTCTATCTAATCAAGCTCTTCTTTCATTTCCTTTACCCAATTTTGATCATTGCATGCTTCTTCCACAGTCTCTAGCTCAGTTTCTAAGAGTATACATAGTAACACTTTCTCTTGGGCTGCTTTTCTTCTTGTGATGATTCCTTTATTCTTATCTCCAATAATCTGATTTTCTGAATGGTTTCTTTGTACATACCTTGGAGTTTTGGTTGGATAGGTTCATTTAGAATCAAACCAATCACTCTCATCCATCCCTCAAATATCAATCAAAAATTGTCTCACCAATAATTCTTGGAAATCTTGAAAAAATAATTCATGTTATACTTTTGGCAAATCCAAATCATCTTGTTTGATTAGATATGTGTAGATGAATTCTTCTTCACATATTTATTCAAATTATCAATTCTTGTGAATAAGTCTACCCCTTGATAACATCCAACATCTTGGGGTTTATAAGTTCATTATCTGAAATCCAAAAAATCAAAATCAAAACCAAAATCATCTTGTTTGGATAGGGGTGTATAGATGAATCCTTCTTTACACACTTAGTCAAATTATCATATTTTGTACAAGTCTACTCTAGGAAAACATCCAACCTATTAGAGTTTATGAGTTCACTATCCAAACCAAATCCAATCAAGCCAAATTCAAAATCAAATCAAACCAAACAAAATCAAATCAAATCAAAATCTAAGAAAAAAGTCATAAAGTCTAGTATCTCCTACAAAGATTTCTCAAGAGTTCAATCATTCATATCATCCATCTTCCATTTATCCCATCATCACACTTTGATCCTTAATCATCCTATATTTTCTCTTTTGTGCCTAAAGTTAGATCGATCTAAAGAATTAGAGGTTCATCTCACACATTCTTCAAAATTGATCCCTATTTTATGGTGCAAGCTAGATCGCAACACAAGAAGAACATGGAAACCAACAAAGAAACATCAAATTCGAGTGACTTAAGCCAAACCACTCCCAAAATGAATCCCATTGGATCAAGCAATCCCCTAACCAATCTTCCTATATCATCACAAAATCCTTAAGAGGAAGGTCAAGGGGAAGACATCACCAATAATTTCTTAGGGATGACACAAGATGAAATCCTTGAAATGGTTAAAAATCCTGAAACTCGTAGAATTTTCAATACTATGATGAGGCTCAATCCCTCCCAATACATGCTTCAATTGGAAAAGAAGGGGCTAAACTCCCTTCTGATTATGATTTAAGAACTATTGTGGAGAAGTCTCTTGGGATCATGCCTCAATCTCACCCACACCTTAATTTCAAAGCATCACTCAAAGAATCCCACAAATCACATCATCCATTGTTCCAACTCAACCAATTGTCAAGAAGGGAATCTCATTGCTTCATGCACTTCAAACACATCCCCTTGTGAACAACCAAGATTTGGATGCAAATACCATACTGGGTCAATCTGTCCCATTGAATCCATTACACTCATACATTCCTCTCACATTTCATGATCCCCTAATCTAGCCTCTTTTCACGCAACACCAACATATCCTCTCAACACACAAACCTCTCTCCCCATGACCTCACAAGGAGAAGGTGGATTATTTAGACCAAGGGGAATCTTAGATCCCTCATCATCATCCTCATTTTTCTAAGGGAATACACAACCCATTTTTCCACCACTTCCACCATTTCCATTAACATCCACACCACCCCTTGGTTTGGGCCTTCCCCCTTTACCAACCGTCAAACAGAAAAATCTGAACAACCCTCCAATCACAAATCAAAACATCATATTGAATCCTCTTATCTTTCCATCGATATCACAACAACAGGTGGCAAACATTCAAGCAACCTTAGCAATCAACACATCATCTGCCATCCCCCAAGAGTCTCAAAACATGGTCTCCCAAGGGCCAAGCATATCAATCACACCATCCATCACACAAACCCCAATTATCAATACAACAATACCTCTCATCACAACTAAAAACACTATTCCTAATCCACCACCTCCACCACCGAAACCCAACATGAAAAAATCATTTAGCATCATGTTGCAAGAAGCTCAACAAGTCACCTATCAAAAGGCACTTTCACAAATTCAAAATCAATAAGTTGTACAGCTAGCTACCCAACAAGTGTAAGCATAATTAGTGGCACAACAAGCGCAATAGGCTACCCAAGCTCAAGCTTTACTGCAACAACAACAAGCCACCCAAGCTACCCAAGCCGAACAAGCAGCTCAAGCCGCACAAGCCGCACAGGCTACCCAGGCTACACAAGTAGCCCAAAAAGCATAGGCTCAAGCTCAAGCTCAACAAGCACGAGCGCAAGCTCAATACCAGGCACAATTGCAATTAGCTTAGCAACAAGCATATCAACAAGCCCTACAACAGTGTCAAGTGCAATAGGAAGCAACCCAATTACTAGCCCAACAACAAGCTTTGTTGGCACAATAGTTGCAAGATGAACAACAAGAATTATTGTAACAACAACAACAAGACCAACAACAAGCATTGTTAGTGCAACAACAAATGTAGACATATTAGCAAGCCTTAATCACATAGCAGATCTTGCAACAAACTCCCACCAACATACCTAATGCTCCACCCATCACTCAAACACCTCAACCACTTCAGAACATATTCACTCCACCTCCTAATTCGCAAGACAATGTGACAGCACAAATCAAATTTCTCTCGCAGCAAGTGCTTGATCTCCAATGATGGAAAACAACAAACACACCAAGCAATTTGTGCCCTTATCCTTTCGACAAGAGCCTGGAAATGGTATCATTCTCAAAGGGATTTTCAATCCCTAAATTTGACACATATCATGGGATCGGAAACCCTGAAGATCACATTAGAGAGTTCTGAGTACATTGCATGGAGGTCACATATGACGATACATATTTGATGCGCCTATTTCCTCGAAGTTTGGTTGGCCCTGCAATGGAGTGGTTCTCTTACCTACCTATTTGCATCAAAAGGTTCCAGGAGATCGTAGACGCATTCATAAAGAACTATGCATTCAACATTGACATGGATGTTAGGCTAGAGGAACTATCTATGCTCAAACAAGGTAAGGGGGAATCATTCACTTCCTTCCCACTGTAGACATGAAAAATATACAGATTGATCCTACAAATCTGATCCTGATCTTACTAACATTGTTTCTTCATAAATCATCTCCCTTACTAATCAATTTAATTGAATAATCTTTATTCGATTAAATTCATCATATTTCCTCTCTTAATTAAATAAATCAAATTTATCTGATTAAGTCACCCGCTTCTATTAATTAAATAAATTATTTTATTTAATTAATCTGATAATCTCTCTTGGAATTAAATAATTCATTTTATTTAGTTACTCTCTAAATTCATCTCCTTAAATTAAATGAATTAATCTTTATTTGATTTAAAACTAACATCACCCTCTTTAATTAAATAAATCAATCTTTATTTAATTAAATCTAAATCCATTATTCCTCTCAACTTTGATTTAAATTAATCCTAAAATCTAAGTGAAAATTGTCAAATCATCTAATTTGCACCTAAATTAATCAAAGCATGATTAAGCCTAATTCTAATCACTTCAATCCTCTAGATTTTGTAACTTGCACCAATAAATCAATTTAATTGATTTATCAATTCCTCTATTTTCCCTCAACTTGGAATCAAAAGAGAATATTCCTCAAATTTGAAAATCCCTCAAAAAGGGATGAGTACATCCAAAAAGGTATTAAAGGCCTCTTACATGTCCTTTGTCTTGAGCCAAGTGGAATTTACTACATTCCTTTCTCCCTCCAACGTGTCATTTCACAAATTTCAAATTCCACCAAACCATATTTATTTGCACTTTCATCAAAATGTGCTCCTTCCTCCCCCAATTACATGTGGACAAGTGGCCTTCTCTCATTGGTTGGTCTTTTGTCCCACATAGTGTAGTGCCTCTCATGTTACTAATACATTAATGATACTTTTTTGTGTGTGGTTTGATACTGGTTGGTTTATGTTTACATTTTGATGCATACTTGATATTTTGATAGACATATGTTTCATCATGTTGTTTATTTGGCAGACAATTCTACTTCTTTGCTTATGATATGTGGACACATGTGTTGGATACTTATGATTATGTTGTTGTTACTAATTACTTTATGATGATGATGTTGTTTAGATTTTGATTATTGTTTGTGATTCAGGTGAGAGGGATGGTGTTGCATCGCTCATCCGTGAGCCCTACCTCACTGCAATTCTCTTTCACGGTGAGTTTTGATTATGAATTTATATGTATATGTGTATGTATATTTTGTTTCGACATTTGGTGTTATGTAAGACTACACATACTGGGTGCCAACTCCACCTGCATCATCGGGTCTTAGCGAGCCCTACATACCCAATGGTTTTGATGTGGTTAGGGAGTTGATAAGAAAGTACCCCTGTATGTGTCTATTGTTTCGTCATTGTTTGGCAATGTCGTTTATCCATACCTCGTTCGTGTGGGTATTATTTTATTTTGATTTAATTATTTCCATGGCTTTGGTAACGATTGTTAAAGGTTTTGATTATGGCTATTTTGGTGTCATTAAATAATTGCTTCAATTAAATGATATTTTTTGAAGAGGATAGTTAAATAATTAAATGGCATTTGTCGTAAATGTCATTTATTCTTTAGAAAATAAAATTTGCTACATAATATAATCAATGATTATTTATTTTAAGTAGATGTTAATTTCCTTATTCATATTACATATTTTAAGTTATTGGTGGGAATACCATCTAATTTAAATATATGTAAATTAATAAATTGATTTATTAGATATTTCATTAAGACATTTGGAATTAATGTTATTATGATTAATTATCACATTTAGTAATTAATTTAATATTAAATTGAAAATTTAATTGTAGCATAGTTTAAATTATTTATTAATTTATTTTGGATAATATTTATTGTTACAATATTAATTATATTTTACCATGTTAATTATATTGTTTAAAATTTTGAAGAAATAGTTAGATTAGGAAATTTGGGTGAAACACTTATTTGAAATTGGAAAAAAATGAAATTTAATTCAAGTGGCTATTTTTCATGTGGAGTAAATTTCGGAAATTGTTAGCAACTTTCTAATTTTTACCTTTTCTCGATTTTATATTCAATTTGGTGGCTTTTCGCATTTTGGAGTTTTTCTAGAAAATTTGTAATCTCTATATTTCTTTTGAAAATTCATAATAAAAGAATTAAGAATATTAGTTTCTCTGAAAATTTGGTTCTTTGAAATTGGATCTAGTTGTTGTGAATCTCAGAAAGTTGAGGAACTACGTAGCTCGTTGGAAGCGTTCAACACATAAATTAGTCTCTAATTAATTATCAGGCGAAGGACTCCATGTAGCAACAGAAAACTTTAATATCTTTGTTCTTTCCGATTAAAAAGAAAAATGAAATTTCAAAATTGTATTATGCTTGCTTGTCGAAAATTTTGTGCAAAGAATAATGTATCTTTGTGAGCTTTGAATTGTTGATATTGTGAAATCATTTGTCTTAGTTGATGTTTAAATGTTGTTTGCAACCTATTGATTTTGCCTACCTCTTATTTCATGTTTGTCATCGTCTCATTTATTATTTTAGATGTATGAGTTTGGTTGGAAAAGCGTCTAAAACTCTTTTCATTCTTGAATAAATTGTCTCCGCTTTGATTCGTCCATTGATATTTCTCAGCCAATTACATTGTAATTTTCTTTTTATCATAGATTTTCCTTTTTAAGTTTTGGTTGCATTTCACCATTTTGGTTCTTGTTTCTGGAGCAATTTTATGCACTGGGTGGTCGTGGCCGTGGTCGTGGTCGTGGTCATGGTCATGGTCATGGTGGCAGAGTTGGCCATCATAACTCACCACCTCAGAGCTCCCATGAATCTAAACATGAGGAAAACCAAGGTTCCAAGAACCCTGCAAGCGAAGGGTTGAATTTGGAACATTCGTTTCAGGGTGGTGAGCAGTTGTGACAGTTGTTGGAAGAGGTTCTTGGCCATTTGGGTCCTAGGCAGGAAGAGCAACGGGTGATTAGAGAGAGAGAGTGATCACCGAGGAGGAATGAGATACCAATAGATCAAGATGTTGTGGTCGCAGGTCATATGAGAGACCTCCTCGGGGCATGTACTCCCAAATATGATGGCTATGTTGGAGGATTGGAGGATGAAACTTAGCTTATTGATCTAGATCGATGCTTTGTTATGCATCCCTATGGTAACAATACTAGGGAAAGTTGCGCCATCATGCACCTCAGAGAATTTGCATCCACATGGTGGTGACTAGAAGAGAAAAAATTGCACCTTGACATTGGATCAGTGACATGGGATTTGTTTTTGGAGCGGGTCGGGCCTCGTTTCTTATCTAATCACTAGAGGCAGCATCGTGCAAATGAATTTCATGATTTAAGGTAGATGGAAATGTTCGTAGATCAGTATGATCATCGCTTCTATGAGCTTAAGCAGTATGCCAAGATTGGTAATGATGAGGCTATGCTTGTACAACATTTTGTCAGAGGTCTAAATGCCTGAATTAGCAGAGGGGTCTGATTCTTCAAGCCGAAGACTATGAAGGTTGTTGTAGAGAAATCTCATCTTGTGGAGGAGAATTTGAACTTGGCATTAGGAGGTCACACTAGAGTTTAGATTGGTAGTACACCTACTTCTAGTTTTCATTCTTGTGGTGGGTAGTCTTAGGCTGCAGGCCCTTCCAGGGGTCAATCTGCACCCACTAAGGGTGGACATCAGCAGCAGTTCCAGTCAAAGAATAAGTCCTCTCATTCTCAGTAGGGTGGTAGATTTCAATCAAAGAAAACCCATAATTGGTAGAGAACACAGCGTAAGCATTTTGAGTAGCTAGCACAATCTACAAAGTCTACACCCAACTGAGGTATCTATCAGCAGTCTAATGTTCCGATAAGTGTCAGAGGTTTTGTCTGTGGTACTAGTTGTTTCAGTTGCGGTCAACAGGGATATATTGCCAGATAGTGCCCACAGAGGAGCACTACAGGATTTAGTCAGAGGTCGGTGGTGTCAGAGTCGACGGTTGGTGATGTTGGCAAGTCACATTGGGTTTTCTCTATGGTTGACACCCGCCAAACCGATCACTAGGGTACTGTGGTGGAGGTATCAAGTGTGTTACAGGGCACTCCTATTTCTATAATTTTTTATCTTGGTGCATCAAATTCCTTTATTTCCCCTTCAATATTCAAGCATTGTAGTCAAGTGGTGGCAAAGCAAGGTGTTAAGTGGCGAGTTGAATTGGCTTCTAGGGCGAAGGTGTCAGTAGAGTCTCTCATTCCAGGATGTAAGTTGGAGTTTGGTTCAGTTGTGACTTCGGTGGATCTTCGAATTCTTCCCTTGGGTTCTTGTGATGTCATGTTGGGGATGGATTGGGTAAGTGCACATTGGGTGACAATTGATTTTCTTCATATTTTTGTGCGTTGTCTAGATGATTCTAGAGGAGAGGTCAAAATTGTTGGCATTCAGAAGCCTATCTCCATGCGGATGATCTTCACAATGCAGTTGAAGAACTATTTTCAACAAGGATGTCAGTTGTTTGTTGTCTCAATTAATGACTTGGATATGGAGGAGAGTCGAGAAGTGACTTTAGATGATTATCCTCTCCTTAAGAATTTTTCTAATGTGTTTCCAAGTGAGATTCTAGGGATGCCACATAAGTGTGACATTGACTTTAAAATTGATCTCATTCTAAGAGTTGAGCCTATCTCTAAGGCTCCTTATAGGATGACAACTCAAGATCTTCAAGAGCTTTGTTTGTAGTTAGAATAATTTCTTGCAAAAGGATTTTTTTTTCCTATTTTTTCCCACTGGGAGCACCAGTAATATTCATAAAGAAGAAGGATGGTTCACTTCGTCTGTGTATTGATTACAGACAACTGAACAAAGTGGCAGTGCAGAATCGCTATCCCTTGCCAAGGATTGATGATTTGTTTGACCAGATCAAGGGAGCAAAGGTGTTCTCTAAAATTGACCTCAAGTCAAGATACCATCAGTTGTGGATTGCTGACGAGGATATTCACAAAACTACATTTCATACCCAGTATAGACACTATGAATTTACTGTCATGTCATTTAGGTTAACAAATACACCCTCAGTTTTTATGAGCTTAATGAATGGTGTTTTCTGGACCTACTTGGACTGATTTGTGCTCATATTTCTCAATGACATACTCATCTACTCTAGAACTATGGAGGAGCATGAGGAACATTTGAAGTTGGTGTTGCAGTGTTTGAGGGATAACCAGTTTTTTGCAAACTTGACAAAGTGTGAGTTTTATAAGATAGAAGTGAAATACTTGGGGAATGTTATTTTAGGAGAAGGCATTGTCGTGCATCCCTCAAAGATCCAAGCTATCATAGATTGGCCTACTCCCACAAATGTTCCAGAAATTCGTAGCTTTATGGGATTGGCGGGCTACTACCGATGATTTGTACAGGCTTTCTCAAAGGTTTCACATCCTATCACCTCTCTGCAGATGAAAGGAAAGAAGTATGATTGGACTGAAAAGTGTTAGTCAGATTTTCAAAATCTTAAATAAAAGCTAACCAGTGCACCTATTCTTGTTGTACCTAATCCAACTCAGGATTTTGTGGTTTGCACAGATGTGTCCTTGGAAGGTTAGGGATTGTTTTGATGCAAGACAGTTGGGTGATAGCATATGAGTCACGTAAGCTCAAGGAGCATGAGCTAAATTATCCTACTCACAACTTGGAGTTGACCACAGTTGTTCATGCTCTGGTAAGGTGGAGGCATTTCTTGTTGGGGCATAGGTTCAAGCTACATAGTGACCATCGCATCTTGCAATATATTTTCACGCAGTTGAGTCTTAATGCTAGGTAGAGGAGATGGATGGAGTTCCTCTGCGAGTATGATTTTGAGGTCAAGTATATCTAGAACAAGGAGAATGTGGTGGTAGATGCTCTAATTCATCACCGACATGAGTTATCCTCTGTGACTCTTGAGGTGGACTTAAAGGGTCAGATTCTTGTAGCACTTCCTTTGGATAGCTGGTTCCAGGAGGTGAAGTCAGAGATTGAGTCATGTAGAGTGTTGGAGGGAAGATTTACCGGTTATACTCTTGAGTCCGATGGACTTTTTTGATGTTTGGGTCGCATATATGTACCTTCCACAGAGGGTCTTCGTACCCTAATCATGACCGAAGCACATTGGGCTCCCTATTTGGCTCATCCGAGAGTTAAAAATATGTATGCAAATCTTTGTTCATTATATTTATGGGTTTGTATGAAGAGAGATATAGTAGATCTTGTGGCAAGATGCCTAGAGTGTCAGAGGGTAAAAGCATAGCACCATCATCCCGTAGGTCTTCTGCAACCCAATCTTATTCCTGAATGGAAATGGGATATTATATCCATAGACTTTATTGTTGGGTTGCCTTTGAATTCATGTCGGTACGATGCTATCATGGTCACCGTTAATAGGTTGACCAAGGTGGCACATTTCTCTCCCATTCGATCATCCTATACTGCATCGTCTATGGCCAAATTTTCAAGGATGATGTTGTGAGGCTGCACGGAATCTCGTGAAGAATCATTTTTAACAGAGATCCAGTGTTCACTTCCATTTTGTGGAAATCGTTGCAGCATGCCTTAGGAACTCAATTGAACTTCATTTCTTCTTACCATCTAGAAACAGATGGATAGATTCAGAGGGTCAATCAAGTTCTTGAGGACATGCTATGTATGTATGTTACGGATTAGTAGTCCCAATGGGAAGACTCTCTGGATCTGGTTGAGTTTTCCTACAATAATGGTTACCACTGCTCAATCAAGATTCCACCATTCCATGCATTGTATAGTCTCCTATGTTGAACTCCTTTGAGTTGGGACTGTCTTGAGGATAGGGTTCTTCTTGGGTCAGAGATGCTATAGGATATGGAGCAGCAAGTCGCTCGCATCAGAGAACACTTGGTAGCGGCTCATGATAGGTAGAAGAATTATGTTGATGCTCATAGGGTGGATCATTAGTTATCAGTGGGTGATCGAGTGTTTCTTCGTGTGCGTCCATGAAAGAGCCCTATCTGTTACGGAAAAGGCTCCAAGTTGGCACCTTGTTTTGTGGGTCTATTTGAGGTTCTTGAGAATATTGGGCCCATTTCTTACCATTTAGCCTTGTCACCCAGCCTATCGTGCATTCATGATGTGTTCCATGCTTCTATTCTTAGGCCATATTTTCCTGATATATCTCATGTATTGGATTGGAATTCTTTAAAGGTCAAGGATGGGGCAGCTCACTCTAGAGCCCATGGTCGTTCTGCAGCATAGGAGGCTCATTCTCAGGGGTAGAGAAATTGATCAGGTGTGGGTCCAATGGGACCCTAATGATGAGTCTTCAGTGACATGGGAGGATGCATCTCGCATCTGAGAATATTTTCCTTATTTTTTTTTACCTTCCAAGAGTAAGCCTAGTTCTACGGGGAGGATGTAGTGCCTCTCTTGTTACTGATACATTTATGATACTGTTTTGTGTGTTTTGATACTGGTTGGTTTTTGTTTATGTTTTGATGCATACTTGATACTTTGATAGACATGTTTTTTCATGTTGTTTGTTTAGCAAACAGTTCTTCTTCTTTGCTTATGATATTTGGACACATGTTGGATACTTATGATTATGTTGTTTTTACTAATTACTTTATGATGATGATGTTGTTTAGATTTTGATTACTATTTTTGATTTGAATGAGAGGGACAATGTTGCATCGCTCATCCATGACTGTCCTGCCTCACTGCAATTCTCTTTCACAGTGAGTTTTGATTATGAGTTTATATGTATATGTATATGTTATTTTGACATTTGGTGTTATGCAAGACTGCAGGTACTTGGTGTCGACTCCACCTGCATTGTCGGGTTCGAGCACGCCCTACATACCCAATGATTTTGATGTGGTTAGGGAGTTGATAAGAAATTACCCCCGTCTGTGTCTATTGTTTCGTCATTGTTTGGCAATGTCATCTATTCGTACCTCGTTCGTGTGGATATTGTTTTATTTTGAGTTAATTATTTCCATGGCTTTGGTAACGATTGTTAAAGGTTTTGATTATGGCTATTTTGGTATTGTTAAATAATTGCTTCAATTAAATGATATTCTTTGAAGAGGATAGTTAAATAATTAAATGGCATTTGTCATAAATTTCATTTATTCTTTAGAAAATAATATTTGCTAGATAATATAATCAATGATTATTTATTTTAAGTAGATGTTAATTGCCTTATTAACATTACATATTTTAAATTATCGGTGGGAATACCATCTAGTTTAAATATATGTAAACTAATAAATTGTTTTATTAGATATTTAATTAAGACATTTAGAATTATTGTTATTATGATTAATTATCACATTTAGTAATTGTGATCCCTAAATGTCTATCATATTCTAAAGATGCAAATCTAACTAATATGCAATAATGGAAGAGCACTAAGGTACACCTCAAGATTAGCCTAAAGAATGATAATGCAAAGAAATAAGATAACAAAAGAAAGACAAGTGATTATACCTTCTTCTCTACAAATTCCTTGGTTGGCCCTTGATGTTGGAAAGCTTGTGTGATCCTTGGATGGCTATTGAAATGGTGTATGCAAGACGTGCAATGTGATCAATGCAAGTTTTAATGACTAAGTGGCTTGGCTAAATGGCTAATATAATGCTTGCAAATTGAATGAGCAATTTGGTAGCATAAGGGTGCAAATGGTTAATTCTTGTAAATAAAAGAAGAGAGGGGGGTATTTATAGATAGTTTTGAACTCTCTAGAGAATTCAATGGTTGAGATTAAACCAACAAGGCCAAGATGGAGGGTTATGGTAAGTTGACGACTCACAATCCCCCGCATTTTGACATGTGGAATGTGAGATGGCTTAGGATGAGATGATGTGGAAGTGAGGTGGAAGGAAGGTACATGATGTGGAGGAAGGACAAGTACCTTGGAAAATGGATGATGTGACCTCTCAATGATCACATAGGGAAGAGGAGAATCTTGGGTGAATAAAAGTGAATTAAAAATTCACATGATTGGAAGAATCTAGTGGATAAGACAAGGTTCCCAAAAGGTGGGAACTTGCCACATGTGAGTGATGTGACAAGTCAAAGATTCTAGAAGACTTTGGCACATGTGAAGTGACAAGTCAAAGGTTTTGCAATTTGTATGGGGAAGAGAATATTCCTTGGACGAATAAAAGTGAATTAAAAATTCACATGGGGAAGAGAGAAGCCTTGGATGAATAAAAAGGAATTAAAAATTCCTTGGGGGATGGGGAGAAGTGACCAAGGTATTGATTAGGCTTAACTGATCAGTAATTAGAAGATAATCAGTGGTTAATAAGGATTAGAAGCCAATTTGCAAAATTTGGAGGATGTGACACATCTTAATCAAGGATTAGGCATGTGCACATCTCTAATGAAGAAATTAAGAGGTTGATTAAGATTTAGAAAAGGATGTGACATGTGAAGAATTAAATAAATGTCATATTTATTTAATTCATTTAGTGAAAAGGGTAAGGTATTTAATTATTAAATAAATACCTTAGGGATTTAGAAGAATTAAGGGTATTAATTAAATAATAGTGATATTACTTAATTAATGCAAATAAGAGGATATTTAGACGAAAAAGGGGTAAATTTGGGCAAATAAAGTGTCCAAATTTAGTTGTCTACAGTAATTAATTTAAAATTTAATTGAAAATTTAATTGTAGCATAGTTTAAATTGTTTATTAATTTATTTTGGATAGTATTTATTGTTACAATATTAATTATATTTTAGCATGTTAATTATATTGTTTAAAATTTTGAAGAAATAGTTAGATTAGGAAATTTGGGTGAAATGTTTATTTGAAATTGGAAAAAAATAAAATTTAATTCAAACTTGGCTATTTTTCATGTGGGGTAAATTTCAGAAATTGTTAGCAATTTTCTGATTTTTACCTTTTCTAGATTTTATATCCAATTTGGTGGATTTTCAAAAAAGAAGACAGAAGGAAAGCAATTTTCTCTGCAATTCACATTTTGGAGTTTTTCTCGAAAAATTGTAATATCTATATTTCTTTTGAAAATTCATAACTAGCGCTTGCACCCCAACGAGGTGCAATGGTTACACTGATAGCAAGATATACTCTAGAAATGTATTGAAGGGCAGGGATAAGAAGAGCAGTAGAAAATGTGAATTTCTTTTCGTAGGACTAACTTTCAACAGTTGAAGTTAAATGGTGATGCGGTGTGAGAAGAGTTGAATAAGAACTAACGAAACTATAGTTAATTCAGTATTGCTATGCTAAATGGTTTGACAACATAATCTATTTTGAATAATGAAAGGAGTGTTGTAGGTTAAAAGATCAGATGGACCAAGTACAATTTTGTTTTACTTTTAAACTTTCTAAGAATAATTTTGATATACGTAATTATTTACTTGAACAATTTATCTAATTATTTCCACCAAAATTAGATTTATCCATTAAATCTCAAACAAATATCTACAATGGAATGAAGTATGAACTATCAAATGGATGATTGTTCTTTCATTTATGTTGATGCATAGACTAACAGAATAAGGTAAATAGTAAATGAATATTCATACACATATACAAACAAAGGATGAAGTGAGTCAATAACATCATACAATAAAAAGCATACAACAAGAACGCATACAACAGTGTGAATAATGTAAACGCAAACCTACTGGCCAGAAAGGTTCCATAAGAAGCAAGGTGAATGCACTACCTTAGAGCCTGATAGCCAACTCCAACAAGAATATTACTAATATCTTGGAGCCTATGACTTCCCAACGCTCGTAAAGCAGTGCCTGTAATTTAGTTCGTCATAAATGTCAATTGAACAAATAGATATCATTCAATAAAACCTCTAATACCAAATTCTAACACATAAATCCACTAATAAATGATAGGCAGACCAAAACATTTGTTGATCAGTAAAAAATCAAACCAAGACCCTCACCCGACTAGCTTGGACCTGGGGATATTAATAGTCTGTATAGTTTGCTTTCAATACTCAACAATACTACAACTTGTCTGCAATTAGAGGGAATTAAGATCAAATGTTCAAAGCACAGATGCCTCCATAAAGATCAAATGTCCAAAGCACAAAATCTTACGAATCAAAATGTAGAAAATAAGGGCTGAAAAACATTAAGCAAAAGTGAAACAAGCCATTTTCAGCTAGATTTCACATTTCCTGGTACAAATTGGTCATAGGCAGACTTCATGCACAAAATGACCCCAAAATTTTCAGAAGAGGCAAATATAAACAAATGCACCGTCACAAACTGGAGAATGATATGCAAAGCTTGTTGAGGATGATGAATAGATGGGTCAACATAATACAATAATATTTAGGAAGTCAGTCATAGTTAATTGTAGTTCAAATCAAAGGTGATTGAAAGCTATGGAACTCCACTCTATAAAGTTTCAATATTGGTTGGGATCTCTAAATAAGCTTCATATATTTAAGGGCATTGAGTGTTGTATCTGGAAGAGTTATTTATTATTAATATTATCTCCATATTCATTTATGTAATTCAATTATTATAATTAATTTTAATTCAAATCAAGGATGATTGATAACTATAGAACTCCACTCTACAAAGGTTCAATATTGATTGGGATCTTTAAATAAGCTTCATGTATTTAAGGCCATTGAGGGTTGTATTTGAAAGAATTATTTATTATTAATATTATCTCCATATTCATTTATGTAATTCAATTATTATCAAAATAATAGTGATGAACTTATCTTACCATTTAGAAGAATATAGCATTGCTTGAGAAGTTTAGAATTGATGTAAATGTCCTACTCCAAAGCTCATTGATATATTGATCAATTGACAATCCAATGTATTTAAGTACATTTTGGGTAGTTATTGAAGGAAACAATAGGGAATGTATGAGTGTCAACAACAACACAACATTAATGAAAACATCTTCTCAAAGGGCATAATATATCTACAAACATAAATGCAACCAAATCCAAAGCGTCTACAAAGAAATCAAAGATATATTTCTCGAGCAAGATTAGACGAGCATTTAAATGCACATTATTTTTCTTGAGCTGCCTCTTCTGGTTGGAGTGAGACAAGATTTTTTGTAAGATTCCATCATAAAGAAATTAGATGTGAATCATACACTATACTAACTACAAAAAGTAGATTTTTCGACAAACATAAAAAGGTTTTATGATGTGAAACAGGTATTCCAAACTTTTGAGGACTCGTAAGTCCATTGTAAAGCCTATATAACTTTCATTATTAAAAAAAAAAAACATTTCTTTATCATTTTTCAATTAAAAAAATATTAAAAATCCTATCAACGTGCCCAATAAAGTGAAAATAATAATATGACCCAATAAATAACAAACCGACTATTTGACAAGTGACGTGGTGCCTATCTGGGTAAAATGATTTGGGGAAAGTTGTTGTTCGGCAGTTTTATGTCCAAAAAATATTAGCAAGGTTGGGTCCACATTCAATCTAAACCAACATTTGAGATCTAAAACAAACTTGTCTGAAAACCTAAGGTCAAACTACCTAATAAACGATAGCGAAGAGCATTTCCAGTTGGAAATCAAATTTAATCTGACTACAATGAACAATTCCAACATTTGGAATCTTGAAAGCTGGGCGATTTTCTCCGAATGTAATCTTTTTTTGGGGAAAATAAAGCGATTCGATTCTCACTCATTGAAATACAAAATCTTATTCCCATGAAAATTGTAATTGCAATTTTCTCCCACTATAATGTCACATAAATCTCAAACAGCTTCGGTTTCTAATTCTACATTGCATGTGTCATAGCACGAAACTGAAAAGAAGCAAGTCACTGCCTGGCAGAGAATTTAATCAATTCCATACTCTCGTCTGACAGTTCGTAAAAGATAAGGACAGATTTAATCTTTATTCCACCTTTACATATTTAAGACAACATTTGGTTGCCATTTTAGTGTTTGTGAATAAGCTCAGAGAGACACCAGAGTCGAGCTTACCTCAGCTTAGTAGGCATAAATATGATGCGCCAGGTCCTCTGATCGAGCTGTTGCAAAGTGTACCCGCCTTGCAATGGCGCTTGGTGGAGAAGGTTGACGAAACAGTGTCACCTACCCGAACATTGTTCATAAATGTAAACCAATAGGTACCTAAGGCCTTTATTTGCCTTAAATCAAGGATTGTGACACGGTGACCCATGAAACCTCTATCACTTTATTATCATGAACGAGGCTACTTAATTATCATCATCACACAACAATGGTGGCAACTACATGGGCTTCCATTTTTGGAAAGGGGAAAAAGGTATACAGGATACCAATTTGCTGATGAAATTCAAAAACAGAAAGATAGAAACCTGCAAAAGAAAATCTCACCACACCAGAGAACGCTACAAAAGTAAACTTTTATCTTAGATTCCCAAAGTTCGAAGAGAAAAACAGATGCACCAACTCGGAGAGGAGCCGATTCAAAGGGAAAATCAATGGTGAGAGCCTAGACTTAGTCTGAGACATAATTTCCCCTAAAAAATCCCAATTCTTTTGTCAAAAGACATAAACCACATTTACCCAAGTTCCCCCGATAAAAGCATTGGTTGAAAACCACCGCTGAACTCACCATCTCTAGATTTCTCAAAATGAAGAAGACGTGTAGGTATTCACAAGTCTGAATCGCAAGGCACGGCGGAAATTTGTTGGAAAATAAGCAATAATTAGGTGTAAACAACTCGATACCATGTATCACCATCACCACAAAAGAAAATATTATAATTTACACAACAAACAAGAGGATTGGAAAGTATCGTTCAATAAACACAAATTTAGCAGATTCAAAACCCTTCCTGACAAGCAAATCCAACCACTTTTGAACAAATAGTAAACAAAACAGGATTTACTTACACTTTTTGAATCCAAGTACGAGCCACAGAGCAAAATGATTTTCTATGAATAAAAAACCGCACAAAAACATCGAAGGTGGATGCCATCTTAAACCTGGTTGACATTTACTACCTACAGTGAAGATTTGGTGACTTATTAAATGCCAGGGTACGCACGGAGGCGACAGGAAGGGTGGAGAATGGCGCGAGTAGCCTCCGAGCCATACCTACTGATGTGATTCTCAGAAGTATGGCCATGCCCGGTGATGCAGTCTCGGATTTTGGAAATTCACAACGTCTGACAATTTTGGTGGTGTTCCCCACCTAGAATAGCCTATCGGCTAATAAAAGAATTAATAATATTAGTTGCTCTAAAAATTTGGTTCTTCGAAATTGGATCCGATTGTTGTGAATCTCAAAAGGTTGAGGAACTACATAGCTCGCTAAAAGCATTTGGCACAAAAATTCATCTCTGATTAATTATCAAGCCAAGGACTCTAGGTAGCAACAAAAAAATTTAATATCTTTTTCCTTCCCTATTAAAAAGAAAAATGAAATTTTGAAATTGTATTATGCTTGCTTGTCGAAAATTCTATGCAAAGAATAATGTATCTTCGTGAGCTTTGAATTGTTGATATTGTGAAATCATTTGTCTTAGTTGTTGTTTAAATGTCGTATGCAACCTATTGATTTCTCCTACCTCTTTGCTCATGTCCATCATCGTCTCATTTATTATTTTAGATGTATGAGTTTGGCTGGCAAAGCGTCTGGAAACTCTTTTCATTCTTGAATAAATTGTCTCTACTTTGATTCGTCCATTGATATTTCTCAGCCAATTACATTGCAATTTTCTCTTTATCAGAAATTTTCCTTATTTAATTTCAATTGCATTTCACCATTTTGGTTCTTGTTTTTGGAGCAATTTTATGCGTTGGGTTGTACCTCTCTTTTGTTCCTTATACATCATTTATATATATATATATATATATATATATATATATATATTTATATATATAAATTTCGGGTCTGTTGTTTTTTGTGGGCATTTTGAATTATTCATAGCCCTCTTATTTTCGTTGGGTGGCTATGAGCATAACACCTTAGGCATTTTTTGATCTGCCCTTATCCTTTCGTACGTGCCCCCATACTTCCTTCATTTTTTTCTGTTTGGGTGGCTGCGCAGTAGCCACCATGATGTTGTGTGCAGCCACATATGAGGGTTGCGCCCTTCTGAATTCATTGATTGTCGTGGTTTATATATAAGTGTGTGTGTGTGAGAGAGAGTGAGTGAGGGGTGAGTTTTATATTGCTCTTTATTTTGATGAGCTTTGTGGTATTTACAATGCATATTTAAATTGAGTTTTTTTATTTATTGTTTATAAATATATATGTATATATATGTCAATTTTGTTATAAAATGATTTATTAAATCTGCATTTTGGAATATGCTACAGTTGCACCAACACAGTAATATGAATTAGATTTTTAAATGATAGATACATATACATACATATATACATATAAATATATATATGTATTTATGTAAATGTATAATTAGATATATATTGTAGTTGTGCTAATGTGGTTTATAATTCTGAAATAATTGAACAAAAATATATTTTGATAGAACTCAAATTTAGAGAAATTTTATAAAACTCTTATTTAGAAACAAATATGTAAATTCAGATTTTCTGATTTGGTAAAATAAATGTGATGAGATAATTAATTTTGTGTAAATTAAATTTTGAAAATATATAGAAAATATGTATGTTTATTTCCATAATTTAAGTTAAAGTATTTAAATTCCGTAGAGTATTTGTGAGTAGGAATGAATTTTATATATTGTAATTTATCTATATTAAATGATTTTTAAAATGATGGATTTATTATTTTTGATGCAATATGTTTATTTATGTCAAGTTTTATATTGATTGGAAACATTATTTTTATTTGGAATGATGTATTGTTTAAATATGGTTCATTCATAAATGAGAAAATTGGTTGTTATTCTATTTATTTAAGAAAAATTATATGTTGTACGTTTTGGAACTTTGGTTTAATTTTTTTTGTTATGTCGGGGAATCATGTGTCTTTTCCGTCCTTGGGTAGATGTTTGCTTACCTCCAGAGGCTAGGGGAATTTGTGCATTTGTGCATTTTTTAGTTGCATTTATTAGTCATCTTGAGGATGTGTGCATGGGTGGTACCTCCTTGATTCATGGTTTTTGATACGTCATGTATTCACGAGATGGTCATGCCCCGTGTGTTTTGTTTAATAAATCTCCTTTATGTGTTTGAGTAATGAGGTACACCCCTTTGCTTGACTTTGGTTTTTGGGTAACCGTAGGGAGAGTAGCTCTTCATGTGAGCTGACACACAAAGAGGCTAGACCAAGATAATCCATGGAAGAGTTCCCTTAATAAGTGATAACCAAATTAATGTATTTAGTGGATTGGGTTAATTAAACTAATTACAAGACTAAACATGTGCCTCACTCATACTGTTAATTCTCTCAAAGGCTAAGGTTGGGTGGGAAGACCTGGTTGGTAAAGTCATTGCCTTGTCTCTGCAAAAGGTAAGTGGCTCTCCATGAGTCACCCTATGGGTTGGCACCTTGAGATAGGTTGTCTGGTTAACCATAGATGGATGCGGCTCCTAGTGTTAAGTAGTCTGGTGAATCCATGTAAGGCTATGTGATGACACTCTCCCACTATTCTCATTGTCTTCCCTTGTTCTTGTTGCCTCTGGAGTATTATTGTTGTTGTTGTTTATTTTTTAATGTGGTTTTGTGTTGGATGGTGTTATTCTTTTATGTTTTGAAGTTGTTGGATGTGGGTCCTTTCTTATCGACTCCTAGCATGGGGGTTGGACCTTCGGGTTCACAAGGTCGGGTGGAACATGCTATGCACCCATTGGATTCCTAGGTGGTGATCGTGATGTGGATGCAGATTTTGTGATCTCAGAGCTTCACACTGAGGAAGATTGTACCACATTATGTATTCAATTCTTTATTATTGTATCATTCTAGATTATGATGTACACTTCCCATTATTATAAGGGAAGTATCTTTGTAATGTATTATAGGTTTTTTAATGTGTTGTATCTTAGGAAATATGTTCCATAAATGTAATAATGAACTTGGAATTTGTAATGCAATAATATGGTATTCATGTATTCCTTTATCTATATTATTTATGATTGCATGTATGTTATATTTATGTCATTTATTATTCACACTTCTATTGTTTATTTAATTTGGATTTGTTTAACGATGTTGTTGGTTGAGTTCAATTCAATTAGTGCACCATGTAACCCCATGGGAATAGGTTGATGTCATATGGTTTATATTAATGTTGATTAATCATTTAATTATGGTTAATTTAATAGTCGTTTAAAAAAAATTGTTTATTGTTAGTTGTTGTGTCCTATGGGGTTTGTGTGGTGGGGTGTTACACATTCATCTAAAGCATTCAATATTTAATTCTTCAAATCTATAAATAGAGGGCCTCTCCTATTGAATTTAACATCCACAATCCATGCAAGCTTACTATACTCTATTTCATCTACAACTTCATCCACTTTCATTCAAGTTTCATAGTTTTATCAAGGTTATTGACAAATTGCATCAAGGAATCAACCATCATCATCAAATGTCATCAAATCACATCAAGGAGTTGCAAAAGGGCCATTTTCCATATCAAAATGGCACCAATTCCCCATGGGATTGAGAGTTTTCTCATTAGAATAGGATTTAATTAGCTTTTATTGCTTTGTTCTTCATCTTATTTCCTATTTTCATGTTTCAAAATAATTTCATGGGGAATGCTGATCTAACTTGCATAATTATCTAAATTTATGTTTGTTCTCTTGTGTTTGTACACCATTCACATTTTGGCACTAGAAGGAGGGCTAATCTAGAGAAATTCATCACGTTTTTCTAGAAAATCCATATTTTTTGCTAATGTTTTATGTCTACAAGAAACTCCACCACTATCAATCTAGTGACACTCTATTGCACCACTTATAAACTCTAAACAGTGCCACTAAAGTCTTCTTGCCTAAAAAATTTGAATTTCTAACTTCAACGTTGGCTTCCAAATTCTAAACTGCACCACTAGTTGAAATTGCGCTGCAATCGTGCTTACTGTTAATGTGCAGAGTGTCGTTGTCAATCCCAAGTGGCACTATATTGTGCCACTAACCTTCTCAAACTATGATGCACCCATGGATTGCGCCACTAGAGTAGGGTAAAAAGCATATTTCAGATTATTTTTGACATGTGCTTTTTCACTTTGTTTATTCTTGACTTCTAACTAGTTTTTTAGCCTCTATTTTATCATTATTAACCAATTTTTGTAGGTTGACTTGATCAAAGGTGAAGAAAGGAAACAAAGACCAAGAGTTCTCTATATTATCATTATCTCATTGTATCAAGTGTTTTTAAACACTTTAGGGGAAAAAATTATAATTATCTTCTAAGGATTTGTTATATTCTTGCCTTTTAGGATTCACTAAATTTTTTTTGGGCCTAAAAAGAACAAAACAAAGGGATTTAAAAATAATCATAGGCAAACTTACAAGATTTTTTTTTGGACATAATCAATGAACGAACAAATATCACACTTCCAAGTTGGTGCTTAAAAATAATTCATATCATTAATTTGTGGTTAAAATGAACGTGTGTACTCTTTGTTTTGTAATCCCTTATCCAAATTAATATCATCTACAAGGATGTATGCACTTCTCTCATGCTTCATGGTGATCTTGAGAAACAAAAGTCTTGTTATGATATTAGGTTGTATAAGCGATTACCTCCACACTTCAATTTGGATTCTTAAAATTGAACAAATCTTGCGAGTGTGAAGAAAAGGTATTGTGTGTTCTCCCGCCTAAATGTGTTAGGTGGTTGAACTAAAAATACACTC
This sequence comes from Sequoiadendron giganteum, assembly GCA_007115665.2. Lineage (NCBI taxonomy): Eukaryota > Viridiplantae > Streptophyta > Pinopsida > Cupressales > Cupressaceae > Sequoiadendron > Sequoiadendron giganteum. The sequence goes on along the minus strand of CM021102.1, from coordinate 286,651,643 downwards.
CTTCACTATTTTTCACCCTTAGAGAGCCTTACTTGGTGGGAAAAATTACTCACCCCAAGGGAACGACTCAAACTAGTAATGAGCTAAACGCCAAGCTTCTCCCAACCAGTATATAAATTTGAATGTTGAGGAAATATCATCATTATAGGAACTCCTACAGACAAGTAGGTGGCACTCTTTCTATGAGTTGATCTTGCCTCTTGTGTGGCTTTCTAAATGGGTGCCTTGATTAAGAGCCAAAATTGTGTAAAATCCAGAATCATTATCTATTTGTTGATGCAAGAACAATTGTTCTAAAGTCATCCCACATTTGTTTGGCTCTTGGTAGAGATTAGAAGTATACCATGGGAGTTTCATGGGTACTAATGCTTGTCTGACCCAAGAAGCGAGTGCACTGTAAGGGGGAGCCTGTATGGTCAAGCATCTAATCATCCGCTAAGAGTAAACATAGTTGGATTCATCCAAGTGGAAACTCAACAAATATTGCCTTTTTTATCCATAGGGTTGTGCACATTCTTTGAAATCAAAATGCTTTGCTTGGGTCTCAAAACATTTGAAAAAAAAATTCACAAAATCCTCAAACTTCCAAACCCTTTAGGGGGAGCAAATACCTTTGATGAATCCAAGTGCTCCTGCTTGCCCTAGGGATTTCATCCTTAGAGGTTTCTAAGTATTTGGATTTAATCATGATTTGCCTTTACTAAAGTCAGCATTAGGAAACTATTGCCTTGATTTCCTTGATTTCCACATAATTGACTTTGTGGGATGAGAAGAAGTTAGGAAATTAGACATCTAGTTTGAAAACCTAATCAAGAATTGTTTGTGGTAAAAGGAAGACATTAAGCAAAGCTAAGAAACAATTGAACCCCACACATGTGTTCTTTCAAATGATTTCTTGAAAGATAAAAATCCAAAAACCAAAGTCCAAAGGTCTTAGTCAAAAGGCTCACAAGAAATGTTTGTCTATGCTTTATGAATTTAGAGAAAGATTGACTTTCAACTTTTACAAATGGGCATCAAAGAACAATCCTAATTTTTATGAGTTTTATTGTCAACAAAATCCAAGTTTCTTTCAAAAGTTTTATTTTCTCACATAGGGAGTACCAAGCATGTTCTTCAATACCAAGGTCTTGTAGAAAGGAGTTTTATCTAGGTCTAATCTAGGATCAAAGTCATAATTCTCATCCATCCTTCAAACATTAAATCAATATCATCTCATCTACAACTCTTGGAAATATTGAAAAAATATTTCATGCTAGACTTTTGGCAAATCCAAATCATCTTGTTTGGTTAGATGTGTGTAGATGAATCCTTCTCCACATATTTGATCAAATTATCAATCCTTGTGAACAAGTCTACCTCTTGATAACATCCAACATCTTGAGGTTTATAATTTCATTATCCAAAAATCCCAAAAGCAAAATAAAATCTAAATCATTTTGTTTGACTAGGGGTGTTTAGATGAATCCTTCTTTACACACTTAGTCAAATTATCATCCGGTGTGCAAGTCTGCTCTAGGACAAGCTCCAACCTCTTTGAGTTTATGAGTTCACTATCCAAATCAAAATCCAATCAAGTCAATCCAAATCAAATCAAATCAAGTCTTAAAGTCTAGTATCTCCTTTAAGATTTCTCAAGAGTTCAATTATTCACATCATCCATTTTCCACTTGTATCATCATCACCTTTGATCCTTAATCATCCTCATTCTTCTCTTTTCTGCCTAGAGTTAGATCAATATAAAGGATTGGAATTTCATCTCACATATTCTTGAAAATTGATGCATATTTTATGGTGCAAACTAGATCGTAACACAAGAAGAACATGGAAACCAACAAAGAAACATCAACTTCAAGTTATTTAAGCCAAACCGCTCCTGAAATGAATCTCATTGGATCAAGCAATCCCCTAAGAAATATTCCTCTATCATCAAAAAATATTCAAGAGGATCAATTAGAGGACATCATCGACAATATCTTTGGAAAGACACAAGATGAAATCCTTGAAATGGTGCAAAATCTCAAAACTCGTAGAATTGTCAATGCTATGATTAGGTTAAATCCCTCCCAATACATGCTTGAATTGGAAAAAGGAGCTAAACTCACCTCTGATTATGACATAAGCACCCTTATGGAGAAACATCTTGGGATCATGCCTCCATTCCCACCCAAACCTCCATTCCAAAGCATCCCACAAATCACATCATCCATTGCTCCAACTCAACCAATTGTCAACAAAGGAAGCTCATTGCTTCATGCACTTCAAGCACATCCCCTTGTAAACAACCAATATTTGGATGCAAACACCGTATTAGGCTAATCCATCCCATTGAATCTATTGCACCCATATGTTTTGCTTGCATTTCATGATCCTACCCATCCATCGTCTTTTCACGCAACACCAATTTATCCTCTCAACACACAAACCTCTCTCTCCATGACCTCACAAGGGGAAGGTGAATTATTTGGAGGAGGGGGAATCTTCGATCCCTCATCATCATTGTCATCTCTTCAAGGGAATGCACCTCCCATTTTCCCACCCTTTCCACCTTCACCATTAACATCTACATCACCTCTTGGGTTTGGCCTTCCCCCTTTACCCGCCATCAATTAGAAAAATACAAGCAACTTCCCAATCATAAATCAAAACATCATACCTGAATCCTCCCATCTTGCCATCGATATCACAACAATAGATGGAAACCATCCAAGAAAGACCAGCAATCAACACGTCATCTACCATTCCCCAAGTATCTCAAAACATGGTCTCCCAAGGACAGAGCATCTCAATCACACCATCCACCACCCAAACCCCAATTATCAATACAACGGTCCCTCTCATCACAATAGCCAACATTATTCCAAATTCACCACCACCACTGCCAAAACCTAACATGGAAAACTCATTTAGCATCGTGTTACAAGCAGCTCAATGAGGTGCCTATCAAAAGGCACTTCAAAAAATCCAAAATCAACAAGCTACATAGCTAGCTACCCAAAAAATGCAAGCACAATTAGCAACACAACAAGTGCAACAGGCTACCCAAGCCCAAGCTTTACTGCAACAACAACAAGCCACCCATGTTGTGCAAGTAGTTCAAGCCGCATAGGGTGTCGAGGCTGCACAAGTAGCCCAATAAGTATAGGCTCAAGCTCAAGCACAATATCAAGCTCAACAAGTGCAAGCTTAATACCAGGCACAATTGCGAGCAGCCCAGCAACAAGCATATCAACAAGCCCTACAATAGTATCAAGCGCAACAACAAGCAACTCGGAAGCAAGCCCAACAACAAGCTTTGTTGGCATAGCAGTAGCAAGACCAACAACAAGCCTTGTTGGCACAATAGAAACAAGACCAACAACAAGAATTTTTGTCACAACAGCAAATGCACGCATATCAGCAAGCCTTAATCGCATAAAAGAGATTGCAACAAACTCCCACCAACATACCCAATGCTCCACCCATCAATCATAGACCTCAACCACTTCAGAACACATTCACTCCACCTCCTAATCCGCAAGACAATGTGATAGCATAAATCAAATTTCTCTCATAGCAAGTGTTTGATCTCCAATCAAGGAAAACAACAAGGACATCCAACAATCTGTGTCATTATCCTTTCGACAGGAGCCTTGCAATGGTACCATTCCCGAAGGGTTTTCAAATCCCTAAATTTGATAAATTTCATGGGTTGGGAAACCTTGAGGATCACATCAGGGAATTCCAAGTACATTGTATGGAAGCCACATATAATGATACATATCTAATGCATTTATTTCCTCAAAGCTTGGTTGGTGCTACCATGGAGTGGTTCTCTTTCTTGCCTACTGGCATCAAAATGTTCCAAGAAATCATCGATGCATTCATAAAGAACTATGCATTCAAAATTAGCATGGATGTTAGTCTAGAAGAACTATCCGCGCTCAAATAAGGAAAAGGGGAATCATTCACTTCCTTCCTACAATGATGGAAATCCAAGGCTAATTGGAGCAAGTGGGCCATGTCGAAAGAGCAAAATTTCCAATCTTGAGAAAACCTTGGCATTTCATCTAAAAATGCAATGCATCACCACTTACAACCAATTGATCCCTAAGGTTTTCAACATCAAACAAGCTCTTATTGCACAAGGGGGTACGGCCACATATCCTAAAGATCAAGACAACCACCCTTCCACCAGCTATAACAGAAAACCTCGCACATGGGCAAAAAATAGTAATGTCACGAATGATGGAGTGGTTGATGCCCAGGTCATAATCAATGCTCCAAAATAGAACACCAAAACATATCAGCAACCACAAAACAACAATCACAACAACACGCAAACCAATGTGGTAGAACAACAACCACCCAATAATCAAATCAACAATCTGAATAATCAAGGAGGACCACCTCCATGAAAAAAATATCCCCCCAAGAGGAAGTTCACAACCCTTGGGGAATCAGTTGAATCCATCATGAAGAAATTGCTAAATGAGAATCTCATCAAAATCCCCACTTATGAAAATTATCAAGAGCCCCAAGTGAAACCACCATGGTACAATGAAAATTACCTTTGTGATTATCATAAAATCAAGGGCACACAATACCCAATTGCATGAAGCTGAAAAATGTAATCCAAGACCTCATTGATGACAAGATCATAAACGTAGAACAACCAACTCGCAATCAAGATCTAAAGATCTACATGAATCCGATGTCAGACCATAACCAAGGAAATAACAAAGTGAAACAAAAGTATGCTAATGTGAACCATGTGTATGATCAAGTTGTCGCATCCCTAGACGAATGGGTCACTGTTGTTAGTATCAAGAGGGCCAAAGTTGATAATGGAGTCACCACATGCGACAGAAAAGTCATCATTGTTGGGTCATCATAGCCACCTAGGACATCCGCCTCAAATCATAAATCCGATCCTAATGGCTACAATTTCTTAGACTAGTTGAAAAGAACTCTTCCTCAGATCTTCATGATGGATTTATTGAAGATTTCATTTGTCCATAGATAAATCCTTGAGGAAGCATTGGCTTCATCTACCATCTTTGCCAATCTTGATACTGAAAAATTGCAAGCTATGGTTGGAAACATCTCCACCCCAAATCTCCTCACATTTTCTGATCAGGACATCCCCACCCAACCATTTCACAATCACGCACTCCACCTTGAGGTCCTGGTTCATAAACATAAATTCAAAAGGGTCTTAGTGGATGGGGGTGCAAGTCTCAACATTTGCTCTCTCAAGCTCTTAAAGAATCTAGGTTTCTCTGAGGATTCTATTGGAAAAGGCAAGGGCATCACGATCAAAGCTTATGACAATAAATAAAAAAGTGTCTCAGGGCACTATCCAACTCCCTATTCAAGTAGGGCCAGCTATTATAGAGACCACCTGTCAGGTTCTTGACCTTGATCTACCTTATAATATCATCCTAGGGCATGCATGGATCCACGAGATGCAAGCAGTCGCATCAACCTTTCATCAGTGTGTCAAATTCTCATACCAAAATCAAGAGGTCGCAATCTATGGTGATCCTAAGCCCTTTGCCTATTGTAAAAACTTGGAAGAATAATAATATAAAATCCCACAAGTCCCAAAGAATGACGAGGGCCCTTCAACTCTACATATAGACCTAGCCAACATTGCCTCCACTTCTGGGACAAAGACACCCGCCGTTCCTGATATATTTGAAATCAAGGTCATTATCCAAGACAATGAGTGTGGGGATTACAAAGTGAAGAGGGGAGCCTTTGTAGTAGGGGAGTTACCTCAATCCCCTAGATCCCATGGACAACCACAACCCACCAATACAGCAGCCCAAACCGTCAAGGAAAATCCCTCTTGATTTAGAAGCTGGGGGGATCTAGGCCGAGAAGTGGTGGATGAGAGAGACATATCCAGTCTCCTCTATGAAGATGAAAGACCTATACCAGCCCTTCTTATATATGATGCTAACAAAGGACTTCAATTAATGTTGGGCATGGGCTATAATAGGAATGAAAGTCTTGGAAAGAACAACTAGTTGATTGGAACCTATCATTGTGGAAAAGCACATGAAGAATCTTGGCCTTGGGTGTACTCCTTTGAGTATAACCATACATTCCATAATTCTCCTCGTTAAAGCAGTCAAAACTTCCCCTCAGCTATCGGCGGTTGCCCTTCATTTACATGTATCCACAAGTCAATTCATAGAGAAATTTACCTTTGACATAACTGATGTGTGTAGTAGTGATGATGAGGATCCCATAATTGACTTACCTATACTTTTTGAAGATTCCTCCCTATTAATGATCAACACCCTATCTTTTGATTCAGACCATCAAACCCATGAGATAAACCTAGTTTATCCTCAACTCATCGACTACAACCAACGCAGACCACCAATTCTGGACACATTCGAAAATGAGGAGGCACTCTCGGAATTCATGGGATTGTGGGATAGGGTACCATATGGAGATCATAAATTTGGGTTCAAGATCATACAAGATACACAAGCCTATTATAGGGAAACGATTGAATCCTTTAGTCACAAAAGTGAGAAATTGAGAATAATCTCAAGGTCTTTGAGTGAAAACCACACAGTGGCACTCTCTGACTCAAAAATAGTAAAAATAAAGGATGCATCCAATGGTGAAAACCTCTTTGAGGCACTGAAGGATGAAGGATTCAATATTCCTCTCAGTTCCATCCATCAAGAGAAGTCAGCAGTTTTGGCAGAACAATGCAATCTAGTTAATCTAGGAACAGAGAAACTACCACACATAACATTCTACGTTGAGTCACTTCTCATAGAATAATAGGAACTCCTAGTTGCATTCCTAAATGAGAGAAAGGTAAAATTCACATGGACTTATGTCGACATTCCTGGACTTGCTCCAAAATTTGTACTTCATCACCTAGTTGTATATCCTGAAGCAAAGCCTGTGAGAAAAAAGCTAAGAAAAATGCATCCCCAAATAGCATTGTTGGTCAAAATGAAATTACAAAATCTCTTAGATGCAAGATTCATACGATTGATCGATTATCCTGAGTGGGTCTCCAACCTAGTACATGTTTAAAATCCCACTGGGGGCATCTGCATATACACGGACTTCAAAGATTTGAACAAAGCATGTCCAAAGGATGACTTTCCATTTCTAAAAATTCACATGATCGTGGATATGATGGCAGGACATGAGATCACGATAGCTAAAGAGGACCAAGACAAATCATGATACAATGGATGGATTCTCAGGATACAATTAGATCATGATAGCTAAAGAGGACCAACACAAGACAACTTTCACTTGTCCGTGGGGGATATATTGTTGGAATATGATGCCATTCAGATTGAAGAAAGCAGGAGCAACTTACCAAAAGGCCGTGACACTCATCTTTCATGATATGATCCATAAAACTATAGAAGATTATGTGGATGACATACTATCTAAATCAAAGAAGCAACGGGATCACCTATCAGCCCTAAGCTCCATTTTTCATAGACTAGAAAAGTACAAGGTCTGACTTAGTCCAAAGAAGTGTGTCTTTGGGGTACAATCAAGTAAGCTCCTAGGGTACATTGTATCAATGAGAGGAATTGAAGTAGATCCCACCAAATTCAAGGTGATCCTCAAAATGGAGGCAACTAGAACATTGAAGTAGCTAAGAGGCCTACAAGGAAGACTCAATTTCATTCATTGATTCATAGCACAAATAGCAGACAAGGCAATCCCATATTCTCATCTACTCCATAAGGGGGTAGCATACAAATGGGATGAGAAATGTGACCAAGCGTTCTACAAGATCAAGCAGTAATTTCTCACACAACCAGTTATTATGCCACCAATTCTAGGCAAACCCTTGATCTTAAATATATCAGCAACAATAGCAACCCTTGGCACTCTCTTAGCACAACATGATGAAAATGGGAAGGAGAGAGCTATCTACTACATCAGCAAGACCATGGTGGGACATGAGTTGAACTACACACCCATTGAGAAAGCCTTCCTAGAAGTTATGTTCACAGCACAGGAATTCAAACATTAAATGCTAGCACATCAGATCAAGCTCATTGCAAAAATAGACCCGCTCAAGTACCTACTTTCCAAAGCAACTCTCACAGGATGAATGGATAAGTGGGTTATGATCCTGACAAAGCATGAAATTGAGTATGTAGAATGCAAGGCTATCAAAGGACAAGCAATTTCTTATCAATTGACATAAGCTCCTATATATGAAGAGAACCCACTTATTTCAGAGTTCCTCGATGAATCAATCTTCAACCTTAGTGTAGCGGATCACTGGAAAATGTATTTTGATGGATCCTACACACAACACGGGTCGGGAGTAGGATTATTCTTCATCACTCCACAAGGGGAATACATACCTAAATCATGCAAACTATCATTCCCATACACAAACAACATGGTGGAATATGAGGTTGTTGTCATAGGGTTGAGAATTGCAATATAGTGGCAAATCATGGCACTTAAGGTCTACGAGGACTCACAGCTCGTAATCAACCAAGTGAATAATGAATATCAAATAAAGGATGACAAGCTAACTCCATACAAGAAGTTGGTGGAAATTCTCAAGGAGTCCTTCATTGATATCACATTTGAATAGCTACCCAGAGCAAACAACTGAGCAGTGGTTGTGATGGCTATGATTGGATCACTCCTAGAGATCTCGTACAATGTCCCACAACATGAATTCCTTCTAGAGAAACTACTCATACCAGCATTTGAGCTACCAGAGTCTAAATTGGTGTGCAAAATCGTTGGTCCCAGTGATCCTTGGTACCATGATATTTACAGCTACCTAAGAATAGGAGTCCTTCCCACTGACATAACCCCAAACCTCAAAAGAGCCTTTTTCAAAAATTCATCTCATTTTGTTATCCTAGGAGATACCTTGTACCATAGGAGCATTGAAGGGACCCTTTTACGTTGCCTAAACACTGAGGAATCCTTGACTGCTTTGACCAAGGTACATAATGGAATTTGTGGTTCACACTCGAGTGGTATGACCTTTTCCAAGAAACTGTTGAGGACGGGATACTACTGGCCTACCATGGAAAGAGAATCACATGGTGATGTCAAAAGGTGTTCATAGTGTTAGCAACATGGGGACCTCATCCATGCACCAGCTTAGGAGCTCAACCCAATTATCACACCTTGTCCCTTTTCACAGTGGGGGCTTGATTTCCTTGGTAAAATCACTCCCACCTCATCCAATAGGCATAAGTTTATCATCACGGCCATGGAGTATTTCACGAAGTGGGTGGAAGCCATTCCCATTACCTATATAACAGGAAAGCAAATATCCAAGTTCATCCTGAACTACCTTAGTTTCAGATACAGTGTCCCTCAATCCATTATCTCAAATAATGGGACACCTTTCAAAAATTAGGATTTTCACGACTTATGCCAAAAGTTCAAAATCCAACATCATTTTTCCACTCCATATTATCCCCAAATAAATGGCCAAGAAAAAGAAACCAATAAGACCATCCTGAAGATCCTTAAGAAAATAGTCAATGATGTCGGTCGTGACTAGAATCTACAATTGAAGCTCACCTTATGGGCTTACCACATAAGCATCTGCACACCAACAAGTGCCACCCCCTTCTCCATGGTCTATGGATCAAAGGCCATCCTCCCCATTGAGATTGATCTTTCATCCCTAAGAATATCATTGCAGAATCTCATTACAGATGAAGAATATCGGGTCTCACAATTGAATGAACTAGAGTTTATAGTTTTTGGATGAGTGGTGTATGGATGCCTTAAATCACTAGCAGTTCTATCAGAACCGCCTCAAGTGAATCTACAACAAGAAAATCAAGAGGTGGACCTTCCAAGTCGACAAGCTCGTACTGAAGGAAAATCATAAGAACGTACCAAATCCAAATAGCAAGGGAAAGTTTGAGCCCAACTAGTTCGGACCATTCATCATTACAGCAAGCTACAAATCAGGGGCATATCAACTATCAATACCCGAAGGTGAACCTTTGCAAAATCCCATGAACAGCTCTCATCTCAAAAAAATTTATGCCTGATCTTTTAAGGGTAAAACCAAACATACAAAAAATAAAAATATGTCAAAATCCAAAAAAAAAATTAGAAAAAGGATTGAAAAACAGTAAAGAGAAAAATTGTCCTCTAGTGAAAACCACTTTGGTGGTGCTTTGGGCAAGTACCTTGGTGAAAACCTAGAAAACAAGTGTCATGTATAAATAAGCACTCTTCATCCACAAGGATCTCTACAATTGATCCCACAACACTCATTTATACATCACCTTTCATCCCCCTCATCCTTCCATTCATCCATCTACATCTGTATCATAGCTTCATCTTGTGTTTGTATCATGTTCCACCCTAGTACTACTTGGCACATTCCTAAGGTCAGTTTTTCCTACCTATATCGAAGTATTATATCGCATCATGTTGGGGACATGTTCTTTTACCTACATCAGATCGGATTCCTATATATCCTTGAAGTCTTCCTTAAAATCAAAAAATCCAAAAATAGTCAATAAAATCCTTCATCAAAATCCAAAACATCATAAAATCAAAAAATCAAAAAAAAAACATAAAATCCTTCATCAAAATCAAAAACATCAAAAATTAAAAAAAAATCAACAGTGGAGTCATCTTGTCAAACTACGTCATCTTTGAGCTTGAACATAGGGAAGGTTGATCTTTGATCATCCCCCGAGGCACATTAGGTCAGTCCTTTAGGAGTCTGTCATAATAAGCTAGCAATCCATTTGTTCATATCTCATCAATTATTGAGTATGCGTCAGTCAAACTACGTGGTCTCTGTGTATATAACGTAGGCAAGGTTAATCTGTTGATTAGCTCTATTACCCCAAAATTTCAACCCTAATTTTTTTAATTTTTAATGCATTCCCTTACATGCCTTCGAGCCTGCCAAATCATGAAAACCATTAATTTTCAAAATCTACACAAGCTGGTACAAATCCTTTTTATGGACATGTTTCTATCCTCATTCCACCAAGTCTAACAAGATTTCACGTTCAGATACTTTACTGATTGTGATACTTAAAGCTTCACATTTTCCTCACCCACAATTTGCAAATTGAGTCAAATTTGAGATTTTTATTGCTGGAAATTGAAAAAAAATTGGGTTCTACTTGGGAAAGCTTTGTTAAAGTGGCCCCCTTCATTGAGAAAATTAGAAAATTTTAATATTCCATGGGCTTTATTGAAGTTATTTTGTGAGAAAATTCAAAATGGCACCAAGTTTTATGTGTGGGCATTCGGAAAATTTTTAAAGTGAGGTCCCCACCAATCTTTGAGTGTCAGAATTTTTTCAAGTTCTGAAACTTAAAATATCCCCAACAACAAGGTTCTAAAGTTGCAAATTCCTGTGACCTCCTGACTTCTCTCTTGGAAGACATGTGTGCACAATGTGGAAGGCTTGACAAGGCATGTTAACCATTTGATGAATGTCTCTAAGAAATGTTGTCTTGCTAATTGCAACTGTCTACAGCATATACCTTAAAGCATAAAACCAGACTCCACAACATGTGCCAACATCCTTGTAGTTGATGGGATCATCTGATCAGGTTATGGACATCTGTGCAAATGTATAAAATTTGTATCATGGTCAAATATTAGTGTTTTTAGTTGCTCCAATCTGTTTGTATACAAATGTGAACTGTCACCCATCGGGCCCGTACCAATATGGGAGCTCTCCAATTGACCGTGAATATCTATCAAGGTTGTGTTGTTGTTCATGACAAGTTGGGAGGATACCAACACTATGAGGGATCAACTCAAAGAATTTCCTCTCTTAAGAGACTCCGACAGATTTCTATTATTAGCTCATCATGGATCCATGGCTACGTTTAAAAAAAGTTGATTTTTGAAGCAACATCATCTTGTAATGATGGATATTTTCTGCAAGGTAAAACTAGGTTAATAACACATGCATATTAAATTAAAATCCTATCAACAATCAAATTCATAAGAGAAATAAGAAAGAAAATGAATGAAACTAGAACAATCTCACCCATTTCTCTCCTCCATGGCTGATTTCCATTGCACCTTCTTGGCTTGTTGTGATGAAGAATGTGCCCTCAGATTTGTGTGAGAAAACTCTATACTTGACTTAGTTATAAGAAAAACTTTAAAGGATTTCTTAAATATAATTGCACAAGAAAATCAATTCTAGAGTGCAAGTAGCTAAATGACAAATGAAAAAGATGATAAATAAGAGATAATAAGCAGAGATAAGATTAATCAAGATGTCGAAAATGAGGACAAGATTTCCATTTTATAGAAAATGCAGTCTTGCATGGACGGACGAGATGAGAGATTGAGAAATGCCCTAGAATCAATGGTTAAGATTAAAAATGGCAACTCTCAATTAGGGTTAGGGTAAGAATCCCCAAATGTGTGGACAAGATTTAATTTAGGAAATTAAATCAATGATGAAGAATGAATGTGACGGTGAGATGAAATTAGCAAAAATCAAAAGATAAAAAGATGAGATTTTAGAAAATCAGTCATTTTAGCAATTACTTGATTTGTAGAAGAATCTTTCCATTTTGAATTAAGTTAATTCAAAATATGGATTTTGTGAGATAAAAAGTAATTGATTTATAATTAATTACTAAAAGAAGAATCAGTCAACTATTTGAAGTCATTTTTAAATAAATTGTTTTATTTAAAAAGAGGGAAATGTCACATATGGCAATTAGATAATTAGGAATAATTATTTAATTTAGTAGAGGTAGTTAATTAGTTAAATAAATTAATGAACCTATTTAATTAAAAGAGGATTTAGGAATTAGTGGCATATTAAATAAATATATTAAAATATATTTATTTAATAATCAGGAGGACATTAATGATAAAGATTAATTAAATAAATTGAGGACTTTATTTAATTATGGGAAGACTTTGATAATTAGTGATACATTAAATAAATAAATAAGATTTATTTATTTAATAATCATGAAAAATAGAAGATCATGACTTAATTAAATAAGTATGCATTATTCAATTAATAGTTTAAGGTGGGTTAGAAACATAATTAAAATGTCATAATTATGTTAAGATGAAAGGTGGTAAAATATTGCTTGTAGGCTTTGGTCATTTTTATGTGTCTACATTTTCCCTCTTGGTCATAATTCATTTTATCGTGTTATGGAAAAGAAAACAAGTCCATAATATGCCCCAGCGAAGGTACGGAGTGCCTATGCCCCCTCAGGAAATTTTTTGAATTTCGACCCGGAGTCAGAAAAAAATTGGAAAGTGTCTCGATTAAACAATTTAATGTCAAAAGATACAAGGCCGTGGTCAGATTGAACAATGAAGGACACTAAGCTAGTCAAAATGCCAGAGAAAGACAATCAAATGAGCCTCCAGTACAAGCCTACTAGGTCAAAACCCTAATTTTTAGCCTATAAACAGGTTGAAAAACAAAACCAAGTGTCATTTGCTCATTTGCTATATAACATTTTCAGAGATCAACGCTTAAGAGACGATGGTGATTCTCATGACAGACCACCGTAGCTACCGTGTGCAGACCTTCCAACGACCTGAGGGCGCAAAGGAACCTCTAAATACCTATGAAACCCTAAACCTACAAATGCACAAGAGCAACAAACAAGTCAATGTGTTAGATCAAATGCAAACAAGCATGAGGGATTCCCCATGAAATCCATCTACTAAACTTAAACTAGGAAGAAAATGAAGAACAAGACTTAAATAAATGAGAATTAATCCTAATTAAGCAAGTAAAATAGTGATCCCATGGGGGAATTGGTGCTAATTAAGTGTTGAAATTGGCCCTTTCCCAACTCCTAAGTTGCAAAGTGAGTGATTGTAGATTGATCAAATCTCTGCAAAGAGATTTGAGCATATCCTAGTTATGAATTATGAAAATGGTGAATGCTTGAGTGGCAATGGGCAAAATTATCTCTCAATGTGAAGAGAGTAACTTTGCATGAAATTGTGGATGAGAAATGAGGAGAGAAGCGTCCTATTTATAGATTTGAATGTGGAAGAATGAGCAAGATTTGAGCAATGTGGGACTAACTTTCAATCCAATGGTTGAATGTCACTTGTCACCATGTGAATGGTCGATGGTTGTGCAAGTTTTGATCAAAGTGCCCATAAATGCATAAATTTAAATTTTGAAATATTGAAATGGCAAGGTGGATGGAGAGTTAAATGGAGTTATGACCACTTGACTCAATGCAAAAGGACTTGTAAGATGAAATAAATGTCTTGTTGGAAGTACCCATCCACTTGGACTTTTTGAATTCAAATTGAGGGAATATTCCCTTTTGATGCCATGTGAAGGAAAATAGAGATTTAATAAATGAATTAAATCTATTTTCATGTGCAAGCTGCATTCTCTCGAGGATTTTAGTTAGAGAGATTAACTTAATCAAGATTTTGATTAATTTAATGAAGGATTAGATGATTTGACAATTTTGACTCAAAATAGATGAATTAATTTAAATCAGAATTGAGAGGAAATGATTAATTAAATAAATGATTTTGATTTATTTAACTAAAGTGGATTATGTTAGATTAAATCAAATAAGGTTTAATTTATTTAATTTAATAAGAGGACCTTAGAGATTTTAATCAAATAAAAATGATTTATTTAATTAAACAGAAATGTAAGGTTAATTAAATTAAACTGATTAATTTAATCACTGCAGGAGAAAGATTTAATCACAATGAATAATGATTCATTAAATTAAGAGATAGAATATGATGAAATGCTGAGAGTATGATTTAGGGGGAAATGTTGTTAGTAATCAGAATCAAATGTGTCAAACCAAAATTGTACATTTTTCATGTCTACATTTTGCCCCTCTTTGAAGCAATGTACCTGTTGCATTGATTCAAAGAATAAAAATGTTGTGATAAAAGTTCAAAATTTCTTATTTTTTCAAAAGCCCCACTGTTGCCCTAGTAGAAGGATATTTCCGGTATAATGCCCCCTCAAGAGATCGGACAAAAATTTTGATTTTTTGGGTGATCTCACCAAAAAAAAAAGACAAAGTGCCTGACATGCTAAAAATGCCCCAAAAACACCAAAAACATGTTTAAAATGCCAGAAAAGATGCAGAATGGCCCTTTGTTGGATGAAAATGAGATTAGGGGACCAAAACCCTAGTTAGACGGTGAAATTAGGTCAAAAAACCCTAATTTTCAAGCTTAAATAGACCTTGAGGGGTCACTTTCAATGCATTTGCAATCTTAGCCTTTGGAAAATTTCACATTTGAGCTTTGAGTCTTGGTCGAAATGGCGCAGCGATAGCTTCCTAGGCACGTGTCGGAGAGAGTACGAGTGCTCCAACGGCTAGTCGGCACAGGACCTGTGGTATGTACCCTTATCCAACTTTTAAATTTTTTTTATTCGCGAATTAAATAGGGTATAAATGTTATGCAAGTTGCACGACACTATATAGCACCGCTGAAAAATGTTTTATCGGCACCACGTGGTCTTGTAATGGACCGCAATGCAAAGTGTGCCATGCACTTCAGTTTGGACATTTAGGGTTTTGTCGGTCAAAGTCTGTTGCATGTAGATATTCAACCGCGCGGTGCAATTAGGGAATTAGGGCTTGCCCCAAAGTGGACCACATATGTGAATAGTGTCACATGGGCCACTTTGGAACTAAGACAAATGCAAATTCAACCACGGCGGTGCAGTTTGCAACTTTTCAAATTATGTCGCACTCGCAAACAGCGTCGCATTTGTTGTTTTGGGTGCAAAAATTAGCGCAAGATGCAAAAAAAAATTGCCTTTCCCTGATGCGATGGTTTCCCTTTGTGCAAGAGGAGCTTGATGTACTTTACTCGCGGGAGCATAGATGGCTAGTGCTCAGCAGATTATAGGGTATGCATGTGTATCTCCAAGAGTAGCTTCATATTCTTGGGCTCTAGTATGTTGCATGTGTCCCCCCTGTTCAGTCACATTTAGGCATGATGACCACCTTGGCCGAGCGGTGGCACAGTGAGACATCTTCCTTCCATCTTCCTACTGGCGAATCCATGATTACCCTTGAGGATTTCTGGCGCATTCTACGACTGCCCATTCATGGACCTCGAGTGATCTATGATCTGGAGGAGGGTAGGGATGTCTGTTTTGATGTTATGGGTGTTAATGAGCTTATTCTTTGCGACAGACAGATTGAGTTGGAGTGATATAGGGGCAGAGCTCCCACTTACAGATTGATTGTGGCCACCATTATTTTTGGTATCGTAGTACCTAATCGACGCAGCCGATACTTAGTCCGGGTTGGGGATTAGCATGGCAGCGGTTGTGCATTCGTCGGGAGTGCTTTGCTTGGGGACCAGTATTACTAGCATCCCTATACAGGGATCTTCATGAATTTGCATACCTGGACAGCAGATCACTTGAGGTCAGAGTTACCCTACTACACGTATGGGCATGGGAGAGGATCCCAATGCTTTTCCCATATGTGACACCATTTATTACTGAAATTGATGATCCTATTGTTTAGCGATACGGCAGGGCAAAGATTCACTTCACCCATACTGGCACAGGTGGTCTGGCATACTGGAGACGAGTTGTCAATGACATGAGAGAGTTCATCTGGAGACCCTGGATGGGCATTACCTCATGGTACGATGATGTCGATCAGTTGTTCTATGCCAAATAGGACAGGTGGATGCAGGGTCGAGAGCACACCATGGTTGAGAGGTATTTTCCTGACAGGGTTTCCCAATAGTTTGGAGAGGTACAGGACAGGCCTGATGACCAATACGTGGCCATATTTTCCCGTACGACTAGAGAGACAGCATGGGACGAGCCCATTGCATCGGCAGAGGTAGTATCTTCCTTCAGATAGTTAGTGGTCCGATCGTGGCCATATAATCAGGGGTCAGTAGATGCAGGGTTCACTCCACCTTATAGAGCATGCTTCAATCCTCCACTTAGATTGACAGTTCTAGGTGCAGCTGTTCCATGACACAGACCCAGGGGTCGGATAGCTAGCAAAGGATAGGGCAGAGGAGGAGGTGGACCGGCTCCCCAGCAGACACCTCTGAGAGACCAGGCACAACATCAACCAGTAGCATAGGATGGCCAGCCTCATATAGTCCCACAGCAGCAGCCAGCAGTACAGCTAGACCATCGAGATGCACTAATCCAGCAGTTGCAGGGTCAGGTACAGGTTTTGACAGTAGAGTGGGATGAGGCCCGGCAACAAGTTGCTGCAATTACAGCTAAGAGGGACTAGGCATGATCTAAGAGGGATCAAGAGATTAGTCGATGACGACATTTAGAGAGCACAACTTCCTCATCCCAGGGCCGATCAGTTGACTTTTGGGCATACAGAGAAGTTGTCAGGGAGGTTGACTACTATCGGCAACATTACAGGTAGGTAGTGCCACCAGCGGGTAGAGTGCCAGACTTCTCCTAACAGACAGGGGTGCGACTACTAGAGGATCATGGTGACAGGCAGGTGGCAGAAGGTGAGGGGCACAACCAGCAAGGCTAGCCCTTGATCACAGACAGTCTATTCATTTCTTATTCGCGGGCTGCATTATTTCCCCTTTTTGTATCATATATTTCAATGCATATTTGATCCAATTTTGTATCATAATAGTGTATTTACTTGATGATATATATGAGATGATTCGCCTTTTTATGAGATGTTTTGCAAATGTATGATATGCAGTCTAATTTTTATTGTGATTCTATGAGATGTTCCTATTTCTTATGATGTATGATTCTAATGGATGAACTTCTTTTTATATCTTTTTCATGTATTTTAATGATGATCCTATGAATGTAATGTATGGTAATGATGGTGCTAGTAGATGCAAATGGTAATGGATTCTAATCATTATGTATGATGTAATGCTTTCTTAAAATGCTTAGAATAACAAATTTATATTATTCCTCATAACTTAAGATAATGATATGATGCAATATGTTGTTTATGCTAGTGATCATGTGGATGCAAAGTGTATGTATTGGTGATGTTTTAATTACTGTCATGATACCATGTTAGTGTGGAAGGAAGATAGAAGAATTTTTAGAATTAGTGAGTTAGTTAGGATGATGATGATTTTTTTTTTCAGGAGTCGGGATTTTCAAAGGGTCAATTACGTTATGTTTGTTAATACGCATAGGTATGATGCATCGAGGTATAAAGGACTAGGTTGGTGTTGTACCCAGTGTGATGGAATTTGACTTGACAATCAGATAGGAGTATTATTGTTCACACTTAGCATACATACTTCATTCAGGATGTAGTTCAAACATTCTAAACACCTCAGGCAAAAACACAAGAAAGCAAGCCATCCTATGTGGTCAACAAGATATCTAAAATATCCTCTCCACAAACCGAACAAAGCATATATGACTAAGTTATTTTACAAGGGTATCCCACAAGCACAGTAGATAAAAGAGACAACGATCTTTGCCCCATTCCTTTCTCTCTAAACCTGTTTTGTTTAGGCATCATCGAGAGGTCCTTGGAATGAGCACAAAATAAGATAGGTCGATAAAAGACCAAATAAAGCAAACCAAACAAGCTAATGTTCTTCATACCGCTATCCAATACTAACTACTAGGGGGGTACCTGATACTTATGTCCATCGTGGGAAGGGTACATCCTAGGACATGTTGTGATCAGGGTTTTGATGGGAATGATTTGGGTGATAAGCTATTGATATTCCGAGTTGACCGACTTGCTTGCTTACTGAATTAGACTTTCAAGACTCTGACGATTAAGCTTTTGCTTTAGAACTTGCTAGACTTGCTTCCAATTGCCTTACCAAAGGATGAAGGCAATGATTGATTTTATTAGGAATGATGACTATCGCGGGCGAAAGTGAGATGAGATGGATGCACCATTTTGGAGTTTTTAGATATTTTGAGGTTGTTTTTGGTATTTTTGAAGTGTTTGATAAATGTTTTGGTATTTTTGAGGTTTTGATGAAGAGACTAACTTAAAAACCTATCCTAGGGGTCTCAGGAGCTGATTCGTAGATTAGCCTTGCCTACGTTATACACGCAAAGACCATGTAGTTCGACTGACGATGGACTTGACTCAATGATGAGATAGATGGGCAATTAGATTGCCATTTTATTGTGACGGATGCCTAAGGACTGACCTAAGATGTCTCAGGGGATGATCAGAGATCAACCTTGCTTAAGTTCAAGCTCAGAGACGATGTAGCTCGGAAAAGGTGGAAGACTGACAAGACTCAATGATGAAAATTTTTGAAGACTTTCCAAGATTTTGACATATTTTTGGATTTTTGAATGATTTGGATGTTTTTTATTTTTTTATTTTTCTGATGTTTTTGAGTTTTTTGATGTTTAAGATGATCATGAGAATATACATGAATCTAATCTGATGTAGGTAGGAATATGCCCGCAACATGGTGCGATATACTATATCGATGAACGTAGGACAAACTGCCCTTAGGAATATGCCAAGTAGTACTATGGTGGAATATGATATGGGCATCAGCTCGGGCTATAGGGTGGATGCGAGCGGATGGGTGGATGGATTGGAGTGAGTTGTTCAGATCCTGGCGGATGGGGAGTGCTTTATTTACACTTGGAACCTATTTTCCAGGTTTTCACCAAGGTACTTTTCCAAAGCGCTACCGAAGTGGTTTTCACTAGAGGACGATTTTTTTTTTTACTGTTTTCAATCCTTTTTTCTGATTTTTTTGGATTTTTGCATTTTTTTATTTTTTTTATTGTCACCAAGATTCCTGTTTGCTAGGTTTTCATCAAGGTAACCATTTTTTCAAGACTTTTTCTAATTGTTTTTGTATTTTTTGGTTCTATACCTTGCAAGTTCTTAGGCATAAAACTTTTTGAGGTGAGAGTTGTTCAAAGGCTCCTATAGAAGCTTGCCTTCTGGTGTTGCTAATTGATATGCTCCTAATTTATAACTTGTTGTGATGACAAAAGGTCCTAGCTAGTTGGGCTCAAATTTTTCCTTTCTATCTGGATTTAGCACATTCTTTTGGTTCTCTTTCATCACAAGTTCGCCGACTTGAAAGGTGTGTTGCCTGATCTTCTTGTTGTAGCTTCATTTTAGGTGATTTTGGTAGACCTGTAGATGATTTAGGGCATCCATGCACCGTTCATCTAATAATTCCAGCTCATTTAGTCTTGTAACCCTATATTCCACATTTGTGATGAGGTTTTACAATGATATCCTTAGCGACGGGAGTTCAATCTCGATAGGGAGGATGGCTTTTGATCCGTAGACTAGGGAGAATGGGGTGGCACCTGTTGGTGTGCAGATGCTGATGCAGTAGGCCCATAAGGTGGGATTTAACTATAGATGCCATTCATGACCAGAGTCATTGACTATTTTCTTAAGTATTTTCAGGATAGTCTTATTAGTGGCTTCTGCTTGGCCATTACCTTGTGGGTAATATGGGGTGGAAAAGCGGTGTTGGATTTTGAATTTTTCACACAAGTCACAGACATCCTGATTCTTGAAAGGTGTCTCATTATCAGAGATAATGGATTGGGGAACACCGTATCGATAAATGAGGTAGTTCAGGATGAACTTGGATATTTGTTTTCCAGTGATGTAGGTCATGGGAATTGCTTCGACCCATTTTGTGAAATATTTTGTGGCGGTGATGATGAACTTGTGGTCGTTGGATGAGGTGGGTGATATTTTACCTATGAGATCAAGCCCCCATTGGGAAAAGGGCCAAGGTGTAACAATAGGATGTAATTCTTGAGTTGGTGCATGAATGAGATCTCCATGTTGCTGGCACTGTAGACACCTTTTGACAAAATCATGTGTCTCTCTTTCCATTGTCGGCCAGTAGTATCTGATTCTTAGTAACTTCTTAGCCAAGGTCAAACCACTCGAGTGTGAACTGCAAGTGCCATTATGTACCTCAGTCAAAGTAGTCAGGGCTTCCTCAAGTTTTAAGCAACGTAATAGGGTTCCATCAATGCTTCTATGGAAGAGGGTTTCTCCTAGGATGACAAATCGTCAGGACCTTTTGACAAAGTTTCGCTTGAGGTTCGGGGTAATGTCGGCTAGGAGGAATCCTAATCTCAGATAGGTGTAGATGTTATGGTACCAAATATCACCAGGATCAACGAGTTTTCATGCATATTCTGACTCTGGTACCTCGAAAGTAGGTACGTGAAGCTACTCTATCAGTAATTCATGTTTCGAGACATTGCGAGGGATATCTAGCAAGGATCCAATCGTTGCCATTGCATCAGCTACTCTATTTTTTTCCCTTGATATCTGCTCAAATGTGATATCGATAAATGATTCTTTGAGGCTTTCTACCACCTTCTTGTATGGTGTGAGCTTATCATCCTTAGTTTGGTATTCACCATTGACTTGGTTGATGACAAGTTGTGAATCTCCATAGACCTTTAATGCCATGATTTTCCACTGTGCCACAATTTTGAGACCTATGGTTAAAGCCTCATACTTTGCAATGTTGTTTGTATAGGGGAATGTCAACTTGTAAGATCTTGCTATGCAATCCCCTTATGGGGTGATAAAGAAGACATCGGCTACCGATCCATGTTGTGTGTGGAAACCATCGAAGTATAGTTTCCAGTGATCAGCTACACTGAGATTAAAGATGGACTCATCTGTAAATTTTGATATGAGCAAGTTTTCTGCATAGATGGGAGCTTCTGCCAACTGGTCCGCAATAACTTGTCCTTTAATTTCTTTTCGCTCCACATACTCAATGTTATACTCTGATAGTATCATGACCCATTTAGCCATTCTTCCCGTGAGCATAGCTTTTGATAGTAGGTATTTTAAGGGATCTATTTTGGCGATGAGCTTGATTTTATGTGCCAGCATGTAGTGTTGGAATTTTGTGAAGCGAACACTACTGCTAGGCAAGCTTTCTCAATGAATGTGTAGTTTAACTCGTGGCCAACCATTGTCTTGTTGATGTATCAGATACCCCTTTTTGTTCCATTTTCATCATGTTGAGCTAGAAGAGCACCCAAGGCTACTGTTGTTGCCAAGATATATAGGATCAATGGTTTCCCTCCAATGGGTGGCATTAACACAGGTGGTGTAAGTAGATATTCTTTTATTTTTTGAAATGCTTGTTTGCACTTATCGACCCACTTGAATGCTACTCCCTTGTGGAGTAGATGTGAATACGCAATCTTTTTGTCTGCCAACTATGCTATGAATCTCCGAATGGACTAGAGTCTGCCTTGTAATCCTCTGAGTTGTTTCAGTCTTCTTGGTGCTCCCATATCGAGGATTGATTTTACCTTTGCGGGGTCTACTTCTATCCCTCTCATTAACACTATGTATCCTACCAGTTTTTCTGATTGTACCCCAATAACACATTTCTTTGGGTTGAGCCTAACCTTGTGTTTTTCCAGTCTGTCAAAAATTGCACTTAGGGTTGCTATGTGGTCTTGCCTCTTCTTTGATTTATCCAATATGTCAGCCACGTAATCTTCGACAATTTTGTGTATCATGTCATGGAAGATTAGTGGCATGGCTCTTTGATATGTAGCCCCTACATTCTTTAGCCCAAATGGCATCACATTCCAGCAGTAGGTGCCCCAAGGACATGTGAATGTTGTCTTATGTTGGTCTTCTTTTGCAATCATTATTTGGTTATATCTCGAAAAACCATCCATCAGTGATAGCATCTCATGTTCGGCTGTCATGTCCACTATCATATCAATGTTGGGTAGTGGAAAATCATCCTTAGGACATGCTTTGTTTAGGTCTCTGAAATCTGTGTAGATGTGGGTGCCCCCATTTGGGTTTGAGACTAGTACAAGGTTGGATACCCATTCTCGATAGTCAATCAGGCGTATGAAGCCAACATCTAGGAGTTTTTGTAACTCTACCTTAACTAGCAAGGCTATCTAGGGATGCATTTTTCTCAATTTTTGCCTAACCAGCTTCGCTCCAAAGTAAACAGCCAAATGATGAACCACCACTTCAGGATCCAAGCCTGGCATGTCAGCATAGGTCCATGCAAATTTTACCTTCCTCTCTTTCAGAAATGCTGCTAGTAGTTCTTGTTCCTCTGTTAGGAGAGACTCAGCATAGAAATTGATTTGTGTTTCTATCTCTATTCCCAAGTTAACATGATTACATTGCTCTGCTAGGACTGCTGATTTCTCTTGATGTAGAGCAGTAGAGGGGAGATTGAATCCTTCATACTCCTACACCTCAAAGAGGTTTTCACCATTGGATGCATCCTTTATTTTTACTGTTTTGTTGTTAGAGAGTGCCACAATGTGGTTTTCACTCAATAACTCTAAGCTTATTCTCAATATTTTTCTTTTGCGATTGAAAGACTCAATCGTCTCCCCGTAATATGCCTGGGTGTCTAAAATGATGTCAAAACCTGCCTTGTGATCCCCACACAGAACTGTATCCCTTAGTCTCATGAATTCTGAGAGGGCCTCATCATTTTCAAATGAGACTACAATTGGTGGTCCTCGTTGGTCATGATCGATGAGTTGAGGGTATACTAAGGTCATTTTTTGGTTTTGTTGGTTTGACTCAGTGGGTGAGGCACTAATCATTAGTAAGGAGGAATCCTCAAAAAGCATGGGTAGGCCTATTATGGTATCATCATCATCACTCCTAGCACATACACCAGTGATGTCAAAGGTAAAATTGTCAAGTCGAATGTCGATGCATACGGGTGGTCTAAGGGTAGTTGTCGACACTTGAGTAGAGGACCTGCCTGCCCTACTGGGAGTACCTCTACCATGTATAGTTATACTCGGAGGAGTACATCCAAGGCCAAGGTTCCAAATTCTTCTTTCTGCATTGATGGGCTCCAATCGTCCATCACTATTCCTTCCAAGGCTTTGGTTTCTATTGAAGCCCATTCCAAGCATTATTTGTAGCCCTTTATTGGATTCATCCATAGGTGGGGTGGGTGTGGGTTCTGCATCAAGGTATATCATGCTTGAGATATCCTCCTCACCAACACTTTCCTGAATTAGGTCTCCCCAATGGCGAAATCTAGAGGGGTCCTCCCTAAGGGTGTGGATGGGTGCTTCAGTTGGTCGAGGTTGCCCATGTGATCTAGGAGATTGTGGTAACTCTCCTACAACAAATGCACTCTTCTTCATTCTATAGCCGTTGCATCCACTATCCTAGATCATGTTTTTGATGTCAAATATATCAGGGATGGCGGGTGTCTCTATCACAGAGGTGGAGGCAAGGGTGGCTGGGTCGACATATGAAGTGGAGAGGCCTTCATTATTTTTGGAACTTGGGTGATTTTATAAATCTTGGCTTCCAAGTTTTTGTAGTAGGCAAATGGTTCAGGATCCCCATGTATAGTGACCTCTTCATTTTGCTACAAGAACTTTATGCATTGGTGGTATGTTGAGGCCACTTCTTTCATTTCATGGATCCATGGACATCCAATGAGGATGTTATATGGTGAGTCGAGGTCAAGGACCTGACAGGTAGTCTCCATGGTTGTTGGTCGTACTTGGATGGGGATTTTGATAGTGCCCTGAGACACTCTTTCTTGGTCATCATATGCCCTTATTGTGATGCTCTTTTTCTTGTTAATGGAATCCTTAGCAATTCCCAATTTCTTTATAAGTTTGAGAGAAAAAATATTAAGGCCTGCACCTCCATCCACCAAGACCCCTTTAACTTTCTTTTTATGGACCAGCACTTGTCGGTGAAGTGTGTGGTTATAAGATGGTTGTGGGGGGAAGTCTTGATTGGATAATGTTAGGAGATTCAGGGTAATGATATTACCAACCATAGCCTGAAATTGATCTGTGTCAAGAGTGGTGGAGACAGTGGATGTTGCTAATGCTTCATCAAGAATTTTTAGCAGCTCCATGATGGAGATCTATGTGGGAGTTCTATTCAGCCGATCGATGACATTGTAGTCATAGGGAATGAATTTTGTATTTGAAGTGGGGGTCTTAGATGGTGATCTTGTCGCCACATGTGATGACTCCACAGTCAGTGTTGGCACCCTTGACATTAATGACCGTGACCATTTCATCAACACATGCCACTATTTCTTCATATACTAGGTTAGCACTAGCATATTTTTTCTTGCCATTATTGTTCCCTTGACCATTTCCTTGATTGTGGTTCGGCATCGGATTTGTGTATATTTTTAAGTCTTGGTTACCAGTTGGTTGCTCGACATTGATGATCTTGTCGTCGATGAGGTCTTTGATGATATTCTTTAGCCTCATGCAATTTGCAGTGGTATGTCCTTTGATATTATGAAAGTCACAAAGGAGATTTTCATTATACCATGGCAGTTTGGTCATGGGTTCTACGTATTGCTCGGAGTTGGAGACTTTGATTAGGTTTTCCTTGACCAACTTCTTCATTATGGACTCAATAGATTTCCAAAGATCCATGAACTTTTGCTTGGGGGGATATTTGCCTCGAGGAGGTGGTCCTCTTTGATTACCCAAGTTATTTATTTGGTTGGTGGGAAGTGGTTATTGTTGTGCTACTACTGCATTAGTCTGCACATTGTTGCGATTATGATTTTGCGGTTGGCGATGGGTTTGGATATTTGGTTTGGGAGCATTTATGACCACTTTAGCATAGACCACGTCATCGTTTGTGATGTTTTTCTTCCTCGACCATGTTCGAGGTTTATCATTATAATTGTTAGATGAGCGGTTATCCTGCAGTGGAGTAAATATTGATGCACCTCCTCGCGTAGTAAGGGCTCTTTAGATATGATCATACAAACTTGTTGTTTTTCTAGCATGGTCACTTGCTCTGATTGGCCTTGGATAGCCATCTTTGCAAGAAGGTCACGAATAATTATCATTTTCCTTGTTTGAGTGTTGATAGTTCTTCCAAACTAACATCTACACCCATATTGAATGCATAAATAAAATATGACACATCTCATAAATAAATTGATCGATCATATATATCATCAAAAATGTAACTGTCATGGTTCAAAGATCAGGATCAAATGTGTGTATAAATCAAGTATACAATACCCATTGGGCTATCGAAAATGAAGCTCGTGGATCAAAATAATAGTGTCAATCAAAAAGGTATCATGGTGGCTAGCCCTATTGGCTACTCCCCTCGCCCACCTGTCTCTCAACCTGATCCTCAGGTTGTCTCATCCCTGTCTACTGAGAAAACTCTGGCACTCAAGCCCCTACTGTTATGGCCTATCGGTAGTGCATCCTATAATACTCTGCCTCTCGGAAAACCTCACAGTACATTTGCGTCGAGACTGTCATGCACTCAGAAGTAGCAGTCATTCTCTCTAGTTGTTGTCTCCTACCTATCTCCTAGTCTCGCTTTGACCTAGCCTACTCCCTCTCAGCATTCAGTGCCTAAACCTGTGTGAGTAAATCCTACACCTGCACCTGTAACTATTGTATCAATGCATCTCTCTAATCTGACTAAGGTGGTGGTGTCGGTGGCGAGGGTTGTTGTTGGTGGTCTCTCGAGACATCTCTTTGTTGCCTGTCCCTGTCTCTCTACCCATCTCTAGGCACCTGTACCCTCTGATCTAGAGGTGGTCCACCTCCTCCTCTGCCTCCATCCCCATCTCGATCTCCATCTTTGTCTCCTCTGCCTCCCTTCCCTCACCCCCACCCTATTGATCGACCTCTAGGCCTCCACCGTAGGGGTGTTGCTCTTGGATCTATCAATCTAATAGGTGGTCTAAGCCATGCAATATATGCCTGAGTAACCCCTACATCTACTTGTCCCTAATCATATGGCCATGGCATGGCCACCAATTGTTTAAAGGATGTAACTGCCTCCTCAGTCGCAATCGGCCTGCCCCATGTAGTCTCCCTTGTAGTATGAAAAAATATGGCCATGCACTGGTCATCGGGTTGATCCTGCCTCTCATGAAACTACCTAGCCACTTGATCTGGCAGGTATCGCTCTATCATAGTATGATCTTTTCCCTGCATGAGTCTATCCTACCTGGAAAAAAAGATTTCTTGAACATCATCATACCATGCGAGCATACCAAGCCATGGCCTCCATGTTAAAATTTTCATCTCATCGATCATCCTACTCCAATGAAAGATTTTGGTTGCCCCTGTGTGTGTAAAGGTCAGAGCCCCTTTGTATCGCTAGACTAAAGGATCATCTAGATCCATGACAGCTAGCATAACCTATGGGCAGAGTACTTCAATATGCTCCCAGGCCTAGATATGTAAGAGAGTCACCCCAGCCCCAATAGCTCTGATGTCCAAATATGCAAACTCATGAAGATCATGGTGAAGTGAGGCCAGCATCACTGGCCCCCATGTGAAACACTCTCTCCTGTGGAGCATCCACTCCCATGCAAGACCCCATCCTAGACTAAAGTATCAGTTGCGTTGATCTGGTGCCACAAGGATTTAAATGATAGTGGCTACAATCAATCTAAAGGTGGGCATTGTGCCCCTATACCACTCAAGCTCGATCTGTCCCTCAGCAAAAATAATCTCATCGAGCTCCATAATCTCAAATCAGACATCTCTCCCAGCATCCACATCATAGATAACCCGCTCCCCATGGATCGATAATCAAAGGATGCACCAAACATCCTTCAGAGTAATCATTGCCTCACCTGTGAGCAAGTGAAATGAGGACATCACACTGTGCCATCGCTCTACCAAAGCTGTCATCATGCCCAAATGTGTTCGGACAGGAGGAGCGTAGGCGACATACCATAAACCTATTGCCCTAAGGTGCTCCTAGAGTAGCTCATGTAAACCAACCAATTAGCTAAGAACTATGGACCTATGCTCTCGTGAATGAAGAATCCCTAGGTCCTCCTACACAAGTAAAGCCACGGCATCAAGTTTCATAAAAAATCGGGATCTTGTTTTGAGTTTTCGCAATTGAAACAGAAAATGTGTCGCTATTTGCAATTGCGTCACTATTTGGAAATTTCAAACTATGTCATTCGGACCCCCTAAAGTGCAAATTGCGTCGTCGCATCACAGTTTGACTATGGACCACTTTAACCCCTAAACCTAAATTCCAAATTGCATCGTTGCGGTACAATTTGCAAAAGTGGTAAACTTTGACACCTAAACCTTAATTTATAAACTCAATTGTGGTGGCACAAAACCCAATGGTGGTGCACTTTAAGGTCACACAGCATTGATTGTGCACTTTTAGTGACGCCAAACAATGCAACTTGACTAGGTTTATCGTTCACCCTAATTAATGCGCACAAAAATTGAAATGAAAAGTCAGGTAAGGGTCACATACCGATGGTCCTACATTGATTGGCCACTGGTGCACTCGCACTCAATCCAAAATGTGACATGGAAGCACTCATTGCACCATCTCAAACAATGGTCAGAGCTATAAAATACAAAATCTCTTAAGGTAGAATGTGCAAATGAATTGAAAGTGACCCCTTGAGGCCTATTTAAGCTTGAAAGTCAAGGTTTTTTTACCGTGCTTAGACATCCAACTACAGTTTTTGACCTTTGATCCCGTTTTCGCCCAACCAAGGGTCATTTTGCATTAGTTTGGCATATTTTTGGCATCCTGGACCCTTTTTTTGGACCCATCAAACAACTTGTCCTCTTTTCACGAGATCACCCAAAAAACCAAATTTTCTTACTATCTCTCAAAGGGGTAGTATACTAGTGTAATCCTTCTCACTAGGACAGCAATGGGGCATCTGAAAAAATTGATCTTGGCAGTTTATTCTTTGAACCAACACAGAGGGTACATTGCTTCAAAGAGGGGAAAAATGTAGACATGGAAAATATACATATTGATCCTATACACTTGTTCCTAATCTTACTAACACTAGTTTGTCTTGAATCATCTACTCTGCTAGTCATTTAATTAAATAATCTTTATTTAATTAAATTCATCATATTTCCTCACTCAATTAAATAAATCAAATTTGTCTAATTAAGTCATCATCTTCTATTAATTAAATAAATTATTTTGTTTATTTAATCTTATAGTCCCTCTTTTAATTAAATAATTCATTTTATTTAATTAATCTCTAAAGTCATCTCATTTAAATTAAATAAATTCATCTTTATTTGATTTAAAACTAACACCATTCCCTTTAATTAAATAAACTAAACTTTATTTAATTAAGTCTAAATTTGTATTCCTCTCAACTTTGATTTAAATTAATCCAAAAATCTAAATCAAGTTGTCACATCAGTTAATCTCCTTTTAAATTAATCAAATCATGATTGATCTTAATCTTAAACACTCAAATCCTCTAGCTTTTGCAACTTGCACAAATAAATCAATTTAATTGATTTATAAATTCTTTTATTTTCTCTCAACATGGCTTTAAAGAGGGAATATTCCTCAAATTCAAAAATCCCTCCAAAAGAGATGAGTACATCCAACAAAGCATTAAATGCCTCTTGCATGTCCTTTGCCTTGAGACAACTGGCATTTATTCTATTTCTTTATCCCTCCAACTTGTCATTTCACTAATTTCAAATTCCACCTAGCCACATTTATTTGCACATTCATCAAAATATGCTCATTCCTCCTCCACTCACATGTTGACAAGTGGAATCTTCCTATTGGTTGGTCTTTTTTCCCACATTCATCCCTTTTGCCTCTTTCTCCATCATTCTTTTCTATTTATAGAAGGCTCTCATTTGAATTTTGGATCCACAACTTCATGCAACATTATTATCTATGAGTTTTGACCAATTTCTATCCATTTTCATATTGTCATAGCTAGGTTATGAATAAATTTCATCAAGGAGCATCAAATCTTCACCATTGATCATCAAGCTTGCAAGGAATTGGGAAAGGGCCATTTTCCACTTCAAAATGGCACCAAATCCCCCATGGGATTGAGAGTTTGAACATTTAAATAGGATTCAGTAGCTTTTTTATTGTGTTCTTCGTATTATTCCTTTTTTTTATGTTTCAAATGGATTTCATGGGGAGTTTTGTTTCTAACTTGCATATTAGACTAATTGTGTGTTTGTTCTTTATGTTTGTGCAGGTCTAGGATCACCATTCACAAACACAATCCCAAAGAATTTCTTAAAAATTCCACTTAGAGGACTAAGACACCTTTACTCATGTCTTAGTCTTGATCTGAATTTCTAAAAAGTGTGAATGTGATCCTAAGATCCTAGGTCTGTAAATGCTTCTCCTCGATCTAAGGTTCTGAAACAGTTGAATCTGACTTGTAGGTGATTTTTCATGAAGATGACAACTTTGACTATGAAACTTTCACAACTTTTCAATATTGCACTCCAAATGATCTTCAAGTATTTAACCTAGATCTGAAAATACAAACACACAAGAGAGGGAAAACTTGTTGATTGTTAGCAAATGGGGGTTTTCCTTGGTCAAACCCCTTGTAGGTAATTAAACCTAATGATTAAATGAAGCATGTAACATGAAATATGTAAATGATATCACCTCATATGATGTCTTGTGAAGAGAATATGCAATCTACCATGTAGTGGCCATGAGGAATGTAGATCTTGGATCCTTGGATTTGATGTGAACAATGGTTGTAGATATATCTTCAATGCTACATCCACAATCTTGGCTCAACAACATGAATGGATGTGCTAAACCCTTGACACGGTGGTTGAATCTTGATGATGGCTCCAAATACTTGATGAATTGCTCTTGAATGTTCTTGTGAACTCAATTTGACTATAATAAATGCTCTCATGAAAGACTTGGATTGCTTAAGATGAAAATGAGTGAAGGAACCTTGTATTTATACTTATTCATGCCTAATATCCCGAAATTACACTGCAACAAGCCGACATATGAAATCATTAATTAAATGAGGCAAAATTCTCACTCAAATTTGAAATTAGACCCCGAAAATAAGAAAAGGAGGACTATGATGCCCTTGCTGGCATCTTAATCCCAAGGCTCAATTCTAGGGGCACAGACTCCAAAAAGGGGCCTAATTGAGAGGTTTCAAAATTAGGGTCCCAAGACCCATGGAGGACAAACAAACCCTAGGTGGCATCTTAGTCCCAGTCCACAAATCAAGGACACATAGATAGAAACATTAGATGATCATTTATCTTTTGATGTTTTTAAGGATTTTCCATAAAAATATATAGTTCATAGGGCTTGTGGATGTAAAATAGGACCAATTAAACCATAAAGAAGCATAAATAAAGCAAGGCAGGCTAAAACAAGTGTGAAAATGCAAGGGTATGCATTTTACTACACTACACCATATATGATGAACAAGACTAGGATGTGGACAACCTGCTTTAGGTTGTCTCGCATGTGACATACTCTCTTTCTTTTCATTTCATTTTCTTGTGATTGCAAATATTTAATATGATCCCCTATATTGTGTTGCTTGGTGTGTCTTTATGTTTGTGATCTTTCTTTGGATGACCCTTGTTACTCCATTGGTGCAAGGATACAAAGAAAGTCATTTTGTCATGACATTCTTCTATTTGTATCTACATTCTTCTATATGTCATAAACATTGTCTTTTCTTTTGTCTTGTGTTTTCCTTTTTGGGATGATGCAAGGCATCAAGACATCTAAGTCTCTTCCATGCTGTCCCAAAATATTATATTTTCTTTCACTCTCTATGTGTCATTCTTCCATTGTGTTTTTTGTTCTATGGGTATTTGGGGAATGGTGATGGTTCTGAGCTTTATTATATCATTGTAGCAAAGACATATGCTTGTTGGGAAAATGGGGAGTCATCTTAGAATGAAACATCTAAGAACAATAATGCCTTAGTGACTTTATTTTCTTCAAATCACCCGAAGGACACAAACTACTATGCCATAAAGTGGAAATAGGCATAGTGATTTCCCACATTTACCCTTTTGAGAAAAGTACATGTAGACTAATCCAGATTCGACACCATGTACAGATTCAAAACTATAGAATCAATAAGCATGAAAGACAAACATATGAACACACATATTTACGTGGGGAAAACCCTTTTGGGTAAGAAATCCCACCCTCCAAAAGATCGAGCCATTGTATTATTCAGCAACAAACAGAGTTACAATACAAGCTTAGGCTCATGGCCTTTACAAGAGTTACATCTTTTTCATTTGGAGAATACAAGAAACAACATAGATTTGAAACCTTGCACTATTACAATGTCCCCACACAACATACAGTGAAGATTCATTTCATCTCACCAGCCCACACACACAACTATCCTTTCAGTCGGCACAGCCTCATGGCCTCTCAGCTTCACATCTTCTCAGTTCCATGTGTCTCAGTGTTCATAGTTGCAATGCTCTTTGTATACCACTCGAACACACACACTTTGCTTGATCAGATTTTACATCTTGATCAACCTCATCTCTCTTACCTATCCAATCAACAACCATCAAGATATTTAATTACCCCATCGACAAGCTTCCACCATTCTCTGGCAACATCGCCCTACAGCACGCATTGAGTCGCCCAGCATTGAATTGGATTACAAAGACATACCAAAACTACACTCTATCAACCCTGTAATTAATCGCTACCAAAGCATAAATTTTTTGGCCAATCATCATTGATTTACAACAGAGATGTAAAATCAACGAACAATATCGTGCCATGTGTCGTAACACTATTTGTCCATCACTTTGATTGACGTGTCAAATAGTCGGTTCGATTCAACTTCCACAAGAGACCAACCATCAAAAATTGCCCAAGCAACCAAACAACCTCTGAGCATTTTCCCTTCATATATCGCTTGTCATGGCTAGTAACCCACCAAGACACGCATACACTGCTAGTGCAATTTCGAGGAATCAAAAAAGCATCCATAATATTCCCAATAAGTTTCCCTGAAATAGCGACATGTGTTCAAAGTCAGCACACCTTACATGAGTCACTCGGGACCCACCACACAAGGCATGGGACTAGTGAACACCGTTGATCAAGCCACCAAGTGTCAACTGCTCAAGAAATTTTGCTCGCTTCACAAGATTTTGTCGGTACTCACCACAACTGAGCGTGGAATAAAATGAGCACCGTTGGATTAATCTCATTGCAATCATAGATCAAGATCACCTTTAACAAGCATTGGTCCATCGGCGTAGCCTAGTGCAGAGTTCCACCAATGACCACAAGTCACACCAATGGAAACAAACTGCTAACACTGAGCACTCATCTCGACGGAACAAGTTACATTGAACAAGTGCTTCAGTCAGACTTCTATCTTCACCGAGAGTTAGGAGACTTGCATCAACTGCTCAGGTTACATCGATGAATGGGTCAGCGAGATTGAGGAACATATTTCCAACAATCTCCCTCTTGACGAATATCTTACTGACCATTCCAAAGCACCAATAGAAAACCATATAGAAGCACAGACAACATTAACTTCAAAGGCCAAACTAGATCACCTATGTGAAAAAAATTATCCAAAAACAAGATAGAACACCAGTTAGAACAACAACCAGAATACTGACTACACCCATCCAACTGATCAACCCACGCGACTGAAAATAGCACCCATAGCGTGTGTTATTCCATCCAATCTCACATACCTTCAAGGTATCTGTAATATTAAACTCATGCCAGTAGCACAGCCAACCCATCAACTATAAATGCAAGCACCATGCATAAACCAATCAAAAAATATCAAACAGATCCAGGTACTCACACAGCATGGGTAATGCCAAATCTAAAAGATCAAAGGCATAACGATTCTACCAATAACAGCACATACAAAATTTAACCATGTAGTATGAAGGAAATATCCATAATGATATGCACAACCTGCAACCAACTACTACAAGAATCATTTCTCTTAATAGTCTTCCCGAGCTCTTCCAAGTTCTTCAACACCCAAGATAGGAAAGAGATAAAGAACCTCCAAGTTACCACTCAAAAACTTGAATGAAAACAACAGCTCCGACCAAATCTCAAACCAATGTAAAAAAGAAGTTAGACTTCCAAGAAGACAACCAAGGCCAAAAAGAGAAACTCTGCACAACATATACATGTAGAACATCCTCCTACATACACCTCTAAAAGCTATGTCAAATATGATCTCCTTCACATCCCAAAGGAAAAGCCATAACAACACCCAACCATTCAATCACCAAGACCAAACTTAACATATGTTACATGTAATCAATCATGGATGTAAGCCTCTCAAAGAAGATCAAACTCCTTCATTTCCCATCTCAGGAAATCAGACCATATAACTATCTCCTACCAATTCTCATCAATAAATGATATCACATAAAAGCTCAAGGAGATAAACCATGTTGTCCACCTTCCACTATGAATCCTCTAGAACCATTAAACAGTAATTCAAGATCCATATCATGAAAGAAATCATAAAACACCTCTGAAAGATATAGTGGGAAAATACCTCTCAAATAGACTTCACTGTCGAGCAAACCAAGAGTGGAAAAAGAAAATGCTCCTCCAAGTTATACAAGCCACCATGACTCATCCAAGAGAAATCTCCTCATTGATCTTTTTTGAACTCACGTCCAACCAAGGTGTAGGCTACTCGGACTTTCAATTGTGATCAACACCTTTCTTGAAGGAATTTCAGCCTCACCTTATTCTCCATGTATCCATGAACACATGGAACTGATCATCTCATGCTAAACTCCTATCTTGCATTAGTGCACATAACATGAAGTTCTCAAGCATATGACCAATGTACTCAAAACATAGAGAATTACCATACCACTGTCAAAGCTCCAAACATTTGAAACATGAACTTATCATGACATCATGATCTACACATCCCCCTTAGGAGATACCATGCTTCAAGTGAAAAAATTATGGTTTCGAGAGCAATGCAACATGCCAAAACTCTAATGCTCAAGCACGAGTATACCTGACATCAAGCAAAAAAAATCTAAACCAACATCACCTATCAAGCACCACCAAAATCTCATCTAAAGACTCCAAACATCCTCCATGGTTCCAAGATGTTGCACATCCTCAAATAGTGTCCATGAAAATATGAAAGAACCCTTCTACAGAAATAGGATCTAAGAGTCCCTCCTAGTAACATCTACAATATTAAAGAAGATCATTCACCACCAAGTGATGAATCCACAATCATTGCTAAAGCCCCCATTGAATCATGACACCGAGCTTTCCAAGCATCATGACCAAACATCTACTGATCTAAAAATCCTCTAGGTACAATCGACAATATGTCCATCTGACAATAATTCCAAATAGCACCAAGATCTCCAAACCACGCATACCACACCATCACTATCAAAATCTTACACTAACTAGTGTACCCAAGCCTTCCATGAAATTGTGATACACACACTACAAGTCCCCATAATCAACTATTTAGGTACTCAATGCTATCCTTCCTCTCATCTCAAAGCAACCATGCCAATGCACAAGTGACCACAGACAAGGCCAGCTAACAGATCTTCATCAATACTAAAACAACCTCATGGATATGGGCAGTCCACTTCCAATTTGTCCCATAGCAAACATGTAGGTAAATACAGCCCACAACATGCTCAACCCATAGATCCAATCAATGAAGCCTCGATATCTATCATCACACTGGAAACTGCAAAACTGAGATCTCAAAGAGAAAACCCATGTAGAAAACATGACTCAAACACCAGATCAACCTCAAATCTGATTCACCAATCATGTCCACAACTCAAGCATCATAGTCTAGGAAACCAATAAGCAACACCACAAGAATGCTGAGTGAAAAATCACATACCAACACTCCCATGCAGAGAAGACATCACACCTCCTCAAGACCATGTCGAATTGCAACTATCTCATCCAGTCACACCCCAAAAGCTAGGGTCTAGGAAATAGCTTTACTAGAAGCTCCACAAAACCACAAGTTTGTTTTCTTGACCATGCAAAACTTGCAAAACCACCATGTTTCCAAAACACCCATGCACATCCATATCCACTGCACATCTGGATGACTCAAGAGTCTATACACAACCATCATGGTTAACCAAAAAAATGAACTAACATGAATATGCATCATAGACTTTTTAGAAAAATCTATATAAAACCTTCAGAACCAAAGAACATGAATTTGATCCATGCAAGTACAAGGTATCCATAAAAAGAACAAGTAGTATAGGAACTACAGGCCCATTCTAGACCAATTTTAAAACCACAAGCATGCACATGCATTCGAGAGAGCCAAGCTATTCAAAAAATTCCAGACCACCCAGAGATCAACTTCATAGCCTTCATACAATTAGGGTAACAAAGAACAACGCCTTCAATGCTAAGTCAAAACACCCAACACAAGCACAATACTCCATGGCTAAATAACAACCCAAGCATTTCCATACCATCAGGGAGTCTCTCACATAGACACCTAGTATGAACCATGCTCTGCTGCAACACGACCATAAGCATAAACTCACACCCCTTACATCAAGATCATTCGCTGCCAACCAGGACCCTCAAACCACATCATTACAATATGATCAACTCCAATTTCTCCATCTTCAATGTCTTTCACACTACGTGTTGCCTCAAAAAGAGCAAGCACTTTTACTCACCAAAGGATAAATTGTCAACCGACTCCTTCAGATCTCCTCAAGCTTGCCAGGCTAAAAAATCTTTACAAAAGGAATCCATAGAATTAAAACACCAGGAACTCTTACATGCAACAACATGCAAGCACATGCAAGACACATGCGATTCCATGCAAGTACACACAACAACCATGCAAGTACATTCATCTCACAAACCTACACATGCAAGCATAAGAAAATCTCGAAAGAAGGCTCTGATACCACTTGTTGGGAAAATAGGGGGTCATATTAGAACGAAACATCTAACAATAGTAGTGCCTTAGTGAATTTATTTTCTTCAAATAACCTCAAGGGTACAAAATTCTATGTCATAAAGCAGAAACAGGCACAATGATTTCCCACATTTACCCTTCTAAGAAAAGTACATGCAGACTAAGCCAGATTCAACACCATCTATAGATTCAAAACTATAGAATCAATAAGCATGAAAGACAAACATATGAACATAGAGATTTACGTGGGAAAACCCTTTCAGGTAAAAAAACCCCACCCTCCAAAAGATCAATCCATTGTATTATTTAGCAACAAATAGAGTTACAATACAATCTTAGGCTCATGGC
Source organism: Sequoiadendron giganteum (assembly GCA_007115665.2). Taxonomy (NCBI): domain Eukaryota; kingdom Viridiplantae; phylum Streptophyta; class Pinopsida; order Cupressales; family Cupressaceae; genus Sequoiadendron; species Sequoiadendron giganteum. The sequence continues at coordinate 286,614,620 of CM021102.1, read as the reverse complement.
CTCTACAAGAGTTACATCTTGTTCATTTGGAGAATATAGGAAACAACTTAGATCTGAAACCTTGCATGGTTACAATGTCCTCACATGAAATACAATGAAGATTTATTTCATCTCACCAGCCCACACGCACAACCAGCCTTTCGGCTGGCACAGCCTCACGGCCTCCCAGGTTCACATCTTCTCATTTATGTGTGTCTCAATGTTCACGGTTACAACTCTCTTCGCATACCGCTTGAACACACACACTCTTGTTGATCGGATTTTACATCTTGATCAACCTCATCTCTCTTACCCATCCAATCAACAACCATTAGGGTATTTAATTACCCCATCAACAAGCTTCCACCATTCTCTAACAACACCGCCCTGCAACACACATCGAGCCATCCAGCATTGAATTGGATTACAGAGACATACCAAAACTGCACTTTATCAACCCCGCAATTAATCGCTACCAAAGAATAAAGCTTTCAACCAATCAGCATTGATTTACAAAAGCGATGTAAAATCAACAAATAATATTATGCTACATATCATAATGCTATTCATCCATCGCTTTGACTGACATTCCAAACAGTCGGTTCGGTTCAACTTCCACAGCAGACCAACCATCAAAAACTGCCCAAGCGACCAAATGACCTCCGAGCATTTTCCCTTCATATACTGCTTGTCGTGGCTAGGACCCACCAAGACACGCATACACCGCTAGTGCAATTTCAGGGAATAAAAAAAGTATCCATAATATTCCCAATAAGTTTCCCCAAAATAGTGACATGTGTTCGAAGCCGCCACACCCGACATGAGTCACTCGGGACCCACCACACGATGTGCAGGACTAGAAAATACCATTGATCAAGCTGCCAAGTGTCAACCACTTAGGCAATTCCGCTCGCTTCACAAGATTTCATCAATTTTCACCACAACTGAGAGCGAAATAAAACAAGCACCGTTGGATTAATATCATCGCAACAGTACATCAAGATCACCTTTAACAACCATCGGTCCATCGACATAGCCTAGTGCAAATTTCCACCGATGATCCCAAGTCACACCAATGGAAATAAACCGCCAACACTGAGCACTCATCCCGACGGAAAAAGTTACACCGACCAAGCGCTTTGGCTGGACTTTTATCTTCGCTAAGAGTTAAGATACTTGCATTGATTACTCAGGTTACACTGATGAATGGGTCAGCGAGATTGAGGCACATATTTCCAACAATGCTAACCCCAAATTTGTAGATCCCTTATGTGTTATCTTTTGAGATTGAATGTGGGGGCAACCCTCCTTAATGGTGTAGCTTTATTTGGAAACATATAATTGGCATAGTGATTTCTAAATAAACTCGCATTGCCCTTTTCTCAATTGGCATTTATCATTTCTAATTTAAAGTAATTTCTCATAACATGTTGTTCAACAATTCCTTTAAAGTGGGGGCACACATTGGTATTGTTTCATTTTGGCATTTGCACCTCCTAAGATGATTTTTATTTTCAATTTGACATTTTGGCTTCACATTTTTTCACAAGATTTGGACTTGGTGTAGCGTTGGCATAGCACATTGACCATTTTGTGGCACCCTATTAAAGTTATCAAGGAGTGTAAATTTTGGTATGGTTGATGTATGGGAACACACCTATAGACCTAGTGTGTTTGTCCCATCCACCACCCCTTTTTTATGAGTAGAAACCTTACAAACCTAGTGTGTGTTTCTCATTTTATCTTTAGGGCTCACCTAGTGTATACTAGATTGAGCTAGCCCTTGTGAGAATATTTTATGGACATGGCATAACACAACTTGCTAGTCCATCCTTTTTTCCATCAGCTTTAACATTGTATGCTTGTGTATCTATTCTTGTTACACATATCTTACATGCATGTGTGTTCTTTGTGCTTGTGTTGGTTTTCCATGGGAAGTTCGATCCTAGGGGCTTGATCATCTCCCTTGATATTTTTCATCCTCTCTCATCAAAATTTCTGCACTTGGACCCCTCTAGACACATATTTGTCTACTTTAGAGTGATTTTGAGCATAAGTTCATAATCTCACTAAAGTGGGGGCTAAATATAGTGTAGAAAATTGTATACCTTTACAATTTCACACTATGTTTGGGTCTCTTAATTTATTGGACTTAATTAAGCTTCTAATTTGCCCATTTTTCATTCCAAAGCCTTATTTTTCCTATTTTCCAAAAGGATAGCAAACATTTAATAAATGCATTCATTAATTAAATCATCATGAATATGAGTCTCCTCGACTTATAGGCTAGGACCCATTCGCCCATGAGTGAATGGATCCCCTTTAAGTGCCAAGACCCATTTTAAAATATGTTTTTGGTGGTATTTTAATTATTTAAATTCAACTTGCAATTGCCAGCTTTTGGAATCTATTTTTTGGGAAATTAGATAAACATATATAATACATAGTCTTTTTTGAGATCTAACACTTAGCAACATGCATGATCTAACATTATCAAGACTTCATATGAGAAAGTATTATTATCAAGACCATTCAAGAGTAGATTTATCAATCATTTGTTGCAGCAATCAACATCCTCGCATCATGTTCAAGCTTATGTGTGTTCATGTCATCTTGTGAAGGCTAATATGCATTGTTGATACTAAATCAACTAAGCATTTCAAGTATCCAAATTCATCAAGAAAAGAAAAATCAAGTTCCTCAGAGTGATATTTTTTTCTTTACTCCTCTAAGGGAAGCCATTGAAGGGTGGTGAGTTGTAGCAAGCAAGTGTTAATTCATCATTTCCTTCTCCTTTCATTATATTTCTATCAATGTTTGATTGCCAAAAAAAAAATCATCTTTGTGTATGTGCAAATTACGAGTTGAAGAAGAACTGAAGAAATCTTGAAGAGAAATTTTGCATTGTTGCACAATTTGTCATCATTGTTGTCAAGCCACAAAAACTAAGTTGTAAAATGTATTTTCAACTTTCCGTTAGTGGCACTTGTGTCAAACTAAAGATAAGATCCAGTATTAGAGGACTATCAAAAGTTCTTTTGGAGCCCTAGACTAAGACCCATTCACCCAAGGGCGAACGAGTCCCTTTGCACTCCTCAAAACAAGTTTTTTTGTGACAGGTACATGTGTTCAAACCCTTCTCAAATCTACCTGCAATGTTTTGTAATAGTCTATATTTTTGGGAATATACATTTTAGGTATTAGGTCTTATTGTTCATTTATTTTGATCATTTCAAATCATTTTAGTTTGGTTTCATATCTATCCTATTGTCCTAAGCACTAAGATCTAGGTCTGATTGGCTCACCTTTGAGGTTGAAAGTCAATATTTACACCTTGTGATCTCTTTCCTAATGAAATTTATGGGGAAAGGCACCTATTAAGATCCCTAAGGTTTTATGAAACAACACAATCATCATAAAAATTTGGTGGGGATCCATTTCCCCACCTTTTCAGTTCTTAACAAACACTCTCTTCCAATCGACTCGATAATCAATTCCACTTCACTTATCAATCAAGTTAGTTCACTCCCACTCAATGAGAGTTAACTCTTCAATCAATTATCCATGTAAACAATTAACTAAAATCTTGCAACTAGTTTCAATCAATTAACTTGTTCATCAATTCCTCTCAAGGATTCTTAACGCTTGATCTTGATCATCCACCTCTCAATCTTGATCGTCCATTCAAATCAATAATTTATATAAAATCAGTCCTCTTATCTCTTTGATGGCTAACCACATTTTTTGATATTTTTCTATCCTACATCTACATTGATCTTATTGCATATTGTGCACACTTCATATCTGAGAGCAAACAAGAAAAATTGAGAAGAGCAATGGAGGGGAATCAACTTTGACATAGAAGCTAAAATATATCTAATTTATCATTTGATATTTATTGGCATCTTCTACTTCATTGTTATATTATGGTCTCTATGGTTTTAATTATATAGTTTTGTGGTTGTTATCGATGTTCCATGCCTTCCTCCTGATTTTCCCTATCAACACATAGCAATTTCATATTCCTGATGAAGAGTTATAGGATCCTTATCTCTCAATAGATAACTCATTTATTCATCAAATGCACTGAGGTATATGACCAAATATATTGCATCATTTTGTTTGAAACTTTCTAGAATGTCCCTTATTGCCTTTGAAAACCTCAGGTTGAAATTTCAGACTCAGTCTTTTTCTTATTTTTGAATGTTGATTAATTTGGTGACCAACAAGCTAACATCAACTTTCTCACCAAATTGTTCCATGAACACCACCATAAACTCATCCCATGAACCAATAGAATGCATAGGTAAATTGAGAGCTAGTCCCTAGCACATACCTTCAAATATTGAACAAAGAGTATCATGACATCTTCAACATCTATTTCATAGTCTCCAGTCACTGAGATCTTGCAGATGTCTACATGTTGATCCATAACTCTTTCCACTAAATTTTGGTAAATTCTCCCTAATTTTATTAGGAATAGGGTTTGGGTAATTGTATATGCCACTAAAATTTATTGATTTGTATCTTTCAGCAAAAAATATCTTCTTTGAAGATATGAATGTTATTTTATCATGAAATTGTAACTCATAGAGGGAGAACCAAAATGGTTATATATATTTTCCAATTAAAACTTATCTCCTCAACAGCTATTTGATTCTCAATATTTATTTATTTTGATAGTATATTAGGCTTTCTCAATTCCCTTTCTCTTAGTGTTAGTAATCACTAAATAAGGGAACAAAAAAAAATTGGACCTTCTTGTAACTAACCTTCTCACACAAATTTTCTTCTTGAAGCAAGAAAAAGATAAAATACCTGTAGGTCTATTGTAGTTATAATTATTCTTTTTCTAATTGAAATACCTGTAGGTGTATTGTAGTTGTTATAATTCTTCTTTTTTAATTAAAGTTATTGTACTAAAAACCTTTTCAGTCAAGAGTGCTTCATTGGCTCTAGGGTACCTACAGTGACTATCGGTGCATCTGCAATCTTATTCTTTTCCCTCAAAATTAATTTTACGTCAAATGCATAGAAGTCTTCAATCAAGTTCCATACCTGATTTTGATACACTGCCAACTTCTTATTGTGACAGGTGTATTGACTTTGAACCTGCTTCACAACCACTTTTGAGTCCCCCAATACCCTGAGATATTGAGCTTTCTTTTGGTGAGAAAATAGGAGCCCTCTGGCCAATTCTTTGTACTCTGCAACATTGTTATTACACCTGAACTACAACCTATAAGAGGCAAAATAAGATTTTCCTTTGGGATTAATTAGCTCTACCCTTGCTCTTCTCCCTTGTTTTGACTTAGAGCCATCAAATTTTAGTGTCCATAGTTGGTCATGGGTAGAGGTATCCTTCTTGAGGTTGATTTTGGGTTCTTTAGGGTGAGGATTAATATGTGTATTTGGTATATTGAGACTACTCAAATTGCTAGTTTCTTCTATTGTAGGCTAGAAAAGTGTCTCTTTTGGGATAAGCAAGTGATTAGGGATGGCCTTTTGGATTTCATCCACTTTTGCTACTAATTCGGTTGTGCTTTGTTGAGTCTATTTAATTTCTTACCCCAACTTGTTTGCCTTACCATACGTTAGTGCTTTTGTACCTTTAAGAAATTTTCTTGGGATTGGGAGTTGAGTTGTGGAAGGTATGTGCATTACTTCTTGTAGCTCTCGCACTTCTACATGCAAATCCTCTGATGTGGGTTGGGTTTGATCTATTGATTTTAAAATGCTAGTTAAGTTTCTGATCTTCATTGTGGCATGAGCAACCTTGGTCTCATGGGATGTTTGACATAGGACCATCATTAATTTTTTAAGTTGATCGTATTCGGATTGGAAAACTTGGTTTAGGATATCTAAGCAAGGTTGGTAGGTTAACTAGTAATGATTTTGGTAATGTACCCTACACCAGTTGTGGAGTAATAGACTCCATTAATCTGCCTCTTCTCTGAGGACTAATCTATCTTGATGCAACTTCTTTGTTAGAACATCTCGGATGATGATTTTCATGCATTCATTATTTTCCATGTGCAGGGGTGTTTGTTCATTAGTAAATAGTAATAAATTAATGATTTCGTCAACTCTATAAACCCTCGGTTCGATTTCAAGGTATGCAATTTCATTGGGATGTTCATAGTCTGTTATCATGTGTTTCAGTCGAGGTTCACTATCAATCCTAATTTGGCTATCTAACCCCTCCCATGGCATCCACATGTGTGAAAAATCTAATGCCAAGTATCCTCCTAAAATCCTTCCTCGGTCCCTACTAAGAAGCATTTTATACATTTCTAGAATATCAACCACTCGAGTATCTATGTAATGTTGGATTCTTGGGTCTGATCCTAGTTGGACAAGGACATCCTTCAATTCCCTTACCATATTAACCTTAGTCTTATCCAAATGTATAACTCTCTTATTGGTCTGAATGGGATTAAAGCCTAACTTTCTACAGATAGAATATGGCATTACATTCCTCGAGGCCCCCGAATCTAGCAAGCAGCTATGTAAGTTTTTTTTCAATATCCTCAAGCTAACCAGAAAGGGGGGAACACCTATCCTTCTGTGATACACAGTTGCATTCATATCTACAGTGGCCACTAATTTTTCTTTTCCTTTTGAAGAGTTGTCTTATTTTAAATAAGCTATAAATGGGTCACAAATATTAGGATAGTATTTGAAAACATCATACATGGACATGTTGGACCTGAAATTCTTCATTTCTCCTTCCAATTCATAACCTATGCTGACATAGTTTTGTGTCTTGGTGGCAGAGACTGGGTGACCTTGGTTTAGATTTTTAGTTGGTCCTTTAGGTGGCAGAGGATTATTATCTTCTTTGTGGTTGGGTGGAACGAGATACATGTTCAATGGTTTAGAAGTAGTGAATGGCCCTTAGTTCTGATTTCTCATAAAATGGCCTCCTTTCACTTGAAATACTTGTGCATCATAAGTTTCAACTTTTGGTTCATTTTCATCTTGAAAGAGTTATCTACAATATTCAACTATTTCAAAATCCATAGCAGTGTCAGGGATCCCATTATTCCCACCTACATTGTTTTGGATATGTTGAGAATCAACTTGAGCCATTTTAACCATCTTTTCCATCTGTGGGCAATTTACTTTGGAATGGGCAGAAGCATCATGTAGCCTATACCAATTACTCATGAGATTTATATCTGCCAAATTGGTTATGTGGGTATGACCTTCATTGTTTTGATTTTTGTTCGTGACTCCTCCATTGTTTTTCCTTGTATCCCATTGTCTAGTGTAGGGCCTTTGTTTATAATGACAATTCTAGTTTTGGAAGTTCCTTTGGTTTTGATTGTTAGTTTGATTTTGATAGCCTCCTTCATTCTGATACTAGTTTTGATTTTGAGTGGGATTGATCCTTAATTGATCCATCTCATTGGTCATTTAAGAGATAGTTTTCTTCAAAGTCTCAACCTCAGAGGATAAACGAGCAATTTGTTCATTGTCCATATTGGCTATTGTTTGGTTCATCTGTTGTACTGTTGATAGATTTTCTTGAGGATTATGCCCCCCATGGTTATTTGGGCAAGGTTGTTGAAAGAAACTTGGTAGTCCTATATTTTTTGATGTATGATCATTTCTATGAGGCTAGGTTAGAGTGGGTGAAGGGTGCACTTTAGCAAATGGCCCATATGCAGAAGTGGACATCCCAGGGATAATATTCATCAATGGGGTCCCATTGGTGATTACATTATTGATTGTAGCTAGCTGATTGGGCATTCTTAGGTATCCTAGAGAAGGAAAAGTTCCTCCTCTACCACCTAGTGATGGAGTAATATGTTGTTGCAAGCAAATAGCTAGACTATATAGTTTTATGAGAGTGTCAGTTTCTTGTGTGGTGTAAGTTCTTTGGATGAATATTATTGTTAGAGAATCTAGGGCCTTGAGGTATTCTTGAATTGCTATGTTTTCAACAATAATATACAATACTTCCAACCTTTTATACATCCTTTGGAACTGATTATTGAATATGGGTAGTGGTTCATTGGGTTCTTTTTGAATGGTGGCAATCTAATGATAAAGGATTGTTGGATCAGTATATAGTCAAAATTGGTTGATGAAGGATGTCTCTATATCTGCCCAGCTAAGTATGGACCTAATGGGTAAGTTTAAATACCAATTGTAGGTGGTATCCACTAAGGAATATGAAAAAATATGGCAGGTCGCATCTTCATTTTGTATCTAGCCTCTCACGAATGCATCTTTAAATACCCGAATATTCTCTTCATCACTTTTTGTTCCTCATGGGAATATATAGGATAGAAACACTCAGGGTTATTAGGCATATCATGAATCCCACATGGCATGGTTCCCAGTGGTGAAGGGTTTCTAGCGAAGAATGCCATTGGTGGTGGTGGATTTTTTTGTTGAACTTTTGTTATGATAGGAAATCCTAGCAGTGTCAATGGTGGTGTCAATGGTCATGGTCTATTTCTACAAGCGATTCTAGGTTGAGTAGGAAATTGGAGCTCCAAGAGTGGTTCTTGGTGAGGGGTAGACCTCAAAACTCGTTCAAACTTGTCAAGTGAGAAAGACCCAATTTTCTCCAGTCTATTTCCTAATCCCTCCTTCTAGCACCAATTATTTTGATGGCCAAATTGACACACTGGCATGCAATAGAGGTATTACTACCAAACTTCTCCTAAAAAGAGTAACTAATTCAAACAACTAACTACCCTCCAATGTCTCGATGGTTGGTTCACAATGATACTAATTCACTTGGTGGTCAACATGGTTGTAACTTTCAGGGGGCATGTTGGTTTTAAGATAACAAACTAGATATATTGATTCTAAGTCTAAACTAACTAACATATTTTTAAAAGAAATAGAAAAAGATGATTCAGATTTTGTGAGAAGAGACATCCAAATAGATATTCATTCTAAAATTCCAAACATACAATCTATTAAGGGAACCTTATTTCTTTAAAGATAACTAATGAATGAAATAATTCATAACACATGTACAATCGTTTTCATCCATAGTGTAGTATTCAAAGGAAATACAACAATCATCATATTTATCATTCCCATTTCATTTTTTTATTTTTTGTTCCTAAAAGAAATCATAGATCAATAGAAATAAAGAGGAATACCATTCACTAGTGATAATCCAAAGATAGTCTCAAGTCCAATTTCTTCTATTATTGATGAAAATAAATAAAAAACAAGTACAACTCTAGCAATCTCCGTTGGTGTATGGAGGAAACTGAGTCTTTAAAATCACTATCTAGAAAGTGAAATTTACAACTACTGAATAACAGAAAATAACTTAAAAGATTACAAGTTACAAGGCGCAAATCAGACTTCAATTTTTTGATATTTACAATGAGGAAAAAAATCAAATATATAGACTAATTAAAAAGAAAGTTTCCCTTAAAAAACTTACATGTAGCCCAAAAATTTGTTGAAATTCACAAAACAACTGAGGGGGGGGTGAATCGGTTGTGTCAAATCTCTTTACTTCTAAACTGTAATTTTTTCACTTTAGCTTCAATTTTTTATTAAGTGTAAATATGAAATGAAAATAATAGAAGGAAAACACCAGAGACACTAGACTTACATGGAAAACCCAATGAGGGAAAAACCACGATGAGAATTAACTCACAATATAGTAGTAATACAATACCGGATACAAAGGCTCACTGCCATAGGGCTCATTTCCCAGAAACAAAGTCTCACTACCAACAAAGGACTCACTATCTAGAAGGAGGCTCACTGCCTACAAAAAAAGAAAATATAAAAGAAGATCCACCACTAGGGTTCCACACATTCGCAACTTGATCAAAAGATTGTAGACACCATCAGCTCATTGCTTTCAGGAATCTAACACCTTAGAGTATTGTTGCCTCAATTCGCTCTTCCACTCTGATTTTCACACTTGTTCGCACACTTCACTTACTTTCTCGATTTGTGGATGGATGGATATCAAATTCGCTACAACTTGATTTGCTTTTATACCATATTCAACCCTAGAAACATTCTCCGAGGTCGACTATACAATTTCAAATTATAAATTTAAACTAGGTCGGCTACTCAACATTCCTACGGTGGATAAGAATGAGAGAGGACCAATTACATATTTAATTTGGGACCCAAACAACATCTTGGATCAATCACATGCTTCCTTAAGTTGATGAAAAAACTTAATATAATGTGTAGAAACCAGGTTATCCAAACCTAATGAAAACACCAATGGTCTTTGAAGTACATGCATCTCCAACAAGATAATCACACATGGATCACTCAACACGCTTCACCAGACATATCACCATCTCTAGGAATGCCTCAGGTACATCCATAGTAATTATAACAAACTTTATTCACAAAAAATTATTCAACAGTATAACCGAACCAATCAACATAACATGGGAGCTCTAGAGCAGGTCTTTCAGAGAACCAAACCATAAGAAAATTTGTTAGAACACAAAAACCATCAGAAAGAGCCATCTCCTAGATCCACAAAATCTGAAACCAAATATCAGAAGACTATAGAGCCAAAAAAATTATCCCAGTCCACAGATAGATAGTTTTTTCAAACCAATTCACACACTAGTGAGCATATCTTTTACTCTCCATCGAACCAAAATCTAAAACTTGAGATATATTATCCATTGAAATTAATGAAAACACTTACAGATTCGTATGGGCATAGGACCAAAAAAAAAGAAATGCAGATCACAATACTGGAGCATAATCAGAACACACGCTTCAACACTTCTTTTATTATTTCTCAAATTTTCTCAAAAGAACTTGGCAAAAACACAACTACAACTTCATAAATATAGCTCCATGTACTCTAAGCACTTCTACAGTATCCCAACTATACAAGTACCATATGTACTCAACCTGGACTATGTTGACATCAATGACAACACCACCAAACACATCCATACTTGCAACAATCTCGCCCTTTGTCATTGATGGCAACACATGATGTGAAAAACCATCAAAGACAGCATACATGATTTTTAGAAGCGACAACCTGCCAAGCATAAAATTTTCACATGATTCTCTCTCCCCCTTTGACATCAATGGCAAAGGAATTTCTTACCATATAAAGCTTTGTTCACTCCCCCTAAGGAGTCCACATCACATACTACAACAATGCACTTCTCTACTCCCCCTGAGGAGTAGACCTCAATCATCAGTCTAGAACAGAAGAATTTTGTGAATCCACTGGACTAATGCACCTCCATGTGCACTTAGTTCAAAGGAGGGATAGTAACCCTTGTTGGGGATAAGGATTTTAGTTTGTCATCAAGATATGCATCTAAGATAGCAGTGCCTTATTGATTTCAATTCAAAAACACAAGAAAGACACAACCAACCATGCCATAAAGAGGAAGGAAGCATAATTGATCCTTCATTGATCCTCTGAGAGAAGTGGATTTAAACAAATAATAGATTCAACACAAACAGATAACCATGAAAGATAAAACTATGAACACACAGATATACATGGGGAAAACCCTTTCAGGTAAAAAACCCCACCTCCAAAACATTTAGCTCACTTGTATTATTTAGTAACTAAAACGGCTACAATACAAAACCAAAGCTATGCTCTTCAGGATATTACATCTTGTTCATCTAGAGAAAGAATACAGGCAACACAAAATAGAATCATCACACAGTTACAATGTCCTCATGACATACCATGTGGATTCCCTTCAGCTCCTCTCAAATGACTGTCACAGCCAGCCTCATGGCCAGCCCAGCCACTCAGCCACCATAGGTTCACATGTTATCAGATCCGAGAGTCAAAGTGTTCATTGTTGAATAGCTCAAACACTCTCAGCCTCTCTCTAATATTTCTCATCATCTTTATCGACCTGCACACCAGAATACATATACTGTGTGCCAACCTGTTCAGCCAGTCAAGCCATCAATGGTCATCAAGATAATAAATTATCCACCTACAAGCTTCGACCATTCCCTGATAACCTGCACCGCTTAATCCACAAGCATCAACTCGTGCAGCATTAAAACTGGTCACAGACATGTCCATCAACCTCCATCCAATAATGCAGCCCAATCACACTCAAGAAAAAACCATACGGCCAAATAGATCATAAATATCTTCCACATGTTTCCATCTCATTTGCAGTCGCACCTCTGACAGTCAGTCAAACCGGTCCAACTCATTCAACCGAGTTCCAAGCTCATCTGAGCTCCTACCGCATTACCGTCGAGCTCATAAATACCTACCGCGGTATGGCGGTGAGCTCACCCGAGCTCACTTTGCCATTTACCACACTACCGCTGCCCTAACCATTTCACCTCATGGTATGGCGGTAAGCCATCCGAGCTCCTTTGAGCTCTGGACCAATCCATCACCGAGCTTTGTCCTTTCATTGTCTTCGGCCAACCAGATGCAGTCAACCTGCCACATGCCAGCCTGTCATTCGCCTATTGCTCTGACACCGAGTCCAACTCGGTTAATCTTTGCCCCGAGCTCATCTAAGCTCCTACCACTCTACCATAGCCCAAACCAACACGCCTTGTGGTATGGCAGTAAGCCATCTAAGCTCCTTCGAGATCTGGCCCACAAACCGCCACCGCACTACCACAGCCCCAAGCGGCATGCCTCGCAGTATGGTGGTAGCCAACTTAGTTGACCATTGGCGGTCTTACCACAGCCACCACATTCAGTCATTTGATTGACTACGGTAAAAAGGTGATTGACTGTGGTACAACGGTAAGCGCCAGCCAGGCCACTGGCGGTCTTACCGCAACCACCGTGGTGAGTGAACTCACCGATCACAGTGGTGGCGGTAACTGCCAAGACCACCGTAGGTGGTCTCACTGTGCTACCATGGTGAGTTGACCCACCGCCTGCGGTATGGTAGTAACCACCAAAGCCAGACCGAAAGACCATTACCGCGGCCACCGCGGTGAGGAAGGAGACTGCGCATGATAACGAGGTAACCACTTAACCCAACACCATGGTACCACCAAAGTAGAAAGTAAGACTGCAGCGGTATGGTGGTAAACACCATAAACATGAAGGAAAATCCAAGGCCAAAGGAGAAACATGCCAAAAAGCTAAGGCAAATATCCCAACAACCCTTAACTTCCCTCTAAGATACTCAAAAGAATCCTTCGAAAGGGCCTTAGTGAATATGTGAGCAGTTTTTTCTTTGGTAGGTACATATTCAAGTCTAACTTCATTCTTCAATACCTTCTCCCTCAAGAAGTGATACTTGATAGATATGTGCTTTGTTCTAGAGTGCATTACTAGATTCTTTGAAATGTTTATAGCACTTGTATTGTCACAAAATATAGAAATAGGTTCATCACTCACCACACCTATGTCCATCAAGGTTTGCTTTATCCAAAGTACCTTTGTACAACAGGATGTTGCTACAATATACTCTACTTATGCAATGGATAAAGACACTGAATCTTGTTTCTTGCTCAACCATGAAACTAATCTTCCTCCAAGGAAGAAAGCACTACCACTTCTACTCTTATGGTCATCTACACATCCAGCCCAATTTGTATTAGTGTAGGAATTCACTATGAAATCATTGTCCTTCAGATACCATATTCCATAATCTGGAGTTCCTTTAAGATATTTGAATATCCTTTTCATAGCTGTAACATGTGTTTCCTTATGTTTTTCTTGAAATCTTGCAACTAAACATACTACATGCATGATATCAGGTCTAGAAGTGGTAAGATACAACAATCCACCAATCATGGATTTGTACATGCTCTAATCAACTTTAGCATATTCATCATTCTTACTCACCTTACATCTAGTTACTATAGGGGTATAGGCCTGTTTGGACTCATCCATTCCAAATTTCTTTAACAATTCCTTAACATACATGGATTGTGAAATGAATATCCCTTTATCAGTTTGATTTACTTGAAGTCTAAGGAAGATATTCAATTCACCAATCATAGACATTCCAAATTAATTTTGCATCTCTTCAAAAAAATTCTTACACATACCTTCATTTCCACCAAAGATGATGTCATCGACATATACCACAACTATCAATATCTTGTTTCTCTCAACCTTGAACTAAAAATTGTTGTTTGCGGACCCTTTGTTGAATCCTTGCTTTGTCAAGTATCTATCTAATCTAGCATACCAAGCTCTGGGAGCTTGTTTAAGTCCATATAATGCCTTATTTAACTTACAAACCATGTCTGGTTTGTCTGACAACTAAAAACCTTCTTATTGCTCCATATATACTTCTTCTTCCAGTTCTCCATTTAGAAATGCAGACTTAACATCCATCTGATAAACTTTGAAGTCTTTATGAGCTGAAAATTCCAAGAACATCTAAATGGCCTCCATTCTTGCTACAAGTGTAAAATTTTCTTCAAAATATATTCCTTTAACCTGTGAATATCCTCTACATACAAATATTGCTTTATTTCTTACCACCTCACCATCTTCATTTAGCTTATTTTTTAATACCCATTTTGAACTAATTACATTGTTGTTTGTAGGTCTAGGGACTAGTTCCCATGTTTCATTCTTCGCTATCTGCTATAGTTCTTCTTTCATTGCTATAACCCAGCTTTCATCATTACATGCTTCACTCAGAGTCTTAGGTTCTATCTTAGAAATTAAACACAGGTTTACCTCAACCACTTTGCTTATTGTCTTCACTCCTTCACTTATGTCTCCAATTATCTGTTCCTCCAAATGATTTCTCTGAACATATTTAGGAATCTTAGGTGTAGGTTCCATGATCTCTTCTTTTTCATCATTTTGTTCTTTCTCTTCCTTTTATTCTTCTTATATTTGCACACAGATAGGATCATCAAGTTCAACTTCATTTATTTCCACTGGTCTATACATAGCTTCATCAACCTTTACATTAGCACTTTCAATTATTTTCCTCAGTCTCTTATTAAAACATCTATAAGCCTTGTTGTTATTTGAATATCCAAGAAAAATTCCTTCATCACATCTTGCATCAAACTTTTCAGATTTGTCATCATCTCTTCTAATGTAACATCTACTTCCAAATACCTTAAACTATTTAATAGTAGGAGTCTTACCAGTCCATAACTCATAAGGGGTCTTAGTGTTTTTACCTCTAATCTGAACTCTGTTAAGAATGTAAATAGCAATGTGGATTGCTTCTCTCCAATTTGCTGCATATTTTTCCAACACTTAATAGATTATGCCTTAAACCCTTTACATAATAAACATCGTCAGTATTATGTTTTCCATCAAAACTAATTGTTCCTTTACCAACAATCTTCGCACAAAATTCATCTCCAAACATAACTATTCCTCCATCATACTTCTCCAGTTTAGTAAACTTACTCTTATCTCCAATCATATGATTTGAACATCCGTTGTCAATTACCCAAAAGTCTTCATCCTATCTAGCATGAAAAGCAGTTACTAGAGTACCTTTTGTTTCATCCTTCTTGTTCTTCGAACCAGATTCTTTTGCATATCTTCCATGGTTAGTAGATACAGCTTTATTTTCCAGGGCTATAAACAAACATTCATCTTTATCCTCCTCAAAGTCGGATTCATCATCAGAAATTCCTGCATCTTCTTTGACATAATACAATTTCTTGAACTTCTTATCCTTTTTATCTTTGTGATTATTATTATTTCCCTTGTTCTTCTTGTGTGTAGCTCCATTAGGACATCTTGATGCATAATGACCAATATTTTAACAACTAAAACACTGAAAAGGAAACTTACCTTTGTATTTACCAGTACCATTCTTCAATCTCCTTGTGAAATTTTCTTCCAAATCTTTTGAATCATCATCATCTGAGTCATCTCCTATCTTCATTGCTTTAAAATATGCTTCAGTCTTCTCCTTCTCTCTTGCAAATTTTCTCATCTTGAATGCAATCAATACACCAAATAGATACTCCTTAGTAAATGTCTTTGGATCATATGATTCTTCAATAGTAGATACTTTGTCACTATAATTTTTTGGTAAGGTCATCAAGATCTTATCAATTATATCTTCATCTGACATGGTAACACCTTGATTCTTAATTTCAGTTGCTATAAGTTCAACTCTCTGATAATAGCTTGCAATGTCTTCTCCATCTTCCATTATCAAGTTCTCAAATTTTTACTTAGCAGTTAGTTTCCTTGAAAATTTTACTCTAACATTCCCTTCATAAATATCTTTCAATTTTTTCCATACTTCATGAGTAGTAGCTAGAGAAATAAATTTTCTTCTTTCAGTTTTAGATTAAGCATTGAAGATAGTATACCTTGCTCTTCCATTCTCCTCATAAGTTGCAATCTCATCAGCAGAGGAAGGACCATCTGTTGGTATCACATACTTTATCTCCACAGCTTTCTAGGTATTGAAACTAAGTGAAATCAAATAACTTCACATTTGTTCTTTCCAATCACTGTAATCAGCTCCATCAAAAATAGGAATCTATAACTTGTGTGCCATCTGATCTACCTCAAGCGGTTAATCTTTTCACCAAGGAACCAGATCTTTGATACCAATTGTTTAAATTCACAAGACAACTAATAGGGGGGTGAATCATTTGTATCAAATCTCTTTACTTATAAAATTTAATCTTTTCACTTTAACTTCAATCTGTTATTAAGTGTAAACATGAAATTAAAATAACAGAAAGAAAACACCAGAGACACCAGATTTACATGGAAAATCCAATGAGAGAAAAAGTATGGTGAGAATTAACTCACAATATATTAGTAATACAATATCGGATACAAAGTCTCACTACCAGAGGGCTCACTTCCCAGATACAAAGGCTCATTACCAACAAAGGACTCATTGTCCAGAAGGAGGCTCACAGCCTACAGAAAAGAAAAGATAAAAGAATATCCACCACTAGGGTTCCACACATTCGCAACTTTCTTAGAATATTGTAGACACCATCAGCCTACTCCTTTCAGGAATCTAACACCTTAGACTACTATTGCCTCAATTCACTCTTCAAATCTCTACATTTCGCACTTGTTCACACACTTCACTTACTTGCTCGATGCATGGATGGATGGATATCAAATTCACCACAACTTGATTTGATTTTATACCATCTTCAACTCTAGAAACATTCTCCAAGGTCGGCTATACAGTTTCAAATTACAAATTCAAACTAGGTCGGCTAATCAACATTCACGCTGTGGATAAGAATGAGAGAGGACCAATTACATATTTAATTTGGGACCCAAACAACATCTTGGATCAATCACCTTCTTCCTTAAGTCGATGAAAAAACTTAATATAATGTGTAGAAACCAAGTCAGCCAAACCTAATGAAAACACCAATGATCTTTGAAGTAGACACATCTCCAGAAAGATAATCACATGTGGATCACTCAACATGCTTCACCAAATATTTTACCATCTCTGGGAATGCCTCAGGTACATCTGCAACAATTACAACAAACTTCATTCACAGAAAATTCTTCAACAGTCTAATCAGACCAACCAGCAAAACACAGGAGCTCTGGAGTAGGTCTTCAGGAGCACCAAACCATAAGAAAATTTGTCAGAACACAAAAACCATTAGAAAGAGCCATCTCCTAGATCCACAAGATCTAAAACAAAATATCAAAAGACTACAAAGCCAAAACATTTCTCCCAATCCACAAACAGATAGTTCTTGCAAACCACTTCACACACTGGTGAACATATCTTTTCCTCTCCATCGAACCAGAAGCTAAAACTCAAGATATATTATCCATTGAAATTTTTTAACACACTTACAGATCCTCACGATCATAAGATCAACACAAAATAAATGCAGAGCACAATCAGAACACACACTTCAACACTTCCTTCATTATTTCTCAAATTTTCTCAAAAGCACTTGGCAAAAACACAACTACAACTTCATAAATATAGCTCCATGTACTCAAAGCACTTCTACAGTATCTCAACTATACAAGTACCATCTATACTCAACTTGAACTATGTTGACATCAATGACAACACCACCAAACACATCCATACTTCCAGAAAAATTAGGGTGCTCAACATGAAAATTAAGGAAAAATCAGCATTACTAATTTGAATTGGAGCTAAGTGTTGCACAAAACTAACCATCGGGGAAAGCAAATCTTTTTTCCAAAATTCATTGTAGAAGCACTCTAGTTCACTGATGTACACATCCTACAAAATAGAGTACCCATCAGAGGCTGAATTTCTTTGACTTTATTCCCCTTTCAAAATAGAATATTCTTTATTTTGATTTGCTAGTTTTATTCTGCTTTAGATATTCATCAAAATTGTTGAATATTTGTCCCATCTATCCACTCCACTTGGAACATCGATCTTTAAAAATATTTTGCAGTCATACTAATGATCTCCCACAATTGCTTGATATCTTTTGAAGCCCATTGAGTATCAAATCTAACTGTAATTAATTTATCTAGGAGAATCTCTTCGGGACCATCTCCTTCCTTCATTAACATCTCCAATCGCTTATTCCAATCATCTTTTATCTCTTGTACAGATTTCATTCTTTGATTCACTGTTTGGTCCTTGGTGGTGACAAATGAGACAATCTCTTTAAACACCCCCATGTGGCTACACAAATCTTGTTGAGCTTTAAGCAAAGTCATTCTATGTTCAATGAGAATCTTTGATCTGAAAATGATTATATTAATGGACTTCTCAATATAGCTTGGATCCTCATCTCCTAAATCCTAAACTGAATCAATGTTCCATTGGGCATCTTGTTTATAATCTTTAGTTTCCTCAAGTATTCTCTATACTTATCTTCTTCTTCCCATAGGTTCTAAGTATACTCCTCTATGTGTTTGGCAAGATCATATGTTTCATCATAATACTTGTATCCTTCAATAAGGATTTCTTCTATCTCTGTCTTGAGAGCATTGAATCAATTATCGAACAACTGAACCTTTCTTTCAATATTATTAAGCTCGTCGACCTCTTTACAGCTCATTAATATTGGTATCTCAAATGATAATGGTTGCTTTAAATCCAATGAGGTAAGCTCCTTCAAAAATCTCTTCATTTTTCCTACTTGAGTCTTCAACTCATATTTTTCCTATTTGTCCTTCGCCATTCTTTACTTCTTTGAAGTTTTTGTAATATCAATGAGTGTCATTTGTTGGCTCCTAGTTTGCTTGACCAATTTAATTGTTCTTAATTGGTAATCTAAGGCATGCAATTCTCTATAATCTTTATCAACCACTGGGGTTGCAACCTTCATGACTAAATCCCCATCATCTATAAGTTTGGTGAAGTGAATATCCCTTGGCTTCTTCTCTGGTTTCACCTTATCCACCTCGTTCCTCATCTCATCGCGGCTTATTGGTTGAGCCTCAACTTTTTGTCTCTTCTCTAGATTCAACTTCAACCATGTTTGAGCACTTGGTGCAGCTATCACTTGTTGAGTAATTTTCAACACTTTTTTGGGAGGCTATGGAGGTTGAATCAAGATAATTACTTGTGTAGAGGAAGCCTTTTGCTACTCCAATTTTTCCTTCTTAGCCTCTTCTTGTTCTTTCCTTAATGCTTCTTCTTGTTCAACCTTCTCTTGAGCTACCTTCTCTTGTTCAACCATGTACTTTTCTGCCAACTTGTCTACACTATCAAAAATTTATTTTTTTCTCCTCCTCAGTGAGCACATGATCCAAGTTGACCTCATTGTCTTCCTCAAGGGGAATATCTTCATCACCAGATTCCTACTTTTCTTCCTCCTCTAGAGGATTCTCTTCAGTATCAGATGGAAGAGGAGAATCTAAAATATTTGCCACATTTTCCTTCTCTTCCTCAAAAAAAACATCCTTTGATTGTGAAGAGGTAGCAGGAGTCTCTTCTGTTATGATCTCTTCTCCAGGATACATTATGGCAAGGGGATTTATACTCACCCCAGAGATCAATCCACCCAATGCAATAAGGAATATTTCTATAGCCTATTGCATCTTTTCATTAAACTCATGAAATATATCCTCCTCCTCGTATACCACCAATGATGCCTTCCTTCTCAACCTTCTATACCTCTTTGGTGTAGAGGAAGATGGTTCACTTTGTGAATCCTTTCTCTTTTGAGTGGATCTACCTTGGGGCAGGTTTATGCATATATCAATCCATTTCAAGCTCCTATCAATGACCACCTATGAGACCTTATTTATGTCAAATTCTTCCTTCTCCATCTAGTTGATAGGATTCAAAGCCTTTGTTTCTATTTCATCTAAATCATACTGAGGATCAAGAGTGATTCCAACATCTGACATCCCATCTGGTATATCTTCTAGGCAGGCAAGTTATAGACTAACCTTATCATTGTTGATGCTAGATCAATAATGTCATTCCCTCAGGGATCAATGTATTTCCTTTGAATGGGGTTGTATGTGTTTGCAGCAGCTAATATGAACTCAAGGCACTGTAGTACTTTTGGAAATGAAGCCACATGTGCCAATCCTAAATTTTTAATCTTTTGAGCCCTTGGGCTAGAATATGATGAGAAAGTAACCTTGACAAATTTCTCAAGGTCAATATGGCCAAGCATCGTATCAATCACTTTCATCACTTCTAATCCAAACCTTGATACTATCGGAACTCCCTAGAACTTTTACTTCATGGTAAGTAGGAGTTGGTGAGAGTTGTTTAGGTTTTAACTTCTTAGCATTTTGTTCATTTTGCATGTCTTCAGCACCAAGATCTCCTTAATTTGATATTTATCAAATCTACAATAACAACATTCATTAGATAGACAAAGAGATTCTTAGGAAATTAAGCATCGAATACATACCATATTGGGTTTCTATACTCTGAGGGGATTCTTATTTTCAAGGAAACTTCATTTACTTCGGCTGTCAGGTTCAGGGTTGAACCTAGGATCTGAAATTATGATGGAAGGATTCAATACATTGGCGGGAATTAGGATCTGAGTGAAACTTAGAACGCACATTTTGAAGTAATTCTAATCAGAAATCAGGGTCGAGATGGAACTTATCACAAGAACAATCCTTTGGGAGCAGGTAAGGTTCTATTCTAAAACTCGATCTTTCCAAACTGGTAGAAGTCAGAGTTGGGTTGGAACAAGGAACAAGAACCTGTATTTGAGAATGTTTCAGGTTCCATTTCAACACCCAATCCTGCCACATGGGTAGAAGTTAGAGTTGAAACGAGGCCTGGAACATGGACCATCCTTCAAGAAAGGATTGGGTTCTATTCTGAAACCTAATCCCACCACATGGGAGGAAGTCGGATTCAAAACAAAACCAAGCACATGAATCATTAAAGAAGATCCGATTAGAAATCGGGATCAAGCTCAAGTCTAGCATTTGGACTGGACTTTCAACAAGTTTATAATACTTTTGAAAATCAAGATCAGGATCAACCTAGGAATCAAAACCTTCCTAAAGGTTGAACTAAGACCTCGTGAATTTTATCAATTTCATGGATCTGACACTAGGATGAATCAAGGGTTTAAAATTTTCAAATTTTAAATGGTCGAACTAGACCATGCGAAAATACTAGGGAACCTAGGGCACAATGTGAATGAGAAAAACCTACACGTAAAACGTAGCAAAAAATAAAACCAAAACAATGAAAACGTTAAGAAGAATGAAAAAGATTAAAAAAAAATGAGAAAAAAAAAAGAGGAGACCAAATGGCCAAGTCCAACAAATAAAATAGACAAAACCACAAAACAACGAACACACGCAAGAATGAAGAAAAACCAAAATAGTAAAACAAGAAAAACACAAAACCTATCTTGAAAACATGAAGGCAAGAGAACCAAGCATGATCAAAGACCCCCTAAGTTTGAATTGACACTCTACTCTTTTGCTCTGCTCAAGCTATTACTCGCTCAAAATATAAATGCAATTATGAGAAAAAGTATGGAGGTGATCTGATTATATACCAGTTCTATGAAATAACCCAACATTAATGTGGGTAGGTAAAACTCGGCATTGAAACCAAATGTGGAATAGGAACCAATACAAAGAAGGTAGGGTGAAAATCAGGATCAAAATTGAAATCTAAACATGAACCTTCCAAAAGTGAAAGGTTCAGGTTCCAACCTGAAACTCGAACCTGACAAGGCACAAAAAAAAAGGATGCAAAAATCAAGATCAAGATGGAACCAAGAACATGAACTTTCCAAAGGAGCAAGGTTCAAGTTCTAACCAGAAACCTGATTCTGACAAAAACTAAAAGGAAACAAGAAAGTGGGAATTGGAGCCAGGACAAAACAAGAAACATGAACCTTCCAATGGAGCAAGGTTCAAGTTTTGACCTGAAACTGAATTGTGAAACAAAAAAAAGTCAAGGGAAGATCACAAGGATCGGGATTGGAATAGGAACCTAAACATGAACCTTTCAAAGGATCAAGGTTCAGGTTCCATCCCGAAATTCAATCCTAAGAAAGAGAAATAGATAGAAAAAAAAAGGAAGAAAAAGACAACACTCCAAGCCAAAACAAAAAACATAAAGGGCAAAGAAAAATAAGAGAAGAAAAGGGGAAAAGACACCAAGGCAAAGAGGGGGACCCATTTCAATTGAGATAGAAATTGGATGGTTATGTTGGGCATGACAAAACTGATCTTCTTCTTTTACCAAAATCTAATTGTACCCAAAAAAAACCATCTAACAATGAAAATCTATCAAAATCTTATACAACTTGCAATATTTGTTCCATGGAGGGCAACGGATAATGATCTTTGAGGGAAGCTTTGTTTAGATCTCTAAATTCAACACATAACTTGATTTCACCATTCTTTTTCCTTACAGGTAACAAATTAGACACCCAAGATGTATGCTTAATTGGGAAGATGATATTACCTTGGATCAGCTTGTTTAGCTCTATTTTCATGAGCTATTCCAACTTTGGACTCAAAGGCCTTTGCCTTTGTCTCACTATTTTTCCATTGGGTTCCAACTCAATGGTGTGTTGAGCCAACTCAGGGTTAAAACCCTTCAAATCTCCATATTCCCAAGCAAACACATCATCAAACTCTTGGAAAAGTAAAATAAAAGCATGATTGTATTCCTTTGTGCATACCTTGTCAAGATTTAGGAGCTTGTCTCTAAAGATCTCAATGGGTTCATAATGCTATTTTTTTACTGAAATGTTGGTTTTGTCTTTCCTCACTTGATCATCAATGTTAACAATAGATTCTAAAGTTACCAATCCTTTTCGAAACTTATTTGACTTCACTTGTAGAATCTGATTATCATACTGTTGTTGCCACTTTTCTTGTTTCCCAACTGCAAGTTTAGTCTCTTCAATCAGAAAAATTATAATTTATTTATCACTTTCAAATACTTGCCAATTGATGTTGTTATCTAGAACTGATGGCCTTACTACCACCTTTACATACTATTGTACTTCAACATTTTTCACCTCATTTGGAATGTCAAATTATCAACCCATGGCAACCAATCTATTAAAGTCTTTATTCAGATTTCTTGGAATGGATAGCAAGTTAAAAGCATCAAATTCTTGAATAATATCCCAAATTCTATCCTTATACAACTTGAGAAAATCATTTTTTATTTACATTGAGGTTTCTCACCTGATTTGCTACCAATTCAATATCCCTAAATACCTACAAGCACTTGATATTTTTTCTTTCTTACCCACTCTAAGCCATGAATGAGTGTTTCATACTTTGTTGTATTGTTAGTATAGCTAAAAGAAAACCTCATATCTGAATAATATCTCTCATTTAGAGAGACCAACATAGCACCTCCACAAGCACCAATCCTACTTCTTGAGCCATCAAATTACAATTTCCAAAGCTTATTAGACTGTTGTTCACACTAATGTTTTTCCTCTTTTACCAAGTTAGGGACAGGTACATCTTGTTCATGAATCATGTAAATCCC
Source organism: Sequoiadendron giganteum (assembly GCA_007115665.2). Lineage (NCBI taxonomy): Eukaryota > Viridiplantae > Streptophyta > Pinopsida > Cupressales > Cupressaceae > Sequoiadendron > Sequoiadendron giganteum. Next base: position 286,590,807 of record CM021102.1, on the reverse strand, counting down.
TAGTTCTATTTCATCCATATGATTAAAAGGATCAACTTCATGATTTTCAGTTGCCCACTCATCTAAGACTAGATTGGGTATGCCTTCTATGGGAGTATTGAGATCTCTAATAATGGATTGTTCCTCTTGTTTGTGAATGGAAAGATTTTCATTTATGGCATTGTGAACATATGGCTCTATTTGGTCTTTAACAAGAAGTTTTTATTTTATAGTCACTTTAGTGCCATATCTTGTTCTAAAAAATAGGTGTGACCAATCAGATGATAGATATCCTCCCAAATTTGCAATTAAATCCCTACAAATTCATATGGAAAAGAAAGGTGGTAGATCTATGACATAGATATCCTATGGGATTTAAAATTTTGCGAAAGCATGTAACGTAAGAGTTAGATTTTTAATCACCCTAACTGAGTTTATGGCTATCCCATCCAACTGAATTACTCCCTTTGAAAAATGCTCATATGTTAATCCAAACTTATCTACTAATTGTTTTGGTATTATAGAGTTGCTTTCTCCTGAATCAATCATGCAATTGTGAACTAAGTGTTGGACAATAATCAAACTAACATAAAATGGGTTGGTCTTGTATCTTTGTCTTGTTCACTCTTTGTTTCAAGATTATTTGCAACAATAACTCTGGGTTGCTCTTTAGGAGTCTCATTTGAAAATGAGATCTTAGCTAATGCATCTTACAATAATTCCTTTTGTCCAATGATATACAAAGCATCTAGCATTGACAAATAATAGTAGCTTTCTTCATGTGATCCATAATATTAAATGAATTAGTACTAACCTTTTGTTGTCCTTTAGAAATAGTGGCATCTATTTGTGGTTGTAGAGGTTGTGGTTTGACTTTTGACTTCTCTTTACTTTCCACCACTTGATTCCTTGGAAAAATCTAGATATTTTGTGAAGATGAAGGCCCAAATTAGCCTTGTTGACTTGTAGAAGTTTGATTTATACCCTTATCAGCTTGTTGTTGGCCTTTATCAACATGTTCCCCTATGCCAATAGCTCTTTTCTTTGACCTTGTATTAGTTGTTATAGAGGTGTAAGACTGGTTTTGTCATTGTGAGCGGTTCCCTTCATAGAAATCTTTGATTTTCCAATTCATTAATGCAACATTAGGAGCACCTTTCTCAACCTAAGAATCCTGCTATCCACTAGTCTCATGTGTGTTGGGAGTTCAATTGGTTGTTATTCCCAAAAGATTGACCTGTCAAGAATCTTCTACCATCCCAGATTAAGGATCCATGAGAGGTTGTTAAACCATGTCGTGAATCACATGGTCAATATTGACTGAGGGGTGGAAGCAATGAGCTTCCAACAATCCCCCCCAACATGACCATTGGATTCAAACTCGCAACCCCCACTCTAATACCACTTGTTGTGAGTTGAGTTGGTTGTTATTCCTAAAAGGCCAACCTATCAGGACTCTGCTACCATCCCATATTAAGGATCCACAAGAGGCTGTTAAACCATGTCATGAATCACATGGTCAACGCTAACTAAGGGGTGGAAGCGTCGAGCTTCCAACAATGTGCTATATCTTGTGGGACAACAATGTTATTCTATACCATGAGGGTTTGGCTAATCACTCCATTTGAACATGAGGCTTGGTTATAAGGGTGGTTACATGGAAAACACCACTCATAATCTTGTGCCATATTTTTGTGTACCAATACAAGTTCTCTAGAACTACTGGTAGCATTTTTATTATAAGGTTGATAAGGCCTTGCATTAAAATATTTGACCTTGAGGATCAACTTGATAATGAGGCCTATTGGACTAATATGGTGCTTCATATGGTCTAAGATTTTGGCTTACCTAATTCTTGATATTCACTAAATCATTTCTAAAAGTTTTTAATAGGATTTTTATCTCTTGAAGCTCTTGAGATTGGGTTGGGACACCCTTGTCTTGGGATAAAACTTGGTAATTCAATGTTGGAACAAGAGGAATAGCAACTATAGTAGGTATTTGCATTGGGATAGGTGGTTGTACCTCAAGAAAAATAGGCATTGGAGGCCTTGGGGCTATTTTTCCAGCTTGTATGAGGTTGTTTTCTACTCTAATGGTGACGTCATGCATTAGGAAGTGTATTTCCACCCATTGACTAAATCATCTCAAATATATCACTATTAAGGGCTTTAAGGAAATACAAGAATGCATGTTGGGTTGAAGGTCTTACTATTGGAATTATATTCCAATTTTTCCAGAAATGATGGTTAAAGTCAAACATATGTTTGTGTGGAGCTCTCTTGATGGTAGTTAGTTGCTCCACCAAAGATAAATGATATGACTTGTCTTAAAATTGCTTGTGCAAACCATATCCCAATTGATCCCATGTTATTGAATTAACTGCCAAACTCCTGAACCATTGTAAAGCTTTTCCTTTCAGTGATGCAGCCAAGAGCTTGGTTGCTACATTCTCAACTATTATATTATGAATTGAGCATATTGTAGCTACATCCTTGATATGCTCAATAGGGGTATTCTGATCTTCTCCTGTGAAAGAAGGTAATATTATAAAGGCTACCACAAGAATATCATCATGTTGAGAAATATTTAATGTGCTAGCACCATTAAACGATGCAAAAGAAAATTACCTTGCCATTGGATTTTCTAGCACTTGTATGTTTGGTACTGGAACTCTTAGAATAGGACTTGTAGGCATGTAATTTTTAGGTGAGGAATGTGATCTAGCTAGTGGGATAAGAATCTTTCTCACTACCCTCCCTTTTCTTCTTGATGGTGATAGCTACAATTACTCGAAGGGATAAATTCCTCTTGTTTGCACTCTTCTCATGTGATGATTGCAGTAGATTTGCTTCAAAATCATAGATTAAAGTCACTAGGTATATGTTTATAACCTCAAAAAGGCTAAACAATTATTTCATATACCAAGACAGTAGCGAAAACTTTGTATTTCTTGACTGAAACGGGTTTCAATGTCCCATCAGGCATGCCAAAAAATTTTGTCACAAAGGATTGTGCCCCAAATGCTAAATGCTAAGCTTTAAAGCCCTTATAATCTTGTGTAACATGGAGACATCCCCAGGCCTATGGGTTGCCTAAAATGAGGATGAACCTCTAGATTATGGGTTGGTTCCCTTTGAAAACCTCCTACAAACTACTAAAACTAATTGGGAGAAGGGGAAGAGATTGCTTTTGAAATGAAAATCTATTGCTACTAGGAGGTGATATGTACCATTTTTTTTAAATCTACTAGCTTCTCTAAACTCACAATCAAATTCAAACAAAGAGGTTTTTTTTATCATAACTCAAAACTAATCATGAAATACATAAATATTTTATGAGAAGGTTTGTGTGTAGTCTTTGTTTAAAGGAAAACAAGTTTCACAACCCCAACTACTAGAACTTTCTTACAAAACTCATAACTTGTATTTAACATGTATTCTTGTGCTTGGAAAATGCATAAATGAGACAAATTTAAAGGTTTTCTAAAGTAAAACATAATAAATGCATCAGATCATTCATTTGCCATGATTAAAACAAAATATTTTTGAGAAAGAACTATTTCTTTTACTGAACTTGAAAGGAATCTTCGTTGTTACAACTGAAAATGCTTCTAAAAAATTGAAAATACTTTTTAAAAACTGAGTTACAAAGCTTTGTGATTTGTTGTGTATGCAATCAGAAAGAAAGAACTCCCTAGAAAAGAAGAATAGGATAATTTTAATAGAAGAGAAGCTCCTTTTCTGACTGAAAGAAAGGACTCATGATGAACTCTAGCTTTTGAACTCGTGATAAACTTTACTTATGTTGAATTGATTGTCTTCTTTCCTTTAAATTTTCTCCAATTCGCATGATGAATCTCCTTTGGGTCATATATGAGAGAAAACCCTACAAAAAAGGCCTTAGAACTGCTCTTAACTGATTATTTGTAGGCTCAAAACTTGTCTTGACTAATACTACACCCATGTGGAGTCTTGAACTCAAAAAGAACTAATGTATTTTCCTCAAAATTCCTTCATTTTAGGCCTCTAATTCCTCCTAGTTATTTGCATGACCCAACTCATTGTCATTTTGTTGTCTTCAAGGTGATTGATTGATATCATTGCCTTGTCATATTTGTTTAGCACAATAACTTGACTACCCCTCTTCATTATATTTCTTGGTCTGCAATCTGTCCTTTCTTCTTTGTTCATAGCCACCTTTTCATCTTATATTTGCAACCATTAAGCATGTCCTTTAGTTGCACTGTACAAATTCATGTCATTTCCATTTAGATTATCTTTAATTGTGGCTTACTCTCATAAACTGAAAAAGGATGATTGTCATAAAATAGTCTTAGACATCATTATCTATGGCATAGATTAACAACCCTAGTCAAAGGTTTTTTAATGATCACTATCAAGGTCTTTAATGCACAGTCAAAAAAGAACAAAGCATGATTTGCAACTCTATTATTATCCTTCTTGGTTTTCATTTCACTATCATTAAAATTTTATTATGGTTTTCACTCAAGAGAATATCCTTCCATATGATCATGGTAACTTTCCTTTGTCATACATTCCTAAAGAAGTCCTCTTGACACTTCAAACATGTACTTTATCTTCCCCACCAAATGTTACCTTATGTATTGCTCTATTTCTATGAATGTGTGTCACTCTAACTCCAACACTCAGGTAGGTCTATAGAAAGGAATTCATAATTTCATGAACTCTACCTTTCTTGACTGTTGCCCTATGATGACTATCAGTGTCCACCATTTGTTATGGAATTTTAACCCTTCACATAATCCCTGTGCAAATGTTAAAGCTTGTTGTCTTTTTTAGTAATGTTTATCCCTTGACTCATTTCATCCATTGTAGCATGACAATTCCTCCATGTTCTCTATAGGAAAACCCCTTCCAGGTACAGTGAAAATATCATAGTTCAAGAAATACCCTGAGAATTTATCATCATCCAGAATCATTCAAACCCCAAAGTATTGTGCTTTGAGTTCATTCACATAACTCTCAGAAAATTATTTTACATTGAAACAGTCTTCCTCCACCTTAGTTGGGTGTTCATATTGTGATCCAATAAAGTTGTTGGGGTTCCTCACCAACTACCACCATGATCATTGTGATCTTTGCAATAAGCATTGTCCTCTATTGATCGTGTATCTGTCCTTTACCTTTCACAACTTGGTTCACATTCAAAAAATAAAAATTTCATCCTCTCATAGTCCAAATGACTATCAAGGTTAAAAGGACTTCATGAGCTTCAAATACCTTTCCCATATCAATAACCTTGTATTGATTATTTCCTTCACCATACATTTTTGAAGACCTCAAAATGCTCGGCTTCTCAATCATGACTTGATACTTCTATTTGTAGGTGTATACAATCTCCTTATTGTTAACTCACACTTGGCATAGGTTTGTAAACTCCTAGAGTTTTGCTTATTTAAACTATCTTTCCCTTCAAGCTTTCACTATCCTTTACACTTCTAATGGTCATTTATGACTGTATTTTTGAGATGCTATAGACTCTGAATAATTGTATGGTGATTGAAATGACACTATGACTATCCTTATTTGAAAATGTGGTTATGCTGATGATATATGATCTTCCATACTTTATATATCCATTGAACCTCTGAGTGATTGGTGACTACCACTTTTTGAATTTTTCCTTTTGCTCTTCAACTTTATAGGATTGTCCACATGTCACCTTCATATTATGATTGCAAGATCATTGTCATGTATATTTTGAAAGTTGTATTGCTGCCATGGTCTCTTAAAAAAGGTTTATTTTCTTTGAAATGGTTTCTCATGCTCAACTACATATTCCCTTTTCTTAAGACTGTCTTGGAGTCACAAGGAATGTGCACCCTTAGAAAATAGTTTCCTTTTTTATGACATGAATTCTATTGATTATGACTACCCTATTTATAATGACTATATTTTGAACAGTGATTGAGTTAATGACCTCTTTGATGATGACTTCAATACTACAAGTTTTTATGTATGCATATGATATTATGGAAAAACATCATTTGAAGGAGGAATACCGATCATTCTACATAGCAACACCATGAAACCTTAATGACTGTCTAATGGGTTATGGTAGTGTTTCAATCTTGAGTTGACTACCTACTTTTTTCTGTTATGTGACTATTTCATAATTTGAACTTCCTTTTGCACTTTATGGCAATCTTTTTGTAATCTATGATAGTCTTTTCCCTGAAAATGTCTTCACTGTCTTCCTTTGGTGTTCTTTGTTTATTGACTGTGAGTGTATTCATAAGCCTCTTTTGTCAATCACTATCCTCATTTAACCTTTTTCCCTCCTTTATTATAGTCATCCTTAGTCATTGTGTTTGCATAAATTGTTCATATTATCAACCTTGGTGATTGTCCTCTATTTATTATTTCATCTTGCATTGCATGTTACTATGGAAAATCAATGTCCATGGCCTTAGGATTGTCTTTCTTGTTTCTAAAACCTACCATATTATCTTTGGAATGGTAGTGAAAAATAAGGGTGACTGTGACCCCCTTTATATTTCATGACCATTGTGAGGGACTTCTACCTTGAGTCATACACAATCCTTGAATATGAACCCTCCTCCATTCATTCTATATACTCTAAGTATCAAGGCACTCTTGGCACAGGTTTTTCCCTTGATTGTGCATTCGATGTGATCTATCCTCTTGCTATCATTATAAGTATGAAACTTTGAGGGTTTTAATCAACAAGGATTTCTATTATCATGAAACTAAAATATGCTCAGTGATCTACAGACTTTGTTTTAGGGCCTTTGTAATGAGAGTCATAAATATTTTCAAGTCCATCATTGTGGCTATCTCCTTCTTCTAGACATTATTTTAATATGAGTATCTAAACCCTATATACTTTCAAAAAGCCTCAAAATATCCTTGTTAAAGATAAAAATTATTTAAAAGAGCTTCATGCAGTGGGTAAGTTTACAAGTATAAGGAGCATACCACTTAGAACATGCATTCCTTGAGGCCCTAAGTGCATGGAAGAAGTGTACATAAATTTTGGATATCTTATTTCATCCTCTTGTCATGTGACACCTCATTTGCAACCCCTTTTTCCATCGTGTGGTCCCTTCAATTCTCACTACCAGTAAAACAAACCCTAAACTCTCCCTCAACGTGTTCCCTTCTTCAGTTTTTCCCTTTTTCCTTTAATTTGGCACCCAACTTCAAGTTTGACCTTTCTCTTGAATTCTCAATGAGATTCTTTTTCCTCCTCTTACTTTTGCATGATGGTTTTTCCTAATCTTGGCATGATAATTTTCTTTCCTTTCTTTTTCACTTTACATGCAGACATATGCCTTATCTGAGATAATGATTTAATAAAATATTTTAAAGATAAATTCCTTTCATTTTTTTATTATTTTCAAACAAAAAATATTAAAACAAGATTTTTTTTAAATAATTGTCAAAAAACATAAAAAATAGACTACAAAAATATGGTGGTAAGGGAGATTTACAAATGCGCGTGTCAGAATTCAATGCCATGTGCACGAACTTCTTCCACCATGATGCCTTAATGGAAAATTTTTTTCCAATATCTCTCAAGGATATAGGCCTAGAATGGTATTGTTCCTTGCCCAATAACTCTATATTTTTGTTTGATCAACTTGTGAATTAGTTTCTTCAGCAATTCCAGGTGAACATTGGGCCGAAGATGGCCTTTTCAGATCTCTTCCGGTGTAAGCAAGGAGAGAAAGAAAAGATAACTAATTTTATAGCTTGCTATCAAGCATTATTTTCACAAATATCTTATCCTTTTCCCAACTTGGATGTCCAAAATGTTTTCATCGGCAACCTACAGAGGTTTTGGCAAGAAAAATTTACTTTGATGAAATACCCTTCTTTTGCACATATATGTGTCACATTTTGAATAGATAGTTGCTTAGTTTGGGGGATCTTCCTCATGCTCCCATCCCGAGGGTAGGTCTATTGTGTCAATTTTTGGTAAAGTTAAATCTATTGCAAATTTAGTTGCTACATCTAGCGATAGAGGCCTCAAATGCAATAGACAATTTATGAAGTTATTAGAATCATACTCTTCTATTCTAAAGAAATTGTTGAAAGATAAAATGATATCCTTGCCAGACTCTTGGTAGCTTATTGAACCTTACCTTGACTGGTATGAAGAGAACACGGTATTCCAATAATTGAATCCATGAACATGATACTGAAAGGTGCATACATCCATTTCATGAGATACAGGATCGCATAGATGATGGTACTTGTAGACATCTAAATTTGACCACTTCTACATGGTCAAAATCGTCTACTCTATTCATCTATTTCATTAATAGTGATTAAATAATTTATTTAATCATTATTTCATTTTCTGCCTAAGGTTCCTAAAGTATCTAATTAAATAAATTAAATACTTTACCTTATCCCTTTTCCTCTCTAAATTAAATAAACATGACAAATTATTTAATTTAGTCATTTAACCTATTTGGATTAAAAAACCAATTTTTAATTCCCCTTTTTCTCTCTCCTTGTCACATTCTCCATAACCCTTTTTTAATCTAGATTAAATTAATTAATCTATGATTAAGATGTGCACCACTTAATCAAGATTAAGTGTCACATCCTCCATAATCTCCCACTTGCCTCTAATCTCTCATTATTATCCTAATCCTGTGTTTGCACAACCTTAATCAGAATCATTAGCCACATTTGGCTTACCTTTTCTGGTCAACCTTCCCACTTACCCTTTTTAGCCTGGACTCCCTTCCCCATGTGAATTTTTAATTCACATTTATTTAACCAAGGTTCCTCTCTTCCCCATGTGAATTTTTAATTCACATTTTATTCTTCCAAGGTTTACCCTATCCCCATGCAAATGTGACATGTCATTTTACATGTGCCCAAGGCTTCTAGAACCTTGGACTTGTCACATCACCCACATGTGACAAATATCCAGCTTTTTGGAGACCTCCTTTTATCGAATAAACTCTCCATTGAATGTAAATTTTTAATTTACATTTATTTTTCCCACACACTTCCCCTTTTCCCATGGAGATTTTTGAGGAATTCTAAAATTCCTCAAAAGTCTCTTTCATCCTCATTTGGGGACAAGAAGTTCCTTTTTGAGAAAATCTTCTCATCCCCCAAGGTACCTTAAAGGTACTTGTCCTTCATCCACCTCATGTACTTCTCTTCCACCTCTTGTCCTTCTCTTCCACCTCATTTCCACATCACTCCACCCTAAGACATCTCACCTTCCACATGTCAAGATGTGAGGGCTTGTGAGTCCTCAACTCACCATAGCCCATCATCTTGATCTTTGTTGGATCAATCCCAACCGTCGAAGTCTCTAGAGAATTCAAATTAGCCTATAAATATCCCCTCATTTTTGGGATCAAGTCTTTTGCAACAAAACTCTTGCAAATTTACCATTTGAGCTCTCATCCATCATAACACTTAGCATCATCAATTCATCTTGCATCTTGCATCCACTTCACTTCATTGCCATCCAAGGAGCACACAAGACATCCAAGATCAAGGTCCAACCAAGAAAGCATCAACATGAAGGTATAACAAGTATTCCATTTGTTTTATCTTACTTTCATGTTATCCATTTTCTTAGGCTAATCATTGAGGTGCCCTTTTATTATGTCATCTCCTTTTATTGCATCACTTTAGCATCTCACATTAGGACTTGAAATTTTATTAGGATCACAGTACTATCTACCTCGATGGGAAGAAGGAGAATGCAAACATTTTTTTGGAGAAGGCTAACAGTGAGTTATAGATCTACACAGACCCCTTTATGTCTCACTCTACAAACCTAATCATCAAACCTTCTAGTTTTGCTTCTCCTGAGTTCTCAAAGTACATAAATATTGTTTCATTTACATGCATTCCTCCTGCTCAACCTATGAATGGATCACCAGACATATCTTTCACATCACTGGACCTGCTTATGAAAAAAGAGCCTTTCCCTTTCTACATTCCTACTCACATCAATGAAAACATCATAACTAGTGTCTCAATTGACCTTGCGAGTCATGTGAATGTTATAATAGAGGAGGCTCTGCTGATAAATTTTCTACATAGGGAGGAATATGAGAATTCAAAGACCACGATACATACACATGATGGACTCTTGGTCCCTCCACTTGGTTCCATCACCCTCTTGTTCTTAGTAGGGCCCAGGGCCATAGATACCCTTTTTGATATCATCCTGGAGTTAAATCTGTTTAGGGTGAAACTAGGCATCACATGGCTAGTTTCCATGAATGGGATTGCTTTGGTTATTTATAAGTGTCTTAAGTTTTCTCATGAGGGCTCTGTGCACATTGTGCATGACACCAGATATAAACCGTTGGTGTCGCATGGGGGCTACTCATTAGATCAGTTTTGGCTCACCCTAATCGGTTTGCTTCCCCCGACAGTGAACTTGTTGTATTGAACCTATTTCAAGTACAAGACTAAGGAATAATGTTGAAGGTGACCTACCTTACATCCCCCTACTCCATATCTATTAAGTCTTCCATGATTGCACAATAGAAAGCTACCTCCTCCTCTCAAATAAAGGGGAAGGGGAAGCTTGCTCACACCCAAGAGTCTTCCTCTTCTTCTTCTATTCCATCTACTTTTACCTCTTGTCTTGTTGTGGTGCCTTCAATCTCTACTCCTATGCCTAACATGGGGATTCTGATGGTTCTTGCTTAGAAGAAGGCCAAGCGTTAAGTATTTGAACTTCTTGTCTTGCCCACAGTGTATAGGCCCATTGTCTATAATAAGGGGAAGGGCCCTCATGGGGTTTCCCCTATGTCTCGACCTCCATGGCCTCCTACTGCTCTTTCCTCTCAGGCCATAAATGGGAAGAGGCCTGCTATTGAGTTGCCTAAGTTTTCTTCTCCACCTATCATCATTTTTGCTCCTACACTTCCTACTCCTATGCCCATCTAGAAGGCTACCCTTCCACCGATAATGGTTATGGAGAACACACCTATGGCAGAACAAGAGCATCTTGTTCCTTCTCAAGCAGTGACTTCTAGTTCTCAAAGCCAATAAAATTGGCTTGCGCATGAGTGTAAGTGCTAGAGGAAGGCTCTGGTTGTTGAAAAAGTTACCATGAAAAAGGTAGAAGGGGACTCTGTAGCTCATGCTTTGACATCTCCAGCTATGCATCCCTCTTTTTCTCCTTCTGATTCAATTCCCCTCACCTCAATTTTTCTTTTGGATCCCCTCATGAATGTTGATGACCCTCACCCTAAAAAGGTGAAGTGTTCATCACTCCCTCAGTGGAGCCCCCGCTTTTCATGCCCCTTATGGATATCCCTCCATTTTCTCAACCTGTGAATATGTTGAACACCATGATGGTATTTGCTATGGCTCTGTCCTCTTCCTCCTTTCCGTCTGCTTCTTTTGTGGGGATTCTACATCCTCCATTGAAGTGTAAGGTGGAGGAAAACCTTGCTCCCAATGGAGGTTGGAAGAAGGGATCACCTTCTTTGGAGGAGAGTTATGCTTGGGCTTGTGTCGTCCTCATGAAGGAGGCAACCCCAGCATCTCCTCAGTTTGTCACTATCCCTCTTAAAGAGGTTAATGGTGGATCTTGGGTGCCTCCTTCTCCCACCCAGTTAATACATGGCACTCTTGTTAAGTGCATGTTTAACTTGGTTGATGATGTTTCAACTCTGTCAGCAATCTTTGTGAGGTTGATGAATTTTACCTCACGGGAGTTGAGTAAAGGAGACCTTGAGGGGCCTTCATCCTTATCTCCTGTCATAAGATAGTCGGAGGGTGCTCCCCTCACTATCTTTCCCTTACAAGCTCATTCGACCTCCCCATATGATGATCTATATTGGGAGAACGATGACCTCCTATTTGATGATGACTAGGGGATTACCTCTTCTTTATCTATAGATTAGATTTGTGTGTGTGTTTTTTCCCCCTATGCTTTTTTTATGTGTTCCTAGAGGACCCTTGTCACCCTTGTAGGTGCTTGGATACAGGAGTGATATTTTTTCATAAACTTTATCTAAATGTTTCATCATTCTTCTCTATTTTGTAACTTGATTTTTGATAATTGGGGATGATGCAAAGTGTTGGGGGAATTTAGGCCTTCCTTCGATGTTGACATAATTTTTTATTTTATTTTTTCTTCATGTGCTCTTCTTTAGATCTAGGAACTTTGGGGACTGATGATCTTTTGTTCCCACATATATTTGGGTTACCTATACAAACTAATCTAACCACAAACTCCCATATCCCCCCATCTCTTGATTTCTCATCTTTGCTTGTTCCTTAGTTTCTTTATCTTTCCTTGCTTCTCTTTTTGCTTACTATGTCATGTTGTGGTGCTCATGTGTTGTCCCTCGCATGCACGAAAACATTTATATGTTTACATCTCGCTATGTTTCATGGGCCACAACATCACTATCTTTTCTTCCCTTCCTTAGGATACCATGTTCTCCTTCAATTTGCATGCACCATCCTAAGGGGGGCTAATCCTTCTCTAATTTTCAATAAGATACATTCGGCGGCAAATGAATACCTTACAAAAAAAATTACGCTTTTCAAAAATTGCATCCTTCAACAAGGATCCCCTTAGCAAGATTTTCCTTCGAAAATGAATTCATAGAAAAAGAATCAGAAAACTTGCCTTCGAGAAGGCCATTATTTTTATCAGATTCCTTGATGAAAGAGATCTTTCAAAAGGATTCCTTGATGACAAGATCATTTATAGAAAATGTTATTCTTTTCAATTATAGTCCCTTTGAATGGTCCCCTTGCTATCTTGAAGGGTTCTTGAGGGACCCCTTTGAAAGCTTCTCCTTCAATTGTTTGTTGGGATATGATTGTCTGTCTACATGACTCTTGCTTGCCTGACGTGTTTTGTCCACAACTTAACATGTTGCTTTGTAGGATCAAGCACCTGTAAGGCTACTTTCACAATCAAGCTTGGAGTTTCGAGCACCTCATCAAGCTTGCCTTATAGGACTGAGCACTTGTAATAACCAATAAAACTCTGTACAGCCTTACATTTTTGGACCCCCAAGACCGAGAACCTATGGCTCCTCCTTTGCAAGACCAAGCACCTATAAATTGCTTTCCTTCTACAGAATCGAGCACCTACAAAACCATTTTTCACCTTCTGTAGAACCGAGTACCTGTAGAACCTTTGTTCACTTTCTATGAGACCGAGCACCCATGGGTCAATTCTATAAGATCAAGCACCTACATATATTTGTTCACTTTCTGCAGAACTAGGCAATCATGGAGCCAATTTTGCAAGACCAAGCACTTGCAGATCTTCATTCACCTTCTATAGGATTGAGCACCCATGGATCCAATCCTATAGGACCAAGTACCTATGGAGCCATCTATCTCTTCTACACATTCGAGCATGTCATATTACGATTTGCTTCCTCAATGGTTCAGGTATATGCTATTTAGATTTTTTTCTCTACTTTACCTCACATTCATTGATGTGTATGCTTGCTAAAGTGGGAGATAAATATAATGGTGTGAATTTTCACCCCAAGAAAATTCACTATTTTCATACCCCTCACCTTATAAAATGTGATTTTGATGATGTGATTTCCACATCCGCCACCTTCCACCGTCCACCCGATAGCTCGTTTGTGTGTCGATGGAGGAATTTTATCAGGGATGCACATGTTCCATGCACACGTCCACACTTCCATCCTAACAAGATTCTTACCTCTATAATCTGCAGCGGCATTACTTCTCTTCGTTAGCAAAGAAGTGTAACGTATCTACCTTCCTTAACCGATGCCAAATGAGTCTTTTGTCACCTTTCCATTCAAATAGCCTAATTCTTCATTCTATCCAATGCCTTCACACTCTCTTGCTTCTCAATTGGATTCTTCTTGCTCTATTGATCAACTACTCACTTCCAAGCTTCACCACCACTTCATTGTAGCTTCAAGTTGCTAGTTTCTTGGCTCCACTCTGTTTGTTGCAATAGTGTTGTTGTTGGACAACTTGCAAGCTCACTCCTTCCTCTACTTACCTTGAGAGCACATAGTTGTGAAGGTGATATCTTCCATTGACCATTGCTTTTGCATCATTATATTCACATAGTAGCATATTGTTGTTTGTGTTATTGCTTGGCACTTCCATTTCCATATTTTTTTTATCCTTTTCTACACTCATTTCTATTTGGTTGTCCTTGGAGGTGGAAACACCAAAGTGAGGGACTAATTGAGGTAGTCCTCTAAAAACAACCCCAACATTTTCCTTGGTCTTATGTGTGTAGGCATTCTCATGTGGAGCTCATTGAATATTCGACTCTCAGGTAGAAAGGTTCACTTTTCTTACCTCATCTTTGTCAATCTAAGCATAGTTTAGTTAAAGTATTATTCTTTTTGTATTTCATTTTTGTACTTGTTTATTATCTATCATAGCATAAATTTTCATTAGTCAGATTATTAGTAATATTTCTGGTGTTTTAATCTATCTTAGAGGTTTTATATCTGTACGGACACCAATGAACCCTTGAGATGCCAATAGAACATGCTAGATTCCATATCGTGCATTGTCATCCTCAAGAAAAGAGTCATCTGAGCAACAGGTTGGACTCTAGAAATCATCTTATCTGACCCTCTAAAACACTCGGGTTAGCAGAAGGATAGCATCAACTAGATTACTCTTCCTTTTCAACCTTAACATCTCAACCTTTTAGATTTGTTTAACAAAGTTTGAGGTAGTTTAGGGTAGCCTATTTTTTAGGAATCTCCCATGACCTAGAGTCCTAAAGCAATCAGTCCCCCTTCTCTACAATATCAAGCTATAAAATTAGTTAACTTCTCATGAGTTATCTGCTTGCATCAGACAAGATCATTAAATGTGATCTTTGACCTAATGTTGGCTTAGAATTGCTAGAGAAATTGATTAACTAGTTGATCGAAAGATAAAATAGAATTATTAGGTCGGCCACAATACCATTCCAAAGCAGTGTCCTTAAGATAATGTGGGAATAGTTTGGCCAAGAGTGCATCATTATGGAAGAAATCAATGCACATGGCATTGAAGGATGAGACATGCATCTACAGATCCCCACAGCCTTTTTACTTTTCAAATTTTGGAATCTCCACTCCCTGAGGGATAGGAGTGTTTATAATAGAAATAGAAAGAGGACTACGATAGCAAAAGGTTGAAACATAGATTGGGAGGCGGAGCTGGCTAAGTTCACTAGATAATTATACATACATCTCATGTTCTATAAAAGAACATTGAGGACAGGATCAGAAGATGAGGTATGACTAGCAGAACCACCAGCACCTGTATCGATAGAGAACCCAATGCCAGCACCAATAGAGGCATTGGTACTAGCACTAGAAGAGGTGTCAGCACTAGTACTGATAGAGAAACCAACACTGGCACCAGAAATAGGGATGCTCTAAAATTTAGGTGTGAAATAATTGAAGCCAAAATGTACCTTATTTACTTTGATATCACAATTATACTCAGGTACAATCTTGGTGTTAGTAAAGGGACACACGTTAGTCATGCACACAAACACCCCAGACATCGGGATTTCCAACTGTCTTTTAGTGATCTCCGATCCCACATCTTGAGTAGCACCCAAGGTAAAGTTGTAGGAGGGGACATGGGTCTCTACAATATCAGCAATACATCGAATAATTTAAAGACCTCTTCAATCTTTAGTTAACAAGTCTTTCAGATTTTCAACCACGGGAGCTACCTAGGCAAAAGCATTATCTCCTGCCTGCAAGCTCTACAAGTCTCAGCTCCAAGGATTAAATCTACTTTGTACAAACCTTAAGAGTAGTTTAATCTTCCAAAGAGGAGACACAGGTAGAGGGTGAGGTAGGAGGGGTAGGAACATGAATTGTAGCCTCATTAACAAGAGGAGTGTATCTGGTGAAGAGTCCTACAATGAACTCATTGAAAGTTGGGTTGGAACAAGTAGGACTAAACCTCCTAGATCCCATGTCCAAATTTTGATAACTTATAATAAAGTGGCTAGATTTAGTTGACTGGGTCCTAAAGCTTATGAAGAGCATCACAATGCACTATCGACTACGCATCCTTATCACTTGAGAAGATTTTTTTTCAAATAAGGACAAAGAGAGAAAGACGGTTCACATCAGGTTCACCAAAATATGAAGGAGGGGATTCACTACTCCCAATTCCCAAGACAAATAGGATCTAAAGGGAGAAAATGGCCCTCGCTCACCTCAATGGTGAAGCTCAAAAGATGGGGTGGAAAATGAAGGAAAATCTAGAATATTTTTTTGGGTTTTCGGGATGGAGGACTTCAAGAATCAGGTGAACAAACCATAAAGGTCTTGGGAAATAGACTAAATGGCTCTCAGCTAGAGGATGGTAGTGCAAGTCAAGGATGACAGCGTAGTGCATTGGCATCTCTATGGCATGCTAGCATCTCGTATGAATAGAGAGAGAAAATTATAATAAAAAACACTTGAGGCCTACTGATAGCTCGAATGTTGGAATCTAATAGTTTTAACATAAAATAACATAATGCTAGAAATATGTAAAAAGTAAATGAGTATAAAAAGGAAAATGCTTTAAATGAAGGATAAATTAACTATAAGTGAAATGACAAGTAGAAGGAAGAGATAACCAACTTACAGTAGGTCCACCCTCCCACAAGCTCCTCATGAATGGAAACCTACACACACAAAAAATGAGAAAATTTTGGAGTTTCTTTTTGGGGCTTTCCTTAGTCAAACCCCTACTTTGGTGTTTCCACCTCCATGGACAACCAAATGGACCATAATGTAGAAATGATGATAAATAAAGTAATAGACAAGAGATATATAAATGAAAATACAATAATATGCTAACTATAAAGATGATAATGCTATCAAATGACAAAGTTACCATCCCTGCTATAAGCTTGGAGAAGCCGAGAGGAGAGGAAGAGCTTCAAGGATGCAAGACTATTGTGAAAGAGTGATGTAGATCTTGAAACCTACAAGAACAATGGTGTAGAGAGAATGGGAGTGCTAAGGAGAGAAGAGTGAGAAATATTGAAGTGGAAGAATGCGAGTGAAGTGAGTAAAATGTGATTAGAGTTAAATGGAATGAGAGTGTAGGTTCAAAATGGAAGTTTGGAGGCAATAGAGTTGTTTTCGGATGGTTTTGCAGTTGTAGGGGGCCTTACACTTCGGGGGTGACAGGAAGTGTAACGTACCAACATCCATTGACTCGGGAATATATCAGGGGTGTTCGTGTGGTGCATAGACGTCTACGTGATGCAAAAACATCCTAGTCAAAATTCCCCACCAATAAAAAATAACAAGGTACGAATAGCAATGGAGACTTAGGACAAATGGATTTGGCATTATCAATTTATTAGGTTAAAGTATTGGTGGTGTTATGGGAAATTGCATATGGGTTCAATTTTATTCCATAACAGAAGCAATACAAGCAAGCTAGCAACCATTCATAAATGCACAAAAAATAAATTGATCTTCACTATAAATGAGTTCATTTATTAAATCTAGTTAAAAATTACATACAAGGTTGTATTGTAATTCAATCAAAACCTAATTGTAATATACTAATTATGCAATGAATTATCTAATTAGTTGAATATAATAAAAAATATTATTATAATACCACACACAAAATAATATGCATAACAAGACCCAAACAAATCTTAGAGCTCTCAGTGTTGTAAATCAACTATGATATCAAGTGTCAAACCAATAATTACACATGAACATAAATTCCAACACATTTTAAAAAATAAAAATGAACTCTAAATGAACTCATCACACTTAACATTATAGTGCATCATGGACACTCGATTTTATTGTGCATGCAACATAATGAAGAGAATGTTGAATTATATAAACAAAGAGAATGAAGAAATTAAACAAGTGATGTGAAACCCATTTCCATTCACCCTACAAATATAATGGAAACCTAATTAGAGAGTGGAATCAGTCCTCATGATGCTTCAATGGAGAACCCTCATGGGTATGCCACCCTTAGATTTTCTATGTGAAGGTGATTTGTTCATTATTCTATGACATGAACTAGGTTAAACCATCAATACCTAATCATACTAGAGCAATTATATGAGTACATGTGAATAATTGATTAAGAAAACATACATTTATCCTAATATCACCAAAGTTAAATTGAAATAAAATTATAACACATACCTAATTATAATTTAAAATTATCAATAAAGTCTAAAATTAATCTAGCTAAATATATAATAATTTCAATCACAAACTAAACACCTATTTTGAATTAATATTTAAAAGCTCAAAAGGATTTAAAACACAAAATTAAAATCATCAATTAGAAATAAATTACAAGTGTGTATATATTTTATGTTTAAATCTCTATTATTGTTGTTGTTGTATTACAAAATAAGATCATGTTGCTTACCCATATAGTGGCTGAGGTGAGTTGGATCCATACATTACATTATAGTTTCTACTTTTCCAAAGAAAACACTTTTCAAGAGGACATTTCCCCACCAGTCCATTTTACACAGTCAATAAATTTGCATTTGGGACCAGTTTTAACAAAAAAACCTACATCTCCCACCCTTTACAGCTAATATACATTGCTTTACATTATGGAAGGGTTCTTGTCAAAAAAAAACACATAACACCCGATATGTGTAATGGCTAGTGTTGTTTGTATTATTTGATATTACCACATGGATGTAGAAGTAGTGATATTGATTGGACAAAAGACAAAATTTGTAGCACAGGTCCTTACTCACTCTTCCATTCACTCAAAGTCGATGGAGTTTTCACCTTGGCCTTCCTTGACCTCCCTTGATGTTGTCACTTCTATTCCCACTTGAACTCTAGAAGTATTTAGGTCTAGTATTGTGAGGAGACCCATTTGCCTTAGAAGAACTTCCTTGAAACCCTCTAATTGGAGGATGGTGCAAGTGTGCTATGAGGAAGGCTATTGCATAGTATTTTTCCTTTATATTTTTTCCATGGTGGTGCAAAGATAGTTGGTGTTCTAGTGCATTGCATGCAATAGAATATGGTCACATTTGTGTTCACATTCCTGCTTGATGGTTGTGTAAATCTCTGCAAACCCTTGGCATTGTTTCAGGTACTTTCTTGGGAATAATCCACCAACTAACCCTTTTCCTTTCAAGAGTTTGTATTCCTAAACTCCCTTAAGAAGTGCATTGTCCATCAAGACTTGATTTCCTTTCCAATTTTTTCTACAATTTCCTCTAAATCATTGAGTGATTAAATAAAATCATACAGATTTGAGAAGAAGATGGATAGAACTTGTGAGGGAAGTAGGGCTCTTCGTGTTGGTGGGCTAGTGATTTCTATCCCCAGATTCATGCGAATGTAGTCCTCCACTCTTGAGCAGTCCAAATCGAAGACTATATCCAAATACTCATGTGATAGGAAACCTTCAAAAGTTCTTTCCCATGCATGCACTTTCATGGGTACTCGAAGATTCCAGGGCCTATACTCCATTTCTCCCTTTTTGTCTTCCCCTGTTTTGCAAATTTTACACAATTCGAAAGCACTACACTCTTTGTACTTAGTTAAATTTATAATTTTAATAAATAAGTATAAGATTAATTGACTAATAAATAAATAAAATATTCTAAAATTTAATGATAATTAAATATAATACTCTACATTTTTCTTATCTAATTAAATTTAATTTATTAAAATACTTTTATCTCACAATTTATACACAAAAGAATAAATTAGAATATAAATAAATAGTGTATTTAAAATGAAGAGAAAAAATTACAACTTAATTTAAATAATAAAATAAAATAAAAAATATAATTTAATAATTAAAAGTCAACGTCCCTCAAATTTCCATAAATTGTATAATAAAACCCTATTCTTATATCTTATTTCATTTTGTTTTTTAATTTTTGAAGAGAGGAAGGAATATGGAGGCAAGCTTTAGAGCCCATCTGTAGAAGAAGACTAAGCATACCAAGGATCTAATTTTCTATAATTTCATGTATACATAAACAAATAATATTATTTTATTATTATTCTTTCAATTAAAATAGGTTACATATATAGATACATAAATATAATTCTATTTTTTTCTATTTTCATAATTTTTGAAAGTAATATGTCATATTTTTTCTAAACTTGTATATGAACACATGCAAATGAAAGTATTAAATGTATTGCATCATATATAATGTACATATCAAAAATGCATGATTTTATTTTTTTTAGAACATAAATACTCATTATTACAATTATATTTAAATATATAATATATATCAACTATATATTTCTTATTTATAAAAATAAATAAACATATTTCTATTTTTACATTTAAATGTATATGCATACATATAAAATATTTATATATATAGAAGGAGGTTTCAGAGGAATAAAATAGGGTTGTTGACACCCTTTCCAATTCTCTCTAATGAGCATTTACTCATTTATCCACCTACATCTACTTTTAGGACAGCAAGTATTGTCATAGATAGTTGGCTTCACCCTCTCATCATCAAGTGGTTAGTCAACACCTTTCTATTTATGGGCTTTGGATTTATCATTTTTTCATTCCCTTCCTTTCCTAATCTAATCCCTAGTTGCAAGGAAATGATGTCAAGGAACAAAGGGATTTACCATGTCCCATAGAAATGGGTGTCGATGATCTTAGGGCCTCTCAAAACCACTATGTTGGAGCACATCTTCTACATTAATTTACCCCACAATGGATGAGCACTTACAACTATTCTAGGTAAGGACACCCTCAACAAGGATTCTACCTGATAACCTACTTTTCTAAAATTTCCTTTATCTTCCTATCTAATTACATAGATCTAGCGTAAGACTCTAATTTTCTTGATGCAATGGCATATAGGCTTCAATAACATTATTTTCTCTCTCCTTTGATGTATCACCATGATGTGTTATCATATAAAAAATATAGAAGAGGCTCCCCTAGATGGTATTTTCACCCATGCATTTTTATCTATAGTAGTCATACCATGGCCTATGTTAATAATGCCTTTCAATTTGGATTGGCATGTAATTTTTTGACCATCTTTCTTCACTCACTACAGGATCACATGGAGAAAATAGAAGAGCCTATGGAACACTTGGGAGGTACCCTAATCATCATCATGTCTCCATTAATTGCATCCATTTATAATTTAAAACCTACTTAGTTAATAATAGTTTAATAATTTCCATTTATCACCTAATCAACTAATAATTATTTAATAATTTCCATTTATCGCCTAACTAGTTAATAATTATTTAATAATTTACATTTATCATTTATCACCTAATTCTAGTTAATAATCATTTAATAATTTGCATTGATCATTTATCACCTAATTAGTTAATAATCATTGAATAATTTCCATTTATCATTTATCAACTAATTATTTAATAATCATTGAAAAAAAATCATTTATCACCTAATTATTTAATAATCATTTAATAATTTTCATTTATCATTTAGCACCTAGTTAGTTAATAATCATTTAACAATTTATATTTATCATTTATCACCTAGTTAGTTAAAAATCATTTAATAATTTACATTTATTGCCTAATTAGTTAATAATCAGTTAATAATTTATTTTCATCACCTAATTAGTTAATATCATTTAATAATTTACATTTATCACCTAATTAATTAATAATTATTTAATAATTCATATTTATCCTTTATCACCTAATTAGTTAATAATCATTTAATATTTTGTATATATCACCTAATTCGTTAGTAATCATTTAATAATTTTCATTTATCATTTATCACCTAATTAGTTAATAATCATTTAATAATTTCCATTTATCACCTAATTAGTTAATAATTATTTAATAATTTATATTTTTCACTTCTCACCTAATTAGTTAATAATCATTTAATAATTTCTATTTATCATTCATCACCTAAT
Organism: Sequoiadendron giganteum; assembly: GCA_007115665.2. NCBI lineage: Eukaryota > Viridiplantae > Streptophyta > Pinopsida > Cupressales > Cupressaceae > Sequoiadendron > Sequoiadendron giganteum. The sequence continues at coordinate 286,568,925 of CM021102.1, read as the reverse complement.
TAGTTAATAATCATTTAATGATTTCTATTTATCATTTTCTAACTAATTAATAATAATTTAATAATTTTTATTTATCTTTTATCCATTTAATTAAAGAATATTTTATTATTTAATTAAATGTGAGTTAATTATCCATGTTAAAAAATAATTTCCATTTTTCATCTCTTCAGTCAACTCCATCATTACTAATATGTTAACTTAGTCTTCATTATGAAACTTAAAATTTCTATATCCACTGCTTCAGTCAACTATTTCATCCATCAAGTTAACTCTTCTTCCATTTTAGAAACCTCTTTGCTCTTCATACTTAACTACATCTAAAATTGGAAAATTCATGTGCACATTTATACATCATTTTAATTATAAAATTCAATATTATCCTCTCATGAATTGAATTGGAAAATTTCTAGTTTTAGTTGAGTTGAATCCATTGGTTTTATAGTTAACTCAGGTTCTAATCCTTATCTACATCTCCTAGGTCTATAAATCCAGCCATTACTCAAGTTCTAATCCTCATCCATGTCTCCTAGGTCCATAAATTTAGTCATTTTATTCATCATTGGCATCCATCATATATCTAAGCAATCACAATATTGAAATCATTCAATCATGCATTAAGAAAATCTACTTTGTTGAACCCATTAGTCATTATCTTATTAGTGTTATGTTGCAGAGATCATGCATCCACTTACCTTCAAATAAAAGCAACGTCAAACATTTTTTAGGTTTGCAATGGATTTTGTAGGTTAGAAGTAATTCAATTTCATGTTTTTTGCATTCAATTTATTTTTATTTCCAGCTTATTATTTTCGTTGTTTACAGGAGGTGTGGAATGTGTTCTTATTGGAACACGATATTTTTTGTAGTGATCTTCCTCTTCTCCTAGGTGATGATAGCTACAATTTCTCAAAAGTTTATGAGATACTCCTTGTATGTACTCTTCTCATAAGCTTGTTGCACTGAATATTCTCAAAACCAATGTGATAGAGTAGTCAAGTATGTCAAAAATTCTTCCATGAGTATAAATTATTGTTATAAATACCAATATCAGTAAGAAAATAAAGTGAATAAAGGATTATAATAACACAAATAGTCCCACCAAGCATGCCAAAAAATTATTATTAAATATGAATGGGCCCTTGAGAGAGTAATAGGTTAACTCTCTCTTTAGTTGAACCATGGAATCACTCCAAGGCCATGGGTTTCCTATAGATTGGAGTGAGTCTCCAGAGGTGGTTGGTTCACTTAGTGCTTCACCTAAACTAATATATCCTACTATTGTTCTCGGGAGAAAAAGGGTAGAAAATAAAATAAAATAAGCTCTAAAGCCTAATGGGAGGTGATACACTAGATGCTTGATGATTTATACTTGTTTCAAGGGTACACAATGTGACCAATAAGCTGAATACAACATTCATAACTCAAGTTGTGATATGTGTTTTCATCAGTATTTCATTGGAAAGCTTTTCCTTAAAAGCTAAAATAGTGTTTAGAAGGATTTGAAAATATTCTCACAACTAAATCATTTTCTTAACTAATTAAACACAAATTATGACCTACAAAAGTATATATTTTTTGCATAAAGGAAATAAAAATGGAACTGAAATCCAAGACAAAATGATATTACCACAAGATTACATCAATAATTTTCAAAAAAAATCACAATAAACAACTCTTGATAAAGTAAAGTAACTTGCTTTTATTGATCAAAAGGTACCATTAAAATGAGTACAAGTATGAGAATATATTGTATTTCTTAAAAATAAGACTTTACAATCACCCCTTATTGAAGGTTGAGTTATAATATTAACTAGAAATAACTACCTCAAACTAACCTAGGCATCCCCTTTTCTCAATACAACATTAGGAGAGAATATAAGACATGACCTAAGACAATAAAAGATATTTAATTTCCTTGTGCTGACTATTAGGCACTTCAAAGAGTCCTTTATTTCTAATCCTTAGAATTCTCCATGGTGGTGTAAAATAAGGATGATATTGTTATTATTTGGCATTTTTAACTAAAAATACTCTTGAATCTACTCTTCAACCTCCTAGATATCTGTAATGGTTGTCTTTGCTCTCATAGATAATCAAATAGTAGTCAAACTACCTCCTAGATGCTTGCAACTTCTATCTCATCCCAATTGCATAACCTCATCTACAAGATGATAGGGCATGTGATTTCAAGATTTTGATGTGGTTAGGCCTTGTTGGAGGGCACAGGAGGAAGAGTTTGACTAGGTATAGGATATTTGAAATAAATGAAATCATCATTTTATCCCCTTAAATTTTATTTTCTTTGTTGAAGGAAAAGAGACCATGAATATCTTCACCATTATTCATAGTTTGAAGCAGCATCATTATCCATATCTAATCCCATAGTTTGACAAACACCCAGTGTTGTGATGGTAGCCACTATCATGTCTTCATACTTGCATAGTTATATTTTTATGATATGGCACTGATATTGACTTCCCTATAGATAACCACTCTTCATTTTGTTCTTCATAGGCTTCCCCTATGTGAAAATGATAGTCATATAATGTATATCTTATGAAGAGAGTCTAGTTTTTAGTGTCTTCGAGGTATCATTGTAGATTGTCATTACATTTTGGCATATTATCACCTAGTATTATGAATTATTTTCTTTGTTTCTTCATAAGGACTATCACTAGAGAACTGCTACCCCTTTTACACTTTTTTCTATGAAATGACAATATTTGTTCTCATATACACTCCCTTCACCATCATATAGTTTTACACTCATAAAATACTATCATGCTCATTCTTTATTACCTTTCATGATGACTATCCTCAGTAGATCAATCAAGTATTATCTATGAATTATCAATTCAATGACCTATTAACATAAAATACTATTATTCTTGCCATTAAAAAGTTTTGATATTGTCACCCTTGATTGTCCCTAATAGGTCTTCCAAACACTAATAAATATGAGTGTCCTTCACAACACTAACCAAATTTATGTTCTCTCAAAGATATCTAAACATATGCTCTTGCTTGACATAGCCATTTAAATATTTGGCAAACTACCTTTTTGTCCTTATATACCACTCCATCTTCATGATATGATATTGCCCCATATGAATATATCCCTTCTTGAAGACTATCATACCTCATAGACTCTCCCTCACTATTATACCATCTTTGAATTGTCATTCATGAACTATGCTTTTAGATCACTGTCATTTGCTATCATACCCTTCGACTTTCATGCAAGTTTCTCAAAACATTGTCATGATGTCTTAGTTATTCGTAGGTTTCACTTGTTTAACTGCCCTTTAAGGGGTTGTTACTTGTCTTACCTTGAATATTTTTTTTATCTATGGTACTTTGTTATCTTCATCATCAACAGTTTGAGGAGCCAAACTATCTATAGAGCACTTCATTATAGACTTACCCAAACTACCATCTATTGTTATACACTAATATTCCCTTAATATTAGAGTACATAGGGTTATGAATAGTTGAATTGAGTATATATTAACTCTTAATTAAGTCATAAATTATCATTTTTATATTGTTATTTAGTTACTTAGGTCAGCCTAAGGCTTACATATTGTTATCCAAGTCATATTTAGTTACTTCATTTTGGAATCCATTCCTTCAACTCTTGAACTCATCCACTCAATCTCTCATTCTCTCATTAATTCTTCCTATCTTTATTGCTCTTCTACATCACAGTAGCTCCATTCTACCACTTTTATTGCATATTATTATTCTCACAAGGGACTCTATGTTGTTCTTTCAATCTTGAGGATTGTGGTCTCTTCCTTTTGGCATTCTCATCTTGCTAAAGGAAGGGTAATTGTGATTCATTTATTGCATTATCATTTTATCTAGTTAGCATGTTCTTATAGAATATTTATCTTTTCTTGTATCACATCTATTTCAAAAAAAATTATCTCATTTGGTTGTTTCTGGAGGTGGGATTTTCGAAGTGGGGGTTTGACTAAGGCTATCCCCTAAACAACCCCAACATTTTATCTCAGTCATATGTGTGCAAGTATTAAGGATATCTCTTTATTGGAGGCTTCATTTCTTGGTCCATTATGAGTGTCTTCTTTCTTCTTTTCTCATTTTATCCTTCACATCTCATTTAGTTTACTTTGTACTTTAGTTTTGTTATTATTTTTTATTATTTTTCTCACATCTTAAAATTTCTTAGTAATCACAATAGTAGTGGTTAATTTGTTATTTTTTGGTACACTTTGATTTTCAATCTGTACAAGACATCAATTTGTTGTGGGGACATTTGTGCATTACATTGTCATCCTTGGTTGTGAGCTCATCAGACTGTCTAGAAGACCTTTGTGACCTGCTCTTTCTGCTTCTAGAACTCTCATCTTTTATTTCTACATAAAACATAAGCAAGCATCTAATATCATTGTATCCCTTCACCTGAGCTTTGATCTTTGAGGTAGTTGATTTCTACTCACTTCTTGAGACCCATCATCTTGAGGGTTTGACTTCCCTCTACATTTTGGTGAACTTGAAATGAACGCATCTTTGCTCTAGTATTTTTGTCAAAATTTTATTTTCTCTTGTTTGGAAGTTTATTGGACCTAGTGTTGTGATACTTTTATGAGTTTCACAGCCCAATCTATAACTTTTGGGTGCATAAGAAGAATTATTCAACATTCAAAAATGGGTTCAAGATGGTAGTTTAGTCCAACCCACTAAGTTCCTATTTTTGAGCAATTTACTATAGGATTATCACCTGGCTATACACCTCCTCGAGTTTCCATTAATGTTCCTAAAAATGTTCAAACAAGCTCTCAACCTAGTACTCCATCTATATCCTCTTCTCCTATAGACCATGAAGCTTCTCTTAGGGTCCCCTTTGAGTAGGTCCAAGATTTGGAGGAGAGACTAAACAAGTTTGAAGACTTCCTAAATCATGGTAACTTGTACACTCAAGTTGCTCCTATTATTGATAGTCTAAGGGACTTACTTATCTCACACCACAAGGTCCTTGATTTTCTCTATGCTTTTTCCAACAATGTCGAGACTCATGTAGCTTCATACACGTCAATCTTGAGTAGGCCCCAAGATACCTAATGGTATGTCATTGGTATCTAGTCAACCCTTCTGATGCCAAAGGTATCTATGTACATGGTGGACACCAACCCTTTTCTACCTTCCCTAACTACCATTGATAATATAAATGTTGTATTTGGAACCCCCATTAATCTTGGAGTTAATGTATCCTACGTCCCTTTGGGGTATGATGTTCCTAATCCACCTAGATCTAGAGCTCAATTTATTACCGCCATGTCTAGTTCACCTCCCCCACCATCAAATCTTGTTCTCAATACCCTATTACAAAATATGAGTCAAAGGCAATTCATAATTAGCCAGCTTAGCTAATGTCTCTTTTCATTCCACCTTGCAACCTTACTACCACCGTAGTCCCTTAGCTTTGAATATTCTAAATGTCCCCATTCCCCAAGGGATAGAGGTGCCAAAATTTGATAAGTACAATGGTAGGGGTGATCCACATACTCATATCTCATCATTCACTGTCATGTGTAGTGATTTTCTCTATCAAGTCAAGTTTCTAGCTAAACTATTTTTGTATTCTCTTGAGGACACTATTTTGAAATGGTTTTTATCCCTTCTTCATAACTCCATTTTCACATTTGATCAGTTAATCAATTAGTTCTTGTAGTAGTTATAGGCTAACATTGGGCTGAAGTTCACATTCACTAATATCATCCATTGCAAGCAGGGAGCTCATGAGAAGGTGATTGACTTATTGCTCAATATCAATCTCTATTTTCTTAGATTCCCTATGCCCTACCTGATTTGATGTTCAATGTGTGTTCATGGGGAATCTACAACCGACCTTGTGAGAAAAAATCCTTTTAATGAAATACCCATCCTTCACTCATTCTTTTGTTGTGCTCAAGGATTATTAGCAGATGGTGACACAATACGGGGGTTCCTCCTCATCTTCTTGTCTCAACAATCATGTATTCGTGTCTATTTCAGGAGAGTCTAGAAAGAATAAGGTAGTAGTGAATGGCATTTCCATTCCTACCAAAAAGAACACTACAAGATATAACAAAGTTTCTACAAAATTATTTGAATCTTATGCTAGTGTTCTTCAAAAATTGTTAAAAGATAATTTAATTTCTCTTCTTGAAACTAGATCATTTCTTGATGACAAACCATACCTTAGTTGGTATGATACACAAAAAATTTATCAATATCACCATTTCTTAGGCCATGACATTGAAATTTGTGTGTATCTTCGGCATGTTGTCCAGGACCACATAGATAGTGGTGTCATCTAACTCAATGATAGAAAATAGAACCCAAAAAAATTATAGCTAAGGCTAATAGTCAATTGTAGATTTACTCAAATCCATTTTTATCCCATTTTGCCAACTTAATTACATTTTTTTCTACATCTTTTGAACCAGATCATTGTGAGTAGGTGAGCATGGTCTCATTCACTCCTATTCCTCCTATGATTCTTGTGAATAATATTCCTGACATATATTTCACACCACATGACTTCCCCCTTAATAGGGAGATTTATCCTCTTTACATCCCTGCTCAAGTCAATGGTAACATCATGACTAGTGTTATGGTTGACCATGCTAGCAGGGTAAATGGTATCACAAAGGAGACTCTCTTCATTAACAATTTTCATAAGGAGAAATATAAAGAATTTAAGGCTATGATTCGTAATCATGATGGTTTCTTTGTATCACCCATTAGTTATATTTACTTAATGCTCCTTGTTGGACCTAAGTCCATTTATGTTCCTTTTGTTGTGATTCTTAAATATGACTTATTCAAAGTAAGACTAGGCATTCCATGGTTAGTCTCCATGAATGCAGTCACATCAATAGTCCATAAATGTCTAAAGTTCCCTCATGATGGTACAGTGCATACTATCCATGAAACTGGATACAAACCCCTAGTTTCATGTGGGGATTTTCATTAGATCATTTTTGGCCTGCTTCTATTGTAACTTTATTGCCCCATGGAGACTTGTTCTATAGGGCTTAATTTAGATATAATATTGGAGTTGTGGCCCCTAATGTTGTCTTTCCCCCTTCTTCTCATGCTATCTCCATGAAAGCATATATGTGTGCACAGCAATGTGCCTTGTCTTATCTGCCTTCCTCTTCAAAGGCCACAAACAAGCATGCTCTTGTGGGTAGACCTTCTTTTTCTGCAATCTCACAACCTCTAGTAGTGTCCATAGTTCCTTCCACTATGCCTAGCACAAGAAAAGGAAAGGCTCTTATGTTGATGAAATATAAGCCCCAAGTTTTCTAACTCCCATTTTTGCCTACAATCCCTTGCCCTACCTTGTATGGTAAGGGAAATCATACAACTGGAGTCGGTTCTTCTTGTGTTTCTCTTGTATCTTAGCCCCCGAGGCCTCCTCCCATTTCTCCACCTACTTCTAAAGCAAAGAAAATAAAATATCATGTGGTCGAGACCCAGGTCTCTATTTTTGTGTCCCCTCCTGTCCCCCCTCAGGAGCCTATCCTTATGTTGGTAATAGCCATGAAGGCCACTCCTTTGGTGGAGTAGGAGACCTCGAAGTCCTCGTAATCTTATATTCTCAGTCGTCATAACCATCAATACCAAATTGCACATGAGCATAAGCATCACTGATGGGCATTGGATCGAGAGTGTGATGCCTTGTAGAAGACCAAGGGTGAGCCTTTTGTCTCTATCTCTGCTTCTATCTCTAATGTTATTCCCAATTTTTTTTCTATTCCTATTGCTTTAGTTCTACTTTCCACTTCCTCAATGGACCTTGATGAACCTTTCCCTAAGTAGGTACAAGTGTTCATTTCTCCCTCTTTGAAGCCTCCCCTGATCAATTCTCTACCTAACCTTCCTCCTTTGTCTAAGCCTATGGATATGGCTCACACAAAGGTCATATCTACTATGGCTCCCTTTGTTTCCCCCCTTTCTTTCACTTCTGATGTGAGGAGTTTGCATCCTCCTCTTAACCACAAATCAGAGCATGTCCTCACTCTGAAGGATGATCATTAAAAATATTTTGTCTTCTTCATCATGTCCTAGTCTGGTTTGTTTCATTCTTATGATGAAATAATCGCCTTCTTCCCTAGATTTTTTTGCTACCCCTCTTTCAGAGGTTGGAAATGACCCCCTGATTTCTCAGCCTCCTCCTTTTCAATCACTGAACTCCACTCCAAATAAGTGCATGTTTGACTTGTTGAAGGATATTTTGACTTTTCCATCCATCTTTGGTAGATCAATAACGCTAACCTCGTAGGAGCTCATCGATGGGGATGTTGAAGTGACCTCCTCCTTGGCTCTTGTTGCATGTGAATCGCCCAAAACAACTCTCATTGTCCTCCCTTTGCAAGCTCATCTTCCCTCCCCTTACAATGATCTATATTGGGAGCAGGATGACTTGTTAGAGGTTCTTGACTAGAGTAGTACCTCTTCTTATCTTTAGATTAGATTTGTGTTTTTATTCATGTTCCCCTATACATGCTTTTTTATGTTTGTGCTCTCCCCTAGAGGACCCTCGATACCCTTGTAAGTACTTGGATATAGGAGAGAAAATGTGTCATAACTTCTTCTATATATTTCATCATTCCTTTATTTTTTGTAAATTATTTTTCTTTTCACATCAGGGATAATGCAAGGCATTGAGGTATTTAGGCCTCTTCCATGTTGACCCAAAATTTTATTTGTCTTCATGTGCTCTTCTTTTCATTCCAATCTATTTGGAGGTGATGACAATTCATATTATTTACACTATATATACATTTATGATCAATTCTAACTCCAAATACTTGGATCCCTATGTGCCTCTAATCTCTTTATCTTTTCCTTTTCTTGATGTTGTGGATTTTATGTGTTATCCCTCGCGCGATAACATTCCATGGATACATCTCACTATGTAGTTCATGACACAACATCTCTTTATCTTTCTTCTCCTTAGAATGACTTGCACTCCTTTGTATAGTACATATCATTCTAAGGGGGGCTATCATATCTAGTTATTCTAAGGGGGTCTATCATATCTAGTTATATAATGAGATCATATAAATCTCCCTACTTGCATAATACCTTTTAGAGTCAAGAAATGATTGATCATGTTATTTAATATCAAAATATTACCACTTATCAATAATTTATTTAACCTATAATGAATACTACTAAGAGAAAATATTGAATATCAATCATTACCTTTATATTCACACTTACTCACACTCATAATATAAAATCAGCTAACATGATGAAATCCATTTAATATACATAATGATATTACCAACAATGAAACATCCCAATCATTTCATACTTATGCAGATAAGGAATAGAACTCATCCTGCTATCACACGAAATCACAACAACCATTAGTTAGTTAGTTAATAATAAAAATATAAGAAACTTGATGTATAGGAAAAATAATCACTAATGTATATTGTCCAACATAAAATATAGTACATAAACCATCGATGACTAACAGGATCAATAAGGCCACAAGGGACGGGGTGTTACACTCTCCCCCCTAGGATTGGGCTTCCTCTTGGAAGTCCCTAGAAGTGAAGGTAAACACAAGAACTTCCAAGATAATTAAAAATAATATTGCTTTTATATGTTACTTATCAAAAATAATAGTGGCATTGTTAATAATGTTAGTGAATTCAAATTTTAAAGGAATGGCAAGAATAAAGGTGATTGTGATACTAATATAAGTATTGTTAAATTCAACATTAGGGATATTTAATATTAACCTTATCATTAGTATGTTACTATGGTTGTGTGTGGTTAGTAGTTATGAGTGTTTATGTGCTTTTCTCAAAAACATTGGTGGTTGTGTATGGTTTAGTGGTGTAAAATTTGGGGCATGACACGAATGAAAACATAGTGTGCAGATGTCTGAACGCTACGCAAATATGTCAAATAGATTCTCAACTATAGTAACCATAGAGATGTTAAGTAACAGATAATTAGCAATATTATCTATTACTTATCGAAAATAATAGTGTCATTGTTAATAATGTTAGTGAATTCAAATTTTAAAGGAATGCCAAGGATAAAGGTGAGTGTAATGCTAATATAAGTATTGTTAAACTCAACATCAGGGATATTTAATATTAAACTTATCATTAGTATGTTACTATGGTTGTGTGTGGTTAGTAATTATGAGTGTTTATACACTTTTCTGGAAAAAACATTGGTGGTTGTGTATGGTTTAGTGGTGTAAGAATTGGGTCATGACACAAGCGAACATGTAGTACATAAATGTTTGTATGTTGTGCAAATATCCTGAATAGATTCCCAACTATAGTAACCATTGAGATGTTAGGTTTCCTACATACCAGCAAATGTAATGCCTCTATTAGTTCACAAGTGCATTTCACTAACCTTTTCAAGCATATTATTTCATAAAACATTTTATTTTGGAATCCATTCCTTCAACTCTTTAACTCATCCACTCAATCTCTCATTCTCTCTTTCATTATTCCAATCTTCCTTTCTCTTCTACATCATAGTAGCTCCATTCTACCATTTTTATTGCACATTCCTATTCTCACAAGGAACTCTACATTGTTCTTTCAAGCTTGGGGATTTTGGTCTATTCCTTTCAGCATTCTCATCTTGCTAAAGGGAGGGTAATTGTGATTCATTTATTGCATTATCATTTTATCTAGTTAGCATGTTATTCTAGCATATTAATATTTTCTTTTATCACATCTATTTCATTTATTTTTATCTCATCTGGCTATCCGTGGAGGTGGAAACTTTGAAGTGGGGGTTTGACTAAGGCAAGCCCCTAAATAGCCCCAATATTTTCCCTTGGCCGTATGTGTACAAGTATTAAGGACATCTCTTGATTGGAGGCTTCATTACTTGGTTCATTGTGACTATCTTATTTCTTCTTCTCTCGTTTTATCCTTCGCATCTCATTTAGTTTACTTTACTTTAGTTTTGTTATTTTTTGTTATTTTCCCACATCTTAAAAGTTCTTAATAATCAAAATAGTAGAGGTTATTTTTCTATTTTCTAGTACACTCTCAGTTTTTTATCAATACAAGATGCCAATGCATCATGGGGACATCTACACACTGTGTTGTCATCCTTGGTCAAGAGCTCATCAGACTATCTAGAAGACCTTTGTGACCTCTTTTTGCTTCTAGAATTCTCACATTTTATTTCTACATAAAACATAAACAAGCACCTAATATCATTTTATCTTGTCACCTGAGCTTTGATCTTTGAGGTATTTGAGGGCTATTCCCTTCTTGAGACCCCATCATCTTGAGAGTGTTGAATCTCCTCCTCTATAGTAGGAATTATCAAGCATAGCCATAGTGCTTACTCCTCACCCATGATGATGGTGCATAATAAGGATGAAACTCGGTGCATGTGCCTATAATATAGAGTGCTCAACATGTACACCATAAAAGATAAGTTTCTTATTTGAATCATTGATTAATTTCTAGATGAATTGAATGGAGCTATGTATTTTACAAAGTTAGCTCTTAGATCAAGTTATCACCAAATTTAAATTAAGGAAGAAGATATTTGTAAGACAATATTTAGGACTCATGAGAGTCATTATGAGTTTTTGGTGATTTCATTTAGTCTTACCAATGCACCATCTACATTTCAAAGTTTGATGAACTCCATAAATTTTTGAGGAAGTTTGTATTAGTGTTCTTTAAGGATATATTTATTTATAGAAAGACATGGGAGGAATGTTTGTAGTGTGTAGATCAAGTATTATAAGTTCTCAAAGATCACAAGTTCTATGCTAAGCCATCCAAATGTTTATTTGGTCTCAAAGAGGTCAGGTAATTAGTGTTGGGAAAATATGTCTCAACCTTGTAATTCCATAAGGTAATTTTGATACATAAGCAACGAGGGGCATGGGGGGGTACCCCCCCGCAAGGGGTCTTGGGGAATCATCCCCATAGTGGGAGGTCTAGGGGTCATGCACCCCAACAGGGGCTCAAGGGTAGCACCCCCAAAAGATAAATCTTACGTATATTTTATTATTATAAATCTGGATCGTTCATCATTAGGTCTCAGATCTAACGATCGATATTTTGTTGGCTTGACTTTCCCTAGAAGTTAGCCCTATTTTATGAGGGCATTGTATTATAGTTGTGTACTGTGATGTATTATGAGAGTCTGATAGTGGTCGTGTTGCCTTTGGATCTTTGGTTGGTGATTCTCCTATGAGAAGCTTTCTCTGCAAGTATATTGTAATCTTTGTGATTTTTGAATAATATATTGGGCGTCATTTGGAGTGTGGGGTTTTTCTCCCAAAAGGGTTTTCTCCACATAAATCACTGTGTTGTGGTATGCATGATATTTTTTTATTTTTTTAAAGTTTTTGTAACTATTGTAAAGATCTTTAAATTTTTGCATTACCCTCCTCTCAAGATTAGTGTAGGAAATTGTTCTACTACCTTAGCTTCCTTATTTTGGGAAGATATATCATCAAGTCAAGAAAGAATTATTCTGGGAAGGGCTAAAAGGGGATGTTCAAAAATTTGTGGTGAAATGTTTGGTTTGTCAAAAAATAAAGGGGATACAATTAAGACACCTAGTCTCTTCCAACCCTTGGTTATTCCTAGCCAACATTGGGAAGAGGTCTCTATATACTTCATCACAAGGCTTCCAAGATCTAACGGTCAGAATGAAATCATGGTAGTATAGGATCACCTCACTAAATATGCACATTTTATTGCATTATCACATCCTTTTTTAGTAAGTACGGAAAAAGCATTTTTGGAGTATATTCAAAAGCTACATGATATACCTAAGGTTATTATCAATGATCATGAACTTATCTTTACTAGTAACTTTTGGAAAAATTTATTATGATGTTTGGGTACTCAATTGGCTCATAGTTTTTCATACCATCCTCAATATTATGGGAAAATTGAGGTTGTTAATAAGTGTTTGGAAGGATATCTGTGTTGTTTCACTTCAAATAAATAGTCTCAATGGGTAGATTGGATACCACTAGAACAATGGTTGTATAACACTTCCTTTCATATTTCATCAAAAATGTCTTCATTTGTGGAACTATATGGATATCATCCTCCTTCCATCACATAATCATTGAAAGTATCACTAAGATTTCATGTTATGGAGGATCACATTCTTCATCAACAAGTGTTGTTAGGACTCAAAGAGAATCTATCTGTGGAATAAAATTTAATGAAGTGACAGGCAGACCAACATCATAGCGAAAGAAGTTTTGAAGTTGGGGATTGGTTTTTCTTGAGATTGTAACCTTATAAGAAAATGGCATTGAAGCAAAAAACAAAGAACAAGAAGTTGTCTCCAAAATATTATAGCCCATACCAAATCATGCAAAATATAGGTAGTATTTCCTACAAGCTTAAAATGCCACCAACATCAAAGATACATTCAATTTTTCATGTTTCTTGATTGAAGAAGGTAATTGGGCATAATATCCCTACTTAGAAAATATTACCTGAGCTCAATGAAGAAGGAAGAATCATATTGGAACTTGAGTTTATTAGTTATAAATGCACAAGAAATCTAAGGACTAGAACACTCAGCATCTTATCTAATGGAATAATTTACCAATTGAAGATGCCACATGGGAGGATGAGGAGTTTATTCATAAGCATCCACACTTGATTAGCATTGAGAACAATGATTTTATGAAGAAGGGGTATTTTATGCCCTTAATATTAGAGTGCATAGGGTTATGAATAGTTGTTTTGTGGTTACTTTAACTCTTAATTAATTCATATTATCATTATTATATTTTTATTTAGTTAGTTAGGTCATCATAAGGCTTATATATCATTATCTAAGTTGGGCTGGATGATATCCTAGGCATATGTAGGGTATATATAGGAGGTAGGAGTCTTATTTGTTGATCATATTATAAATTTTGTTCTCATTGGAGATATTTGGAGGTTTCACCCCTCTAAGTGGCTTGTTATTCTCAATTACTATCAAGTATTTTCAACATATTTCATATCATATTCTTCTATTGTGCAAGTTATTTCATTACATATACCCTTGTATTATAGATTTGTTTTAGTCATATGTAGACTGTCATTTTGACTACACTCATGCAACATCATCACATAATCTTTTAAATGTGCTTCTCTAGATCCTCTACAAACTATCATAAAACCCTAAAACTACCCTTCTACTCACACTCACTAATATTAAATGGTGTTGTCATGAATTCAAGGGATTCCAATGAATAGATTCTTGAGGATGGCTCTCAAAATGGCTACTCTTTTCTTTTGACCTTAGAAACTTGAACACCTCTCTCTCCTATATTAGCATGACAACCATTGGATAGGTCACTAATGAAATTGTGTATATTTTCAATCTTGGAAGCATCCATGCATAAGACCAAAGAATCATTTTTCAATAATTATCTCTATTAGATGCCCATTTTAATGTTTGACAGTACTTTAAAATATTCTTGATCCCTACCCATTCATAGAATATCAAGTATTATTTCTCTTCAACATCTACCATTCATCTTATGCATGAATCCTCATTTTAGTTTCAATGGAATAGAACAATTTTATCTTTGATTTTTCCATCACTATTTATTGGCATGTGTTTTGGTTGATGTTAACCTATCATTAATATCTTATCACTATCAATACCATTGTCATTTCATCTTATCACAATTGCTATGCCTTTAAGTTGTCATTGAAACTCTTCAAAACATTTTCATCTATATCATGATTTATAGTATAATTTTCAACAATTCTATCAATTTTTTCACACAAGTAATGGATTTTTGAAAGAAACAAAAAATATTAATAAGGTTTTCATTACATATGCAAGGTCAGTCAAAGGTGAAAAGGGGTGTAATTTCCTAACATCCTTGCTTGGATTATGTTTTAATGGCTAACACTATCATATACTACTTTTGAAGCTTTGAAGACACAATGACATGACCATATCTTCTCTTGTCACTTTAGAAACTTATTTGGCATAATGATAATCATGCCCATATCAAGACAAACTCATCAAGATTTAATAGGTAGTTTTTTAACAATCATAAGAGGGAGCTTTGATTTTTCCTTATGCAAGTCATGCACTCTCATCAATCTCAAATACTTTGAACAAAAATATACAACTCTATACTTCATATAAATTTTGATTGCTTCAACAATATAAGGTTGTAGATACCCTAAATCATCCTAACTAGCGAACAACACTATTTAACTAAATTTAACCCTTCTTCCCTAAATGATTAAATAATGCATTATTATTTAATTATTATCAAATTTTATATTTGTCTATTAATGAAGTGATTTAACATTATTTAATTAATTCATCCTCAATCATCATTTCCAACTAATTAAATAAATCTCATTTATTTTATAAATATCCTAATCTAACTTTGCTCCTCCTGATTAATTAAATAAACATCAATTATTTAATTATGTCACTGATATAACTTATTCATCTAAATCAATTAATTTTTTTTCATTTAATATTTAATTCAATCACTTTCCCCTCTCTCAACCTAAATAATTAAATCAATTATTCAAAATCATTCAACATAGTCAACAAACAAATACATATTTATTTGTTAAATTCAAACATGAATTGCACATTCATCTCCAAATATTAATTAATTATTCAATTAATTAATTATCCTCACCCCTCTAGTGATTAAGCAAATCATTACCATTGATTTCTCACTCTAATTGGTTAACTAACCCATCTATTCTTCAATCCCACTAACCACTCGATCTATTCCTCAAACCCACTAACCACTCAACTTGATTTCTTCAATCCCCCCAATCATTCCAATCTAATTCCAATAATCATTCCAATCGATTTCCTCCCAACGGTTCTCAACCGTTGATCATGATAGTTTACAATTGAATCTCGATCATTCATTTGAAAAAATGAAATATATATAACAACCCTCTTCATTCTCAAAAATGATTGGAGAATCTAGATAATTTGTGCAAAGAGGTCATGTCAAATTGGAATTCAAATTATTGAGAGCAAATACACACATCTTCTATCACCATTAACGCACTTTGAAGCTTTTGCAACAACAAATGAAGGCTTCATATTGATTAAAACATAATCCAACATCAATACAAATTACACTTCAACATGGAAAGGTATTGTATTTCATGAATTCATTTATAGTTTCTTGCTTATGATTACCTTTGTTTGACTGAATTCATTTGCTTTTATAGTTCATTTCATGAGTATGGGTTTGGAATTTATATATTTTCTTTGATTTGATTTGATCGATTCATTTTTATTTTCCTCATGCTTATTTCCCCCTTTACATCATTTGGCACACCTAGTGTGACCTTGGTCCTTAACACTAATCTTTTGGTAAGTTTTTGTAAGTAGTTGTAGGTTCTAGAACACTAATGTCTTTTGCAAGAAACGCTATTGTTATTTGAAACGTGGAAGTCTGAGAATTTTCACACGATTTTCTTTACGGTCTTGTCGTGGTTGTACTAAGTGTTACCAAATTCTCACCTACAACTCAATTTGGTAGAGCTAAAGTAGTTTGTTTACATTAAAAGGTGAAGATTCTAACATATTTTTTCCATGCTTAACCATTACATATCAAAGTTCAAAAGAGAGAATTTGTTGGAAATATGTGCCTCAATCTCATTGGCTTGTACCACTTTGATCCAAGGGACTTCATGTGTTCAACCTTTTCCTTGTCGCTGAGACTCTGTCCGGTCGGCAGGACTCCTGGTGGTGTTCCAGCGACAACCCGACGGGTCTAGCTTGGCGGCATTTCTTATCGGCCAGCGATCGCTATCAGTGGGAGTCTTTGTGTTGTTTCACCAATGGGCTGATGCGACGAGGCGATCTCATATCGACAGGTGATATTTCATGTCCCATCGATATGTCGATATGCATTGAGAGATTGAAGTTGGACCAAGCGGCAAAGAACCTGATTGACAGTTGTGGAGGCTTTGATCCAATGGTGTTCATCGTGTTCCGCACCATCCTGATGCAAGTACCGCTAAGAACTTTTTGGTTGAGCAGAATTGCTTGTGCGTTCGATGTGTGGCGGTGAGTTAAGCGATGTGTGCAGCGGAAGGATGGTGGGTCTCGAGCATTTATGTTGTGTTGGTGGGTTGTGGACACTTGTCAACATCTCAGGAGTTCCTTGGGGAATATAGCAGATGCCGCTTGAGATTACCCGAAGGAGCTCCAGCGGCTTACACTTGGCTCGGTGGGACCCGAGTGTGTTCTAAGCAGAGTGAAAGGATGATGTATGCTTGGCAGCAGCGGAAGTGATGGACGCTTGGTAGCAACGAAAGCTGGTCTCGAGCGGGCTCGAGGGAATATTAGATATTCCCTCCTCGATGCCCCAAAAGTCCATGAGCGATGGACGCGTCTCTCGGTGGGCACAGCTATAGCGGTGGTTGTGTTTGCAAACGCAGATGCCTCTTGACCGCAAAATGTTTGGCTGGCGGTTGCGTGGGGTTAGTTGGTTGTTGTCGATTGTTTGGCTAACCACCATACCGTGAGGGATTTTCCCTTGGCTAGCAGTAGAGTTGTTGATTGCCTGGCCACAGAGATTTGGCTAATGGTTAGCGATGGAGCTCAGGTTGACTGATCTGCAAGCGATGAACAAATGGTAGTGCGACACATGGCAAAATCTCATTGGTTGATTTTGCATCATTGTTGCAAATCAATGGCTAGTGACTGAAAGCTTGTGTGTGCATCTCGAGGGTTTGATATGAGTGTGAATTGATTGCAGGGCAACTCGATATCAGTTGCTAGGGTGGTGCACGTAACCCGAGATGGTGAAGCTTTTCGGTGGGGTATTATGAGACCCTGATGGTTGTTTGGTGGGTATGTGATCTTGATCGAAAGCTAAGGGGTTGACTTGAGGCCGATGGAATGTCAATTGATGTTGAGCCTGAAGGCGAGGCCGGATGTTGATCAATAGTAAGCCAAAGTTGAGAAGCTGAAGCTGAAATCAGAGCAAGCCAATAAAGATCATATCAAAAGATCGAATGATCGACGGATTGGCAGATCCATGATCGGTGAGCTTGGTCAGAGATCAGAGAGTGTGTGTTTGAGGAGTATGTGTAGAGCATTGTAACCGCGAACATTGAGACACTTTAAACCTGGGAAGATGTGAACCTGAGGTGGCTGCTAGGTTGTGTCGGTTGAAAGTTTGGTTATGCAAATGGGTTGAAGAGCTGAAGGGAACCTTCATTGTATGTCTTGTGAAGAAATTGTAACAATGCAAGGTTGTAGATCTATGTTGTTGCCTATATTTCTCCAAGATGTAACTCTTGTAATGGCTATGAGCCTGATGTTGTATTGTAACCATTTAGTTGTTAATAATACAATGGCTCTATCTTTTGGAGTGTGGGGTTTTTTACCCGAAAGGGTTTTCCCCACATAAATTTGTGTGTTCATTTGTTTGTTTGTTCATGGTGTTGAATCTGGTTTAAGTTTATATGTGTTTTTTCTCAAAAGGATCAATGGGGGAGAACTACTGTGCCTGTTTCCACTTTATGGCATAGTTGTTAGTACTTCTGGAGTGATTTAGAAATGAAATTCACTGAGGCACTACTAGTTTTAGACTTTAAATCTAAAATGTTCTCGTACGGTAACCCCAATAGAATTTAGTTTTCATTGTGCAATGTGTTACAATAGAAGGGTGTTAAAAGAAAGAATTCATTTTTTCATTCAATTCTTTACAAAATAAAGGAAACTACATAGATTATAAGATGTTTCTTTTATTCATTTTGCAATGTTTCATTCATTTTACAAATTAAATATACACAAGATTGCATAAGTGTTTCTTTTCTATTCATTGGAAAGAAAGGAGTAATCAAATATCCCACACAAGTTGTGGAAGTAGTTGAACTAAAGCAACACATAAATACACTATACATTTGAAGATGAAAGTAATGGAAGGAGCATATAAGAAAAAACATATACATCATTGTCTGTTGAAGTTTGGTTTGGTCTTCATTGTTGCTTGCTCCTCCTCACTCTTGATCTTCAAATGAACCTGCATCATGATAAGAGAGTTGGTTAGAGCTCCAGATATGAATCTCATTATGTGCCCTATCAACAAAAAATATAGCATATGGCTTTGATGCTTTAAGTTAGTTGAGAAATTATTAGATATATTTGCAGGAGAGCTAGAAAATAAAACATCACATTTGCATTGAGCTTCATTGTTTTTTATCTAACATGTTTCTTCATTGTGCAGGTATAGGTGAAATCGTGTTGCTAACTCATTTATGTTGACATCATAACATGTGGTGCAAAAATGGGCTCCCAAGAGGGGAATGAGATAGGAATACACATTCTTATTGCTCAAATCAAATCATTTTTAGTTGAATATTTCATAAAGTGACTACAAAAGTAACAGATTCATTGCTCATTCATGATAATCAATTCAAAAGTGTAATGAAGTGAAGATAAAAAATGAATAATGGACTAATAAGATGCCTAAGTAATATGCAAATCATAATAAGTGCACCATTTCCTCATTAAGATTTATGTTTGCATATAAATATTTCATGTTGTCCTTGTTTAGTTTCATATAATGGTGTTGTCATCATGTTTTGTGTTGTATTGTTGTCATACTTCAAGTTTTCTACTAGCTATGTTGTTAGAAGGGAATACCCTGAAGGTACAGTTATCAAGAGGCAAGAAGGGTTGTCAAACAAAGTTCATTTTGAAGAGACAACAATCATTTGTTCTCTTAGGACTAGGAGTGAAAAGGGTATTGGGAATGCATTGTTACAAGAGGATGAGTAGGCAACAATAAAGTTAGATTTATAAATCCATAGCATAAGTGACAAAGATTTTTCTTCAATAATCTATGCAATGTGTATCTATGTGTGATCTCCTAAAATGCTATGTTCCTAATGTGAGATGCTAAACAACTAATGATGCAATAAAAATAACTAACACAAAAGAGGACACCTCAATGATTAGCCTGAGGAAAGATAAACATGAAAACAAGATGAAAAAATGATTGAAATTGGTTATACCTTCATGTTGCTCCTTCCTTGGTTGGCCCTTTGATCCTTGAAGATTTCTGTGCTCTTTGGATGACAAGCTAAATTGAATGTGCAAAGTGAAATGCAAGATGGGTGAAATGCTAAATGTTATGGTGGATGAGAGCTCAAATGGTAATTTTGCAAGAGTTTGGATAGCAAAATATTTCTCCCTTTTTGAGAGAAATGAGGGGGTGTTTATAGGATAATTTGAATTCTCTAGAGAATTCAACGGTTGAGATTGATCCAACAAAGCCAAGATGAAGGGCTGTGGTGAGTTGAGGACTCACAAGCCCTCACATCTTGACATGTGAAATGTGAGATGGCCTAGGGTGGGATGATGTGGGAGTGAGGTGGAAGAGAGGTACATGAGGTGGAGGAAGGACAAGTACCTTGTAGGTACCTTGGGGGATGAGAAGATTCCTTGGAAGAATAAAAGTGAATTAAAAATTCACAATGATTGGAAGAATCTAGTGGATAAGAGAGGGTTTCCAAAAAGGTGGGGATTTGCCACATATGAATGATGTGACAAGTCCAAGGTTCTAGAAGTCCTTGGCACATGTAAAGTGACAAGTCAAGCCTTCTAGAACTTGCATGGGGAAGAGAAGATTCCTTGGAGGAATAAAAGTTAATTAAAAATTCACATGGGGAAGAGAGGGGCCTTGGGTGAATAAAAAGGAATTAAAAATTCCTTGGGGGATGGGGAGAGCTGACCAAGGTACTGATTAGGCTAATGACCTTGATTAAGGTTGTGCAAACACAAGATTAGGATAATTAATGAGAGATTAGAGGCAAGTGGGAGATTATGGAGGATGTGACACTAATCTTGATTAAGTGGTGCACATAATAATCATGGATTAATTAATTTAATCTAGATTAAAAGAGGATTATGGAGAATGTGACAAGGAGAGAGAAAAAGAGGGATTAAAAATTGGTTTTAATCCAAATAGGTCAAATGACTAAATTAAACAAATTGTCTTATTTATTTAATTTAGAGAAGACAAGGTGTAAGGTAAAGTATTTAATTTATTCAATTACATACTTTAGGAACCTTAGGTAGAAAATGAAATAATGATTAATTAAATTATTTAATCACTATTAATGACATAGATAGATAAAGTAGATGATTTTGATCCTATGGAAGTGATCAAATTTAGATGTCTACACTATGTATGAAAAATTTGAAAGAAATTATGACCTTTTCCTAATGAAAAACATAATCATTGAAGCAAGGTGAAAGCATAATATTCATATCACTATTTCAGTATCATGACATCATTCATAAAAAGGGTTTGCAAGAATGTATTTCACATCTAAAGAGACAAGGTAGTGGTAAGAAGTATTATTTCATGCTAATTTTATGTCTATGAGGTGGGTTACAAAATTATAGTAAGGGAATACTTATAACACCTGTAGATGCCATCACTGATGAGCCCTCGAGACCCTAAGTTAGTCCCTCAAAATAAAAACATTCAAATATCCTTTGAAAATCCAAAAAACATTCATAAAAAAATAGAAAACAACAAAACCAACATCAAATAACCTCAAAAGAAACAAAAAAATTCAAAAAATCTTAAAAGTCCTATCTCCATTCTCACCTATCCGCAATAAAATTTTTCATCCATAATAAACAAATCACCTTGAACCTTTGACAATGCAATCATCAAACAAAGCAAACATCAAAATCCAAAACTTTCAAGCAAAGAAACAAAACGATTGGATCATCATTAGAATAAAACAATGCCTAAGTGTTAAATACTTTCACTTTTGAAAATCATCATCAACATCTTGACATATGTCTTAATGGATAAATCGTTCCTATAATAGACATCATCGATGGATAATCCTGAAACATAAAAACATCCATGGCAAGTGATATAGCAACATTGTTTATCTTTTGTGATATTATCTTTTGATTTATCTATCGTCTCATTCCCAGGATTTCTCGAGGATATCCATTAAGGATTTAGAGAGGAAGGAATGAGGCATTGATCATTGATTTTTTGTTTGCTCTATTTGTTGGATATTTTTGTAATACTACCATGGAAAATACTTGACTTGTGTGTGTGGAATTTGTTTCAAGCAACTCAAGCGGCCTTGTATATTTGGTTCCTCATACCTCTCTATGCACTAGTCCAAAATGCTCTGAACTTCCAAACCATACACTCTAACGAGGTTTCTATATGTTTGGTATGAACAAGAATACTCCTTGTTTGTAGAGTCAAAGTCCACACAATAGATATAAAGTCACCTTGGTCATTAATACCTAGGTGCATGATCTCTATCTGCTATATCAATAAGGATTTCTAAAACTATGAAAGAAAAATCAAACTCATCAATGACTAAGAACATCAATTTTCTTCTAATCATCTAAAATACTTCTTCTATATTCTAAATCTTAGTAACATTTTCTTCTAGTTAACATTTATTTTGTTTTCTAAATCTTACTAACATTTTCTTCTAGTCAACATTTCTTTTGTTAGTCTTTGCACTTAAATGCATCACATCAGCTTGTCAAAAAATTTGGCTCATTATTTAGAATTTTCACCAAATTTCTCAAGGGGGCACCATGCTATCCCACCGTCACTAGGGCATACTAGGACAAACTCCTGAACATGAATTTTTAAATTTTCTTTGACACAATACTCAAAATCACATTGTATCAAAGAGGGGAAAATGTAGATACCCTAAATTATCCTGACTAGCGAACAACGCCATTTATTTAATTCCACCCTTCTTACCTAAATGATTAAATAAAACTATTATTTAATTATTATCAAATTTTATATTTGTCTATTAATTAAATGATTTAACATTATTTAATTAACTCATCCTCAATCATCATTTCTGACTAATTAAATAAATCTCATTTCTTTAATAAGTGTCCTAATTGTTGATGGTTAAAATGACACAAACAACATTAAAATAGAATATTTCTACTCTATTTCTCCTAAAAGAGGAAGACAACATGTAGTAGCCTAACTCCCAAGGTCCTGGTAGTTGGTTCTCAACTATCTGATGTCACTCAATTGGTTCATGCAACTGTAATATTCAAGGGGCCTATGCTGGTAACAAAGGATTCGAGCTATAACTCTCTTTATCAAAATAGTTCCTGTAAATCAATGGGTTTTAAATAAAAGAAAAAGATAGACCAAAGGGGTATACCAGTAAATATGAACCGAATTTATCTAGTATCTGGACATATACCTTCAATGATGAATGTTTCCTAACAGATCATAAAAACCATAAGATGATACAGTCTGTAGCATAATCTATACCACTGCATACATTTTAGGTGCTTAATTAACTTCACAATTACTCTTCACAAATATTTCAAGGATTTTCAAAACAACACACATTCATTCATCATCAAAATTATAGATCAACAGACTTTTAATAACTTCAACTCAATGACAATCTAATAAGATGATCCTTAAATCTGATTCCTTCAAATGACTTCCATCATTCAAGAAACTCTTATGTTCAGCGCAATCACTGCATACAGATAGATCATAACTTTATCAGCCTTATCAAACAAACAATTTAATTCCAAACACCATCTTTCGAGTAAACCTGTAATTCTATTAAATGTAAGAGATTTAAGTACAATGTATCTCTGCAAAAACTCTACAAAATTCTATCTCTTAGCATTAGGCAAGCCAATCCAGTTCTCAATTAGCCGACCCTTACAATGTGATACCCATCTGGTATTTATAGATATACAAAAGAAGTTCGAACTTCACTTCTATTTTAGGCTTTCCACCTTTTTAGGAACAATCAACTTTCTTGGAAACTCAGATCAACTTTGATCTTGAGTCCTTACATTATACATTCAATTTGATCTAAAAATAGAAGAAAAAAAGTCATGCGCCCTCAAGACTGTCAGTGTTGCATGCATGCAACATGCAAAGAAGAAGAACATCATGCATGCAAGATTTTTATGCATGTGAAGCCGGATCCGCCATGAACTCATCATAACTAGTGAAGACTTGTTGTAGCATATCCATATTTGGCCCATCAATCCAGTCATCTTCAAATTTGATGCGATCCAACTCAACTGCAGCAAACTCTTTCATACTTTTAACCTTGATCAATTATCTCCCTGCAGCTTTTATTTCTTCTTTGACTTCTACAAGCCGATCACCAAGTCTCCTCCATCATCTTTCTCCTACAAGCAAACCTCTAATTAGATCTTTAGATATCATCATAAAACATGCTTTTAAAACATACCTGTTACACATACATCAGAGTCGGAACTAGACAGAAGCTCAAAACAATCTCTTTTACAAAACTGGCAGACTCGGAGCAAAAACCGATATAGAAACTTCACCTAATAACAAACGGGCTCGGAGTCGGAGTCGGGGAGGTTATTGAAACCGGGATCGGAACAAAAAACGGATTTTGGTTTTCTTCGAATTTTACTTTTTTCCATATTCTATTTCCATTCCGCCTCCACCTTCGATTAGGTTATCATTACTTTGAAGAAAGACTTTCCATTATATGCGGAGCCGGAAATGGGATGAGAATAGAATCGATAATTTTTGCAAACAAAATTCTTAAATTCAAGATCGGTTTTGATCCCGCCTCCACCAATGTTATCATATATTTCAAGGAAAACCTTTTAGAACTCAGAATCGGAAAAGGAATAAAAATGGAATCAATAACCTCGTAAAACAAAACTCTTAGGTCCATAATCCATTGTAATCCCGCCTCCGCCTATGCTAATCATGACGTCATCAAATACTTTATTCATTTTCAACACAATTTCATGATTACGACCTAGGTTGCTATAAAATGGCAAAGGAGCTTAAAAACTCTACCCTCATATGACCGTGGGGAACAATTGCATTTTAGGGCCATTTATTTAAATCTTATTAAAGTAATTACAGAGACCAACGAAACCCTAATCTAACAAACCCGATAAAAACTAGGGCACGGGTTTAAACCCCGCCATTCTACCAGACGACGAGACCCTAATTTAAACAATAAATCTAATCTACCCTAACTCACTGTAAAATCTCTAATCTACCTCACTGTAGATTCTTAATCTAACAAACACCATTAAAAACCTTTAATCTAATCTAATCTACTGCAAACCAAAAACAAACATGATGCAATCATGATTAAGACGTGAAAGCGACGGTGCCCTATAAATAGAAAGAAACGACACGATAAAACAAGAAAACAAATATTTAAAGTAAAACAAACCAGATAAAACAAAAACCTGCTCATTCAATCACATCGATGATCATAGAATTGCTTTAGAACACAATGATTGAACACGCGAGCAAATATAAAGCAAAACACAACGAACACAACTGCAAATAAACAACGAACAACAAAGATAAAAGACCTACCTCAAATGCAAACAAACCCAAGCTAACTTTCTGAATCGATTTGCACATAATATCCCTTCTCTATCTCGATCAATTTGCTCAAACGAACTCTGCTATTGCTCCTCGCGCTCTTAGACTTATAATAATAACAATAATGATCGGCTTTAACCCTTAATAAAGGTAAATATGTGAATTTCTACCTACACCGGCAACAACCATTAATGCATTAAAACGCAGTAAAGGCAGAATCAGAACTGTAAGAGAACGAACACTGGTCTGCAGTGCAACTTCAGTCAAAAAGTCAACGACAAAAAAGGCGGGGGCAGAACTAAAATGGAAACAAAATCTCAAATTCATAAAATTCCCAAACTCAATTCCCATTCTGGTTCTGGTTCCGCAAACTAAAAACAAAACTAAAGCAAATACAAAAAGTTAAATAAAAGACCAACCTAATAAAACAAAACACAAAAACCGAGACAAAACAAACAAAAAAAAAAAAGTAAAAGGATTGGAATCGATCTTGATTTTGCAAATTTTGATAACAACCATCCCAATTCCCACTCCGGCTCCACTTCCGCTAAAGACTAAAAACAAAGGCAAAGAAATGACTGTCGGGATAGAACCAAAAACAAGCCTCAAAAGAACTTTCAGAACCCGATTTAGCTCCGGTTCCAATTCCGACAGAGAAACCAAAGAAAAACAAAATATTGGCAAAACTAGACTCCAAACTTTGTTTCAAAAACAACTAAGTACAAAAAAAACAAAGGGGGACCCATTTTGACCAAGGCAAAAGATGGGGTGGTTATGCAAGGCATAACACTAATATTCTAACTTTGTTCCTTCTAATTAATTCAATAAACATTAATTATTTAATTATGTCACTAATATACCTTTTTTATCTAAATCAATTAAATTTTTATCATTTAATAATTTAATTAAATCACTTTCCCCTCTCTAAACCTGAATAATTAAATCAATTATTCAAAATCATTCAACATAGTCAACAAACAAATACATCTTTATTTGTTAAAGTAAAACATGACTTGCACGTTCATCTCCAAATATTAATTAATTATTCAATTAATTAATTATATTCACCCCTCTTGTGATTGATCGAATCATTACCATTGATTTATCACTCTAATTGATTAACTAACCCATCTATTATTCAATCCCACTAACCACTCGATCTATTCCTCAATCCCACTAACCACTCAACCTGATTTCTTCAATCCCCCCAATCATTCCAATCTAATTCCACTAATCATTCCAATCTATTTCCTCTCAACGATTCTCAACCATTGATCATGATCTTTTACAACTGAATCTCAATCGTTCATCTGAAAACATAAAATGTATATAGCAACCCTCTTCATTCTCAAAACCGATCAAAGAATCTAGATAATTTGTGCAAAGAGGTCATTCTGAATTGGCACTCGAATTATTGAGAGAAAATACACACACATCTTTGATCACCATTAACACATTTTGAAGCTTTTGCAACAACAAATGGAGACTTTGTATTGATTAAAATGTAATCCAACATCAATATGGATTACACTTCAACATGGAATGGTATAGTTGTATTTCATGAATTTATTTATGGTTTCTTGCTTATGCTTACCTTTGTTTGATTAAATTCATTTTCTTCTACAATTCATTTCATGAGTATTGGTTTGGAATTTATACATTTTCTTTGATTTGATTTGATTGATTCATTATTGTTTTCCTCATGCTTATTTCCCTCCTTACATCAAAGGTTTATCTATCATGATATGAAAGTAACCATACAAGGTATGCAACATGGGAAGGTGTAGATGAACTCCTTGAAACCCTTCATCCTTCGTACATCATGCCAAGTTTTCCTCTTATCCTACAACATGGGTAAAGTGTAAATGGTATCCTGGAAAACCTCCAACGCTATTGCAACATGTGATTACTCCTCTCATTCTTCAACATGGTTTTTTTATTTTAGTATAGATGAGGTGAAACCTCCACACCAAACATGGAAGACTTATTCCTTACCTACATGGAAAAAACCCTAAACTTTCTTGTGCAATGTGGGTCGAAAATTTGAGACTATCAAAAAGGAGGTAAAAATCAAGATTTCCCTTCCTTGGAGTAGGGATTTAGAAAGTATTAAAAAATATTTTTTTCATTTTCATTCATTGGTGCCTAAACCCCTTGCAAGTGACTTGTATTAGAAGAAAAGACTAAGACTTCTAAAGACAAATTTTGAAAATGGAAACTATGAAATTTTTTAAGGCTTCCTAAACCACTATTGACCAATGGTGACAAAAAATAACAACA
The DNA here is from genome assembly GCA_007115665.2 of Sequoiadendron giganteum. Classification (NCBI taxonomy): domain Eukaryota; kingdom Viridiplantae; phylum Streptophyta; class Pinopsida; order Cupressales; family Cupressaceae; genus Sequoiadendron; species Sequoiadendron giganteum. The sequence continues at coordinate 286,541,246 of CM021102.1, read as the reverse complement.
CTTACAATGCTACAATGACAAATTATATGCTCTTACAACTTATTTGTCACTTTCCAAGATATTTGACACATTACATAAAATTCCAACTTATAGTGGAACACCCTATTTCCCATACGAGGTAAAACTACTTAATAAATACTATTAAATAAAAGCAACAATAAATTGTAAGGTTGAGACACTTTTTTTTAACATGATGCACCAATTATTTATAAATTGTATTTGGGTCCATGGGCATTGGAGCTCTATGGGTACATTTTGTCCTATGATGAAATAGAACCCAAACTATTAGATTATAAATAAAATTAATGGTGGAGAAAAATAATTTATGACCCATGTAAAGTATTCAATATTTAATTTAAAATATTAAGGAATTGCTTAGAATTGTAGACACGAGCACTACACCTTAAACTAGTCAATCACTATCACCCTCGGCTCCTTACTTTTTCATGAATAGGAATTTAATTTTCTTTAAAGGAAGGATTTGCCATGGTAATTAATGTATTTGCCTATTTTTTGTCAAGATTTGTCAAGATTTTTACAAATATCTAATGATTTTAAAAAAATTGTCAATGAAATTAATATTTTTTTCAAAAATTAGGAAAGGATTACCAATAGAAATTAACATTTTCCCAAAAAAATAAAAGATTCACCAAGATTTTATATTCTTTTTCATGAGGGTTTTCTTAAAGTTATCACTAGACATAACAAGAGTGTAAAATGTTTATCAATTTGATTCATAATGGCTAGTGAAAAGAGGTAGGAACTTTAAAATTAAAATTTTAAGATTAAAATTTTAGGTTTAATCTTATGGTGTAGAAGTAATAGCAAGTAGGGAAAATGATCAAATAAAGGAATAAAACAAATGTGTGAAATTATGCACAAATAAGAAATAGATAAATGATAAACATATTGACTTTTACATAAATAGAAATGAGATAAAGATCAAATTTATAGAAATAAATGTAAATAAAATGAAATAAGATATTAAGATGTGAGTGAAATTTAACAAATTAATCATATATTATTTGTCAATGTATAATTATATTAAAATGTTCTATCAAAATAGACTCCAAACTAAATGAAAATTAACATAAATATACAAATTTTACTATTATATTCATATAATCAAATGAACCAAAAGTAAACATGTCCTCTTGTTTTTTCTAAGAAATGCCAAAATCAAAGTGACCACATCAATAACTAGGGTTTATAATGCTTTGTTTTCAAGTTACACTTTAATGAATGGACTTTTAAAAAAATTCAATGGTTTTATGTAGGCCCTCCATCCTCACATGGGTTTCTCAAGAAATACATAGACCAATCGATTCCCAATGCATTCTACATGACTTTGCCAACAAGAGACTAGAGCTTTTACATTGATACGCATGCCAACATTTTCTCAGTTATTACAAGACCAAATTTTGATCAATCGTTACACAAAGGAACCACAAGAAAGTAAACCTCTTGTTAAAACATTATTTTGGAATGTTAAAAGGTATTTTATGTTTATTGATAATGGTTCAAAAGTTTTTAAGGTATTCTAACCAAAAAAAATTTAAATAGAAAATTCAATCAGTTATAAAAGTAATAATATGTACTTTTCACAGTGTATGATAATATTGTTGAGATTTCTACATTGTAACTGTGTGCATTTTTGAGTATGAATATTTTGGATCGTATTTTACAATCCATCATCAAAATGAGATGTAATTAGAAAAGAATCGATCTTTATGATTTGAGATATTGAAAACTTCAATTAAAAAGTAGTATATAGATTATTTATTTTTTAACTTCATATTTAATATCTGACATAATCAGTTATATCAGTAGTTGCAGCAAATATGCTGACACTTTATGATAGAAACATCTCAATGTAAAGTACTGACACATTGACAACAATCACAGCTTTAAAATTTTCCACATATAAAACCACATCATAGGTAGGTGGGGCAATCCCCACCACTACCTTTTGACAAATTAAGCTGTTCCCACATGTAAAAGGAGCATGGTAATTCTGATGTGGCCATTATCATTGCTCTTGAGAAGCAGATCAGAAACCAAACTGAATTCAACATGAGTTGTTTGTTGTCAGTTGAAGGCAGGAGGACAACGTCCAACAGTTTATCATGACACTGCTCGTCATACGGAATTCCTGACCAATCACCACATGCAGAAAATTGAAAGCAATTAAAGACATTGGAAGCAGCTGTCAAATCATAAACCACTTTGGGAGACACCTAAAATCAGTTAACAATTACTGCAAGAGAGAAGGCGAGAGTTATGGAACAGACTGAAGTTCTGCCGCCCCCTACAATGACGTCCAACAAATGTTTTGCATGCGTGCTATGCAAGACTTAGAATTCTATCACCTACTCATATTTATTAATCCATGGACATAACAAACTTCACATAATGGGTGACTCATAGAGAATGTAACTAGCAATAATTGATATGCGACTGGTCTCTAATATGCCCATGAACTTGGATTTCCCACCGAATTCATGATATGATAGCCCAACTAGTTTGCCACTTGATTGAGCGCATGTTGTCATGTGATGGAATGGATGTGTCATGTGAGAAGGAGACTCTTAACTTTCTAGACCTTAGATCATAACAAGAATTTGTGAATCCCTTTTCATTATAAGTTTGTATTTTTGCAACACATTTATATTTAAGTAACTTTATTTACTTCAACATTTAAGAATAGAAAGGTTTATTGATTTGGAAAGAAAGTATCGTATTATGAATGAATGTTGAGTAGTTATGTAAGTGATGTTACTAAGAAAGAAGTAACTCAATAGTAATTTTACTATTTCATTTTTATTAAAAAGTAGCAAATAATTGTCCTACTTTTATTGGTCAAAATATAGGTTTGACCATTAAATTGAGTTTGGTTCAAGATTAATCCCTTTAAGCCCACAACTCTATTATTCATTCAAGGCTATAACAACCAAAATGTAATCTACAACTAATACACTAATATATATTTTAACTCAAATAAAATAACTTTTGTCAATTATGAACAATATTTTCTTTACATTTCCTTAATACAAACAATCAATTGTGGCTATAGATGTGTTTCTAAGTGCTATGACTAATGTAGACCAATATAGTAAGAGAAAGCGACATTTTTCTAAGTTTAATTTAAGATAATGTATAGAATGTATACACATAGATATAAATTAACTTAGATCATTGATAGCTTTTTGAGTGATTTAATATCATAATTAAATATTAAACAAGATATTAAATATGATGGATAATAACACATAGCTCTATATTTGATGAAGAATAATGAAACTAATGTGACATTGGAAGTTTATTGTCTACAGATTGAAAGTAGACCCTCTTTATTTGTGTTTTTTTTTATTAATAATAGTCTGATAATCACTTACATTCAAATATGGCATGAATCAGCTCAGAGTGCTATAAAAAGCAAAACAAATCACCAAGTAGATGATCTGTTTTAACAATTTTACAACCGGATTAGCCAAAAAGTACTAAGCATATATACAAAAATCTCACAAACTATACATAATATATATGGTATTGTTGCAATACTGAGTCAAGTTTGATTGTTTTGGTCAGCCGCATTACTATTGGCTTCATCTCCCCCCTATTGCCCCCTCCATCAGATAAGTACCTCGCAGGACCAGTAACCTAGAATGCATCGCCATCTTGTTGCACATGATTGCAATGCCCCATGTGTCATGCTTACCTTCTAAAATTTGCCCCATTGTTGCATGCTCTTTCAAACTCATTAAAGGCCCTAATGAATATCTTTGTTTCTCTATTGTTGAAGCGGCGTGCATGCCCACATCTCACATCTTCTCTGTTGATTGTGATCGATCCATCCATACATAAGTTCACATATTTGTCCAAAGAGACCTCAATATGGAGAGAGACCTACAAAACAATAGAGAGATATGTGAGTCTTTTTGTTGACTCAGTAAGTACCCTCCTGTAGCCCTTAAATTTATCATCATTTCTTGCTTCCCAAATGTGCCATATTATTTCAACAGACAAATAATTCCAAAAAGTAATGCAATCCTTACTCATTTTGATATCATTTATTAGTACCTTCTTTCAATTGATTTTATCATCATCCCATATGTTTAAACGGTGACAAAAAATATTCCAGATTTATCTAGCATAAAAGCAATCAAAAAGGATATGAGTAACCGATTTCAGAGTGCTACTGATGCTGCAAATTTCGATGTCATTTGTGTTAGATTTGAAAGGAAGCTTTTGAAGCAAAACAATCCATTTGAAACATGCCTTTTTAGGCTCAACAATACTATGCCAGTTATCATGAAAAACATTTTGCCAATCTTTCACACTTAGAGATGTACCCCAACATTGGTTTAAATGATCAAAAACAAAATTATTACAAGTGAGATCTTTGTAAATTATTTTGGCCTTGAGGTCGATAAGAGCCCCCCATCCTTCCACTCTAAGTCATTGGCTAGATCCATCTCCCTGTTCGAGTGGGAGGGAAACTAGACGTCTTTGCAAACCTCCATCAGAGTGGAGAGGGTTCTCATGTTTGAGACAAGGAGATCAAATTCCATCCTTAGGGTGTTCTAGCTTTTAAAATTATAATTTTCTAAAACATCACTGAAAACTTTTACCCCTTTTTTATTCCAATTTTTAGTAGAACACCCCTGGAGGAGGGCTCGAGGCTTACCATTATGTTGGGTGTTCCACCAAATGGAACTGGAGGTAAGGCAAGGCAAGTTAGGAATGGCTAGGCTAGGGGATCTAAATTACGCATTATGCTTGGTGAATTCCCAAGCCTTCCACAAACTCTTGAAAACCAAGGACCCAATAGGGCTCATGGGGTACTTATTGATGAGAATGCCACTCATGGGCAGTAGCTTCCAAGTTTTAGCCCATTTAGGGATGATAGCTTGAATTTTGTTGTGCATAAGAACCTTCCAGGGCTCATTTTCGGCTAAGGCTTTCACAATCCACTTTGAGGCTAAATCAATTCCCTGAATTCTCAGGTCTTTTAAACCCATCACACCCTACATTTTGTCAAGATAGCACCACTCCCATTTCACTGAGTATTTCTTTTTCCCCCTTTACCATCTGACCAAAGGAAGCACCTTATTTTCTTCTAGATTTCATTATTATGATAGCTACAAAAGAACCAAACAGAGGCAAAGTAGATATTGTAAGAAGATAGCACCTTTTGACACACTTGCACTTTACTTGCCATGGAAAGATATTTTTTATTCCATTTCTCCAACTTCTTGTCAATTTTACATATGATCCAATCCCACATCTCTTTGAGATTAGGACATGTGAAAAAGGGTATTCCCAAGTTTCTCACTTGCAGATTTGGGCCACTCCATTAGAAGTAATAGTCTTTTATCCAACCTGGGGGGTCTCTTCCCAACCCAACATAATATATTTAGCCTTGGAGACTTTAGCACCTGAGGCTTGGTACAATAGATCCAACTTTTTCATCAAAGACTCCAAGTTATTTTTTTCCAATTCAATGAACAGGGAGGTGTCATCAGCAAATTATACATTAATTAGTTCATTGTTATTTGGCAGTTTGATACCTTTCACTCTTGGTGAGTGGGATTGTTCTCTTAACGGATAGAATAATGCATCAAAAGCAATCGCAAAAAGTGTTGGAGCTAGGGGACAACCCTGTTGGATGGACCTTTCTAGCTTGATCTCCTCAGAAAGTGACATGTTTACATCAATTTGTGCAGAGGCATCTTCCAGAAGAGAATCCACCATTTTACAAAATTCCAAAGGGAAAACTAAAAGCCTTGAGTACAAACCTTATAAATGGCCATTCCACCCTATCATAATCCTTTTAAAAGTCCAGGAGTAGCATTGCCACATTTTGCTTAAACACCTTAGCCCACTCCATGGCCTCCCAACTTGTCACCTAAAGGTTTTCTAAAATGTATCTCCCTTTAATGAAGCCAGTTTGGGTCATGCTAACAAATTTTGGTAGCATGCTCACTAGCCTTAGTGTCAGCACCTTGGCCAAAATCTTATAAGAAACATTTAACAAAGTTATAGGTTTCCAGTTTTTTATAAGAATTTTATCTCCCCCTTTTGGGAGGAGTTTGATAACACCTTTATTTATATTGGTACCCAGTGAGCCACTGGCTATAGCTTCCTCATAAACTTGGAGTAGATCCTCACTTACCCAGTCTAAGAAACATTTGTAAAAATCAATAGGCAGCCCATCACACCTGGGTGATCTGTCATTCTTCATGGAGGATATTGCCCACAAAATTTCATCTTTAGTAATCTTTGCAGATAGCTTAACTGCATCCTCATATGATATTTTTTTGGGAATGAGCCTTTCTACTAAGTCCCTTGCAGTTTGGAATCCTTCTCCCCCCTTCTAAGGTAAAGAGCTCTTTGAAGAACGCCTAAAAGGTCTTTAAGATTTCCTCTTGGGAGGTGAGAAGCCTCTCCCCATCCCAAATTTGGTTAGTTTGCTCCTTGGAATTTTTTTCTTTTAGGAATTTGAAGAATAATTTGGAACCTTTGTCCCCAGCATTTAACCAGTTAAGCTAAGATCTAATTTTTTGACCATTTATCTTTTGGTTCTAGATTTTCCTTAGCCCATCTTTTTCTCTAACTAGTTCTTCATTTAGGGGGATATTATTAGAGGACCATTGGAGCCTAGGTTCAGTCTCGAATAGGCACTCTTGAAGCCTATTTTCCTCCCTTCTTCCATCGAGAGCCCTTTTTTTCCCAACTGTTTGAAGGAGTTTCCTCCAGACTCCACATTGGTGTTCCATCTTTCAATGGTTGCAACCCCTTTTAGCATCCACTTGTTCAGTTCCATGATGGAGGCGATGGGATTCTTACAGTCCTCATCTTTTAGCAGAAGAGTGTTGAGACAAAAGGTTGATTTCTTCCTTGGTTGCACTACCCTATCCTGACAAGAAGATAGCACAACCTTTATGGGGTGGTGATCAAACAATATGTAGGGGTATACACACACTTTAGTGCCTCTATGGTCAAGGACAAAGTTACATAATTTTTTGTTTGCATAAAATCTATCGAGGCTGCAGTATATCCTGCTTCCTCCTTTCTGAGCATTGCACCAAGTGTACCAAACCCCTTTGCAATCCCTTTTTCCATGGGATCAACTAGATTGAGCTTATGCTTCAACCTTAGCCAAAAATTCTTTTCATTACCCTTCCATGCAATGTCTATCCCACCCCACTATCCTCCGCCTACTCAACCATATTGAAGTCGCCGCCCAAGATCCAAGGGATCTCCGAGAGGTTAGCTAACCACTACCACAAGGATATTCTTTCCCTATAGTCATTTGGTGCATGAACATAACACACCCCAAATTCCCGATTCTCTTTCTTTAAAGTGATCCACACCACCTGATTGCAGGGTGAACTGCCACTGCTAGTGACCCATTGTGATCATTGGTTCGAGACTAGAATGGAGGCACCCCCTTTGCCATGTTTATGGGCGGTGGAGAATACAGAGGCTCCATTCCAGACAAATATTAGGTTGGTTTCTAGAGTAAAATCAATAGCTTTGGTCTCTTGCAGCAAGACAAAATCTTTACATTTTTCTAGGTTTAGAAACCTTCTAATTATGTATTTTTTGTTAGGGGTTCCAGGCCCCTAACATTCCAAGAGACACAATTAGGCTTCGTCATCCCCAATCATGGGATTTTCACACTAGTCTTTCCTGAACTACTCAAAGCACTTGGGTAGTTTCTCTTCCACTTCTATTTTTTTCCACTGGTGATTGGATTACCACACTAAATTTCTTCCTTTTGTGCTTTGCCACTCCTGCACTTTTCCCATTTGCAACAAATCCCTTGTTCTTCCTTGGCCTTCTAGGGCTAACCTTGGGATTTGGGACTAGGTCACCTTGCTCTTGAGTGACATTCCCATCTTTTCTACATGTCAGGTTTTTCCCTTGGTCGGGGTTTAAAATATCATAGGTATTGGCTTGAGTGAGACCGACTAGCAGGCAAGACTGGCCCTCAACACCCTCATAGGCCACGACCAGGAAAGGCTCACCAATAAGCTCCCCTACAGCCTTTAAGGCTTCCACTGAGTCAGAGATAGGAATTGGTTTATTGGTATGGTCCAAGGTCCCAAGGGATTCAAGCATATGGGGGGAAGAAACCTTTCTCATAAGACCACAAACTAAATTTTCACCAATAAGAATCTTAGAAGCCGAAAGGGCTGCAACGTCAGTGATGGGATATTGAGGTTCATTGTTACAAATAACCTCAAGATTCTCTGCCAGCCCTAAAGGCAAATATGAGGGGCCCTTTCCCATACCACCACATCTTGGCTCAAGGGTCGTACTTTAGAAGCAAACTAATTTTCCCCTTTCCTGATTTCGAGGACTGAGGATTTTTGAGATCTTTTAGGCTTTCCAAAATTTTCTTCAATGCTTTTCCTGATTCTTTTCATAGCAAGCTGCTAGGCATTCAACCGCTGCAAGAGAAGGATATCTCCAATGACATTTGGAGTTGACAAGGGATGGGAGGGAGGACATGCAATTTCAATGACAGCTGCATCCCCTAATTCGTTGTCCCCACTGATAGGCTCCTCTTGCTCGAGGGCACGAAATGGGTTTAAGTGAGTAAACTCAACAGAATTGCTAGAAGGCGACATGACTTCCATTGATGTAGTTGCCATTCCAACCCCTTCAAGCGGCTGGTTAAGATCTTTACCAGGACTTTGTGAACCGACTTCTCCAACACATGGTTGAGGCGGGTCCTGAGTGTTCCTCATTTCCGCCTCACCTCGTGGAGCTGGCGTGGTTTCACCTTTGCTTCTAGTAGGATTATCCTTCTCAAATAGCTAGGTAGGCTTGGTGTTTCTTCTATTTTGAATAATAGGACAATTTTTCCTTAAATGGCCTTCTTTTCTACACAAGAAGCATGTGTTAAGTTTACCCAAGATTTCTATTGGACAAGTCATAACGCCATGCTCTTCCACAATCTTCAAACAGTTGGGAATTTTGATACTAGGATTGAGGGAGACCAGAGCCCTGGCATCTAAGTTGGGGAGAACAACCTTGGTATCATCAATTTTTACAACTTTTCCAACTGGCTCCAAAATTTGTGAGAGGATTCTCCAAAATTCTAGCGGGAGATTCTTTACAATAACCCATCTAGTGCACGACAAGGCGATAACCTCATCTGCAATGGTCGGGGCCGACCAAGCCAAAGCACGAAAGGCACATCCCCCTATATTCCAATAGGGTTTTGCAAGGACTTTCTCCTACATTGTATGATTTTTGAAGAAAATTACAAACAAACCCCTTTGAAGCATTCTACAATAAGAAACATGAATTCCAATTTTTTTCTAGGTGTTCACAAACCAAGAATCAATGAATCTCCTAGTAGGGATTTTATTAATATCAACCATAGCAAGAAAAATGGTAGGGTCCTTTAATCTTCCTCTTTCATTACTTATTACTTCTTTCATTTCCACATTTGGATGCAAAAAAAGATCTTTAGGGTATTTAGAAGGTAACTTACCTTCCCTTCCACAATCCTCACTGCAGATGAAATGATAGAAGTGGAAGAGAAATTGCCCAAATAATTGTGAAGGGGTTGGACAAATATTAAAATAATTAAAAAATTTGAGCAATTGGGAAACCAAAATTCTTTCTTTTTAATCAACTTGATAAATTATAAATTAAGTTTTATGTAAATTTGTAATTGAGGTGACAAATTAAAACATATAATTCCCTTCAAGTTGTAATTGAGGTGGAAAATATAACCTAAAATTCCCATGAACCTATCTTTTGAGGTGGAAAACTATAAATTAAATTATCTATAATGAACATAACTAAAGGAGTGAATAAGTGCTAAAATTTCCTAGTAACCATAATTAAGGTGGAAAAATACTAATCAATATCATAATGACTATTTTGTAAAAATATCAAGCATTATGTAAAGATATCATTGAATGATTGCATAAATATATGGAGGCTTGTGAAAATTATAAATCTTTGCATAAGTTGATGAAGTATTATGAAATCTTGAATACAATCGTGTAAAGCTAGTAGCATTATATAAAACTCTTGATCCTTGCATACATTTACAAAGGCTTATGTAAACTAAAAATACTTGCATAAGTCTATGGGCAATGCATAAAGCTATAGAGTCTTGGATAAATCTAGAAATCATTACATAAACCTATGGAGCTTTGAGTGAAGTTATGAACCAATGTATAAAGAAAAAAATCCTTGCATAAGTCTATGAAGCATTGCATAAACCTAAAAATAATTTTGTAAATCTATAGTGTATTGCATAAAAATGTGGAGCCTTTCACAACTCTACAAAGCCTTATATAAAGCTAATGAGGTTTTCTTAAATCTCTAAGTCACTTTGTAAGTATATGGACATTAAGAAAAAATATGAAGTATTGTATAAATATATTATGCACTAAGTGAAGTTATGAAGCATTGTATAAAGTTATAGTGTTTTACATAAAGCATGAAAATAGATCAAATTGCGTAAATTTTAAACTTAGGGTATTTTAATGTATTATTGTAGTGTACTACAAGTATTTAATACTATGTTCTATGTTATTAGTGGTAATTTGGCAACTATATAATAAAAGGCATTCAAATATCATAATAATTGAAATCACAAGATGAAATTGATGGAAAAATATAGAATTTTTTTTTTTAGGTCTTCTAACCAACAAATACTCAACCTAACCATATCATATATAAAGGAAAAAGCATAAATAATCTCTCAACACTCTGAGTCCCAATTTTAGGAGTTTATGGTGAACTCCTCAACACCCTAGGATCCATGATTAATAGACAATCATCCGATAGACATGTTATTTTATGTTTTTTCTTATGATATGAGACATTTTGTAGTGGTTTGTGACGTCTACAATGACTCTATTCCTAATGAATTGATAAGTCTATTGGATCCATGATTAGTAGACAATCATCCCATAGAGGTCACCAAAATGTTGTCATTGCATGCCTCTTCTAACCCATTTTTTATAATCAATCTGAGAAATCTTAAATGGGTCCTTATGTATTGTTACCCTAGTTTTTGATCATCTCAAAATATTTGCAGGTCTCTCTTGAGGTTCTCGATGTTCCCATGGTCTCACCAACATGTCAGAGCTTTATCTTAAATCAAGAATATCCGTTATTTCAATCTCTTAAGTCTCCGTTTGGGGTTCCCATATTGCCAAGAATCATTAAAATTTACAAGTATTTCTCCTCTTGTTGAAACCTTCCTAGCTTGAGTATTATACTTAGGAATTTCTTGTAAAAGTGATGTTAAAGGATGTTTACTAGGCACCTTTTCAAAGTTCGTAGTCATTAATTGGTTCCTGATAATGCCTTAAGTGTCAATACAAGTTTTAGACAAATCCTTTCAAGTGTTTCAATTGGTCAGTGAAGCTCTGATAAAGGGAATCTTGTGTTGGCATTGGGAAATATAATGGGCCCAGGAACTAGGAACCTCCACCAAGGTTCCAAGTTCCTGCTTAATCCTTGACAAGGTAAAGACAATGGCAAGTGTTGAGCTACAAATTTTGACAAGCTTTCAAAACTTGATAAGTTACCAATGAGTGGCCAGGGTCCTAATAAGGTTCTTGAGCCTAAGTTCTAGAATGCATGTTTAATGAAGATTCTTGAAAGGTTCTTGATAGGTAATGAAGCTCTAACAAGTAGAAAATAGTTAAGGAAGAGATTGTTAGTACTTTCTTTAGAACTAGGAACTCAGATTCTAAACCAAAGTTTCAAGTTCCCAGAATTCCTTTAACAAGCAATAGGAGGGTGAGTGAAGGACAAAGAAGCAAGATACCCATTTTTCAATAGTTTGTGTGGTTTCAAAACCACCTATAATTCTCAACAAGGTCCTAAACATAAAATCAAGTGAAGAGTTCCAACTAGGCGATGAAGCTTTGACAACTAGGAATTGTTAATAGAAAATGCTTGATAGGTTTTGAGGAAGGGTAGAATGGAAAACCTAAGAGAAACAAGGAAATTTTAAAGTTCCAAGAGTGTCATTAATACATTTCAATACCCACTAACTACCAAAGCAGATCTAACATTTATAACACTAGGTCATTATTGCAACAAACTTCTTAGGTGACTTCTTTTGTCTATATACTCAACCCCACTAACATTAATATTAAAGTATGGTAGGGATAAAAATAAATGATCAAGTCCTAAAGAACATGTTTTATGCATAAAGCATGATGAGGATGACAGGTGGGGTGTGGGCACCCCCTCTGTAGCGTACCGCCTAGTGAGTTAGGGATTTATTACTGGCCTAATCCTTCCTTCATGGGTATTAGGGCTTGATTATCCTCATTGTTTCAATAGTTCTTATTTTTCAATGTAAGGCAAGCAAGATAAAAAACTTGTTGAGTAGCTTTTTTATTTTTTAAAAGATGTTAAAATATAAGCTCAATTCCTTGAAATATTTTTTAGTTGTCTTCACCTCTTCTCAATCCTTGCATGTTGGGTATTATCTCATTTTGCAACATAGTTTTTGGATCTTTTGCTTCCCTTGCTATGTTGGTTTAATTTTCTTACCTTCATGTATGGATGATACTTTATCTTTTTGAAGAGATGTGTGTTCTTACAATCTATTTTCAATAACTATCTATGGATTACCTCTTTCCCTCTTAGTGATTGTCAAACCCTTGACCTTCATATATGCTTGCAGGAGCTAGTAAAATAGAGATCTATATGATCTTTACAATTTTCATAGGTTTCATGTGCTATTACGAGTTAGTAGAGAACCCAACTAAGTCTTGGTGCATCACCACCTTTCCTTTTCAGTTATCTTCCTTCTCCCTTTTCGCACATAAATCATTAAAATAGGAGTAGGTTTTAGTTTCAATCCGTGTTGAGTTGGATCAATACTTGCACTTAGGATTAGACAGGAACCGACCTCTCTAAAGGTTTTATCTCAAGTTATCAAGGTCCCACACTTGAGAAATCATTCCCATTGGTGTTTTTAAATACTGAACTGAGTTGAATAAGGGTGCAATTTCAAGTGACAACAGGTACAAGGAACAATCCCCTTTGACATATTTTATCATTTTCTTGATATTCATATGAATATATTTAGTATTTGCTCATATTTATCCATCCAAAATATCAATCCTTCATAATATTAATTTTATAGAGCAAGAAACAAAAAACCATCCAACAATATTCATAAATAGGAACAAGGAATTGAGATAGAACCATCCACAAAAGAATTTAATTCCCCATAAATCTAACTCAATATTTTGTGATGAATATATTTACATCTTAAAAAAACTCAACAACTAATCACCTACTGCACTTACAAGCTTAGGAAGTGCTCTTTGCATGACTTCCATTTTACTTGGAAAATGTGTTAGTAGTTCGTTGGTGAGAATTATAATTGATATTATAAAGAAAAAGAACAATCCCAGTTAGACGCCTATAAGCCTCAACCATGAACATATGGTTTTTCTACTTTTTGTTGGTAGGCCTTACTTCAAATGACCATCATAAAAAATAATGATACATATAATCAATTAAAAATAATATATCTAATATGTTTAGAGTAAATTTTAGATTTTGTATTTAGTTTAAATGTCATCAATGACAATAATAAATGTATTAGCTTTGAAACCAATGCCCATAGTAGGGGTGTTGTTGTAAAAATAGAATATGATTAGGAATTGGTTAACCTAATATATAGTATACTACAAATAAAGTCTTTGTATGAAGTATTATGTTGTGTCATGAAGGTCAATTTTCATTTTGAAAAGTAATTCTTTAGTTGTTTAAGGTAGATAAGAAGCCCATTGTAAATAAAAATATTATAGCTAAGAAATCTCATGCTACAAAAAAGGAGGTTTCTTAAGCTAAAAAGAAGGTTTCCAAAGAGGTTGGAGATAAGAAAGGCAAAAGGAAGTATAAGAAGAGTTTCTAGACCTGCACGATCTACTTATTTAAAGTTTTGAAGCAAACACACCCTAATTTAGTATTTCTAAGAAGGCCATGGAGATTGTAAATAAATTTAATAATGACATGTTTGAGAAACATATCAACAAGGCAACCAAATTTGTACTCTACAACGAGAAACAAACCATTAACTTTTAGAAGATTCAAATGGTTGTGAGGCTCACTCTTTTTGTGGAACTTGCAAAGTAAGCAATATCAAAGGGTGCAAAGTATATCATAATATTTTTATCTTTATTTTAAATTAGGTTTTTTTGTTGTTTTTGAATTCAAAGAAAACCAACTTCTCCACAATATTAGAAATAAAATTTATGCATTTTTGTATTAGTATTAAGAAATAAAAATAAACTTCCACCCTCTATTTTTTCAAGGTGGGAGTTGAATTTAATATCTTCATTAACTTTGAAGTGTAAGAATTGAGCTAAATGCATCCATTTATTTCTTTCTTATAGATAATATTGTCATATATTTGTAAATTATGTGATGAATCCATATTCTATTGCATGATCTAACTATTATAATTTTTACTCATCTTTATGAGATTTGAAAATGATTTTTGTCTTATCTTAATTCATTTAGCCCTAACACTAATCCTAACTATATCCCTAACCCTTAACCTAACCCTATTTCATTTAATGTCTTACATGTTGTGTTGTGAATGCTACGAGCATCTATATTTAATAATACATATAAAATATGTTGAAAGATATCCTTCTCGAGGTACCTATTGTATTTTTATATGCGAAATTAATTAAAAAATAGATACCTCGAAAAAAATGTATGCTAGTATAAAATAACTATTAATTATCAATCCCAACTCTAAATTCCATTATTAAATAATCCTAATTAATTATTCTAAATAAATTGCATCTATTTTCATACTATTATAATTTAAAATATGTTAAATGTCGCCATGATATTAGAAAGTAATAGTTCTTTTAGAAAAGATCTAAAAATGAAGTTGAACAACATGCGAATTACGAGGTAAAGTGGAATTTAAGGATTATCCAAAGAATGCTTTGGAATAACACAAAATTATAGGTCACCCAACAACCGACAAGAGATCAAACCTTGTCAAAAGATGACAAATAAAGATTCATTGAACCTCTCCTTTTAATTCATAAAATTATCTTAAATGAATTCTAAATCTTTTCAAACCTTTAGGTAATTTGGTCTTTAAACCTAGTCACGATCTCTAGAAAAGATTTGACTAAACGTATCATGAAACTTCTATAGTTTTTATTTTATTATTTCCCTTCGCCTTTATAGATTGATTAGTAGAATAATTTAATTATAACATGTTTCATTATACTATGAGAAGAAAAGTGTACATTTTGTATTTCTTTGAATTTTGTTGACAATTATATTATTTTTATGATATTTAATTTGATTGATTCTAGTGTATATGTTTGTTGAATTTATTTTATTTTTCTAATTTTTTATTTAATTTAATTTTTATTGTTCGGATTAAATTTATATATTTATAAATTTCTTTAGTTTAATTGAAATTATAGGTGTAATTTTAGTAATTTTGTTTGCTTATTTCAAATTTTCTCTATATTTTTTAAGTAAAATATTGTCTAAAATTAGACCATTGTTCATTAAATTTTTATATGTATTTTTAATTAACAATTAGGATGACATATTTAAAGGCAAGTCCTAGGACATTTGAATATCATCTTGATCATTTTATAGCATCCATTTGAATCATCTGATAACATCATAAAAACAATCTAGAGTATTTAGACTAGAACAATCTTCATTAGCAATACCAAAATTTCTTGCATTTCATGTGTACTTGAATTTTTCTTATACAAAATGTGGAAACAACAGGTGGTTTGATGTAGGCTCAAGTAATTACCACACTTCAATCTTAGCAAAACAAGCTCTTAAAGGTCTTTTTTAACTTTGTTTTTACGACGATTTAGTTGTTACAACATAGGTGAAAGATTTGGGAGCATGCAACCAATATAGATAGAATTGTGTCATAAAATACAAGATAGTAGGAGAGTTAAATAGAATCGGGTCATACTAAGCATGATTGCATCCAATTGTAGTGTAGGTCTTGTAGACTTGTCTCCTTTAGAAGTAACACCTCAAGTATAAAATTCATATTCATGAAACAATCTTAGACTGAGTTTATGACATTAACCCATGACAACAACTACCATCATTACCAAAGAGTTAAGCACTTCCTAACCTCTCATTGAATTTATCATATTCATGAAACAATCTTAGAGTGAGTTTACAACATTAACCCATGACAACAACTACCATCATGACCAAAGAGTTAAGCACTTCCTAACCTCTCATTTAATTTATCATTTACTTGTTGTGGCACATTGATTGCTTAACTCAATTAAATTTATCTAAGATTTGATTAAAGTGTTTAATTAATCCTTATTCTTAGATTTAAGATAGTTTATGTAAAGAGGTTTACCTTCCTCAAAACAATGTTATTACATTTGTTTCTTATACATGTTATGTTTGTGAATATCCTTTTTTTATTTTTTTGTCTATATTGATCAAAACTAACAAGGTTTCAATTGAAGGATTCCATCTTCATTAGATCATTTAAGTGTCCAAACTTTAATAACATACCATAATGTCACATACTTATCCACTTTTCTTTAATGTTTAATCCATTTTTTACATATGGATGCTTGTAGTTTATGATTTCTATATAAATGTAAACTTTGTAATTTTTTATTTTACTTTTTTCTTTTTTAATTATGCTACCAACATGCTTACCAACTTTTCATCATGTTATTTTTAGACACTCTCCTTACAATGAGAATAGGAAGCAATCTTTTGACCTTTTGAAAGACTTGTTTAACTCTCTCTAGATCTTTATGGATTACAAGGAACAAATATGCTTAGTTCCTTCTTTAAAAGGACGTTTCATTTTTGTCAACATATAGCAAAATACTTTACTTTTGCAATACTAAACGCTTTCATCCAACTTACTTTTACTAAAGATTAAACAAAAAGAAATATCATAATGAAGACAAGATCTATAAAATATAAATGACTATAATTTATATGTACACTTTTTATTTTTTACTCTTTTAAATTTATTTACGTTATTCTTACATTCTTGCTTTCCAAACTCTTATCACATCTTTTAACCCCACCAACCTTTTAACTTTTTAGAGACAAGTAACATCATTATCTTATCTTATCTTAAACTGAAACATTAAAAATATCTTTAGGTTGCCCACCCAATCCTTAAAAAAAAAAACCTTACTTTTAACCAATGTTGTCTTCCAATCAAATATATAAAAGCAAAGCATAGACCATAGGTACTCTGTCATAACTAACAAAAAAATATTGTAACCACCCTTTGGATAAGTCGTCCTACATATCACATCCGTCGTGTTGGAAGCGTACGTGGAGGAGGTGAAGGTCTTGGAATTCTATTGATGAAGGAAGTCACGGTGTTGAAATCGAAGGTGATGATCATAATCCGTAATACCTAACAAGGGCCCCACATTCATGTCGCATGCCTTAAACACCGACAATTAGGGCATTAATAAAAACCAATTTTCCATAAACAAATACATAAGTCAAATGTTTTGAGGGGTAGGTACTATAAATTCAACGTTCAATCCATTAAAGGATAATGGTACTTTATTCAAAGTGGAAGTAAGAACGTGTGGGGAAAATTATGATAGTCATAAATCAAGGGTTTAATGTTCCTAACGACCGGCTGCTTAGGTAGCATTACAACATTATCCATTCGGTACGTTAGTTGGACACCGACACTCCACCTTAATAGATCTCATTTTCATTCCTAGTAATCAAATTGACATAGTTAAGTTCGTTGGAGTTGCGGAGTAACCACTGAGAGGGAAACAAAATAATGAGTCACGGTACTAAGAGGATATGCTAGATTATATTTTCCTATTATAGTTGAGACATAAAATATATTTAAACGACAGTTGGTACCTAGTTGTGGGATAACGTTCAACCGACTCCATGTGAATTG
This sequence comes from Sequoiadendron giganteum, assembly GCA_007115665.2. Taxonomy (NCBI): domain Eukaryota; kingdom Viridiplantae; phylum Streptophyta; class Pinopsida; order Cupressales; family Cupressaceae; genus Sequoiadendron; species Sequoiadendron giganteum. The sequence goes on along the minus strand of CM021102.1, from coordinate 286,523,299 downwards.
CTGCCTTATTTTTCTGTACTGGTGGGTAAGTAGATCGTTTGCTCACGTAACACACGTAGACGGAATTAGCTTGTCTCTTTCGTCTGCGCACTTTTTCCGTGCCATTTTTCTCTTCTTTTTTCCAAGCCCAGGGAAGGAAATTCTTCTCGTGACAATAGTTTTTTACTCCTCTTGAATGGATAAGGCTCTAGCTTTGAAATTATCTAAGCTTTATCTCACTTAGGACGAAAACAACGACAGTGGCAAGACGCACACGGATCCCCCCTCGGACCTTCCCACACTACAGCCGGCAAATACTGTGAAAAAGAATCTTCACCATCAATGTTTACACTGCATTTCTAATATAGATAATTCACGGTTTACTGTACCAACTTCTGGTTTTTCCTCCCGGGAGAACGTGGGAGTATAGTGCAATGTTTGGAAAGTAGTTGGGTACTTTTTTCAGTTTAATGTTTTTAAGAATTGGGGGGCTTGGATAAATGTGATTATGTAGTATATGTTTTAATGGATATTTTGATTATATTATATTAAATCGTGAGGTTGTGGTTTTTATTATTAAGGTTCAAATTTTTATTACATCGTGATGTTGTGGTTCTTCTTATCAAGGTTCTAATTCTTATGGAGTGTTATTGATGAGTGTCCATATTGGGGATGAGGCCCCTTGTTTGTGGTCACATGTGGTTCTTGTTACCAAGGTTCAAACTCTTATGGGGTGTTATTGTTGAGTGTCCATGTTGGGGATGAGGCCCCCCATTTGTGGTCTTACCAATATGATCAAAAAGCATTTCTTTCAATTATGTGCGTGTGTGTGAGAGAGATAATATTTTCAATAGGAATAATTGAGTGAGATTTACCATCTTTGTATGTAGATGAGATGCAAACTTACCATTGATTGTTTGATCATTAAATCATTTGATGTTTTCAAGTAGAGTGATGCAATCCCTAAGAGAGCTCTAGAGAATGGACTATGCATTATAACATGCCCTACAATTTAAACTTGCTCTTTTTTTGTGTTGTCTTTAGATTTAGAATTTTTCTTACCATGTAAAATTAATAAGGAAACTTTCAAAAGTTATTCCAATTATTTTATCGCATTGGCTATAAACCTTCACTATTCAACAAGCCATTTAAACATCACCATAACGGTTCAAAGTAATTGAATTTTGTAATTGCAATTTAGATAAAACTTCTTTGTTAGTTGATCAATTGTTACAAACCCTATATTTATGCAAATATGTTGTACATAGATATTTTAGATATTAAACAATACAAAATTCAAAAAAGTACTTGAGATTTGTGCATTTCTTTGAAAAAAACAAATAAAAAATATTCTTCTATAAATTTATATTGTCTCATTGAAAGAAACTATGTGAACATCTCAAACAAGACATGGTTCATAAGATGTCTTCCAAAAATAATAAATGTAAGATACTTGATTGCTTGTAAATATATGTATATATCAACCATTTGATAACACCTTTGGGTGATGTTACTAATTTTAAAAATATTCTAACATAGAGATATTTAATGATATGTTGTTATAACTTCTAGTCTTTTCTCACAGTAGAACATGTGAGAGTACACTATAACATGTGGGAGCATAGTGGAGCATTTGGTGAGTTGTGGGACCTACTATTTTGAGTTTAATTTTTTTAAGAATGGATGAAGTTAATTTTAAGTCTTGGATAAATTTGATGATATAGACTATATGTTTTTGGATGAATTTGACTCTAGAGATATGTTAACAACATAGTGACTATAGATTTTGGTTTAGTGTTTCTCTTATATGGATAAATTTTACGATATAGAGTATATATTTTAGATGAATTAAACTCTAGAGATACATTGATAACATAATAAGTATAATTTTTAGTTTAGTATTTTTATTATATTCATCTTGTTGATTATAGGTTTGTGTAACTTGCAAGAACAATTATAGTTGTGATTCTCTTTGGATGGATGAAATAAATTAAGATGTGTCTATTTTGGTACCCTTTTATTATTTACTTTATAATAATCTTCTCTTTATGCCACATTACTAATACTATTTGGAACGTGAGAGTAAAAATGCAAAGTTTGGGAGTATGTGTGAGATCTTGAGTGACCTTTACCTCCCATCTTTTGTGGTTTTATGTATGCAAGTATGCATGCTAAGATATGGGTGTGCTTAACTCTTGGTTGACCTTTATCTTAAATTCTTGTAACTTTTTGTGTGTGTCTATCAAAAAATTCAAGTTATAGTATTGTGTGTGTGAATGAAATTTTCTAATGCATCTTTATTGCTAGCTTAAAATTGTTCTCAAAATTATTTAAAGCCTTGCCCAAGTATGACTCACTCACATCCCCATTCTCTCAATTACTATTATTACCTAGAGGTGTTTGTGTGTTTTATAAGCCCTTTAACTTGTGATAATTACCAAAGTAAATGATAAAACTATCTTTATTCCAAATATATATAGTGGTATATTTATCTACTTAAGGAAAAAAATAAAAAAATATATATTTTTAAATGGCTAATTCCACTTGTCAAGAAAAAGGAGAACAAAGTGTTAGAGTGGATAATCTATCTAGATTCATAATACATAAGTGTACTTAGGTTGACGAGGTTAAACAACATCTTTTCTAACTGAATGTGCAACCTTTTAGACATCTAGAGGTTACTGAGTTATTTGGTAAACCTCATGTGCTACTTTTTTAGGTTGGAAGACTTTCCATCTCACCTCAAAGGTCACGAGCAACACTTGACATCAAGGTTGATGACTTGGTCAAATAGGTTGTTGATTTGCACACTCCAAGTGATCCTAAGGTTGACACCTATAGGACACTTGTCCACCCATTTGTGCCACATCTTGGGGCACTTGTCAATCCACATCATAGGTGGATTGCATCTTCCTTGCCTATATATGCAAGGCTTTGTACTCATTGTAATTTGGGTCATCTAAATACAATCTTTTGCATTGTTCACTTGTGCTTGTTTCTCATCCCCACAATTTCTTGTTTCTTATACAAAGTAGCGTATCTTAATAGTTGCGGATTTTCACATGTATTTAATCCTATTTACTTGGAGAATGGAACTAATGTGTTGGGATTGTTCATACTTATTATACAAGATTAATGCGGTGCTTTTAAAATTATTTAACTAGTGTGTTCTATTGTGGATTATTCCCACATAGAAGAAACATACATAGAGTCATAAAGCCTAACATAATAAAAAATAAGAAAATGACTTAACAATCACAAAAATGAAACCAAGCATTGAATAAGTCAAAATGCTATATCTGCTAGCCAAACAAGAACAAAAAAAACACCTAGCAAGAGATCATCATCGTACTATTTTGAGTTTAAATTTTTTAAGAATAGACGAGCTTAGATAAATTTGGTGATATCATATATGTTTTGAATGAATTTGATTTTGTATTTGGCGATGTGCGTACTCTGACTATATCTAAATGTTAAAACTCAAAAGTTAAAGGTATTTTTTACCAATAAAAATAAGATAATTCATTTTTTTGGTGTGTAAATGAGGTATAAACTTATCATTGATTGTTTGACCACTAAATCATTTGATGACAAGCTCTAGAACGAATCTACATCTTATAGTGCCTTGCTATCAATCTTATTAATTATATTATTTTATTGTACTATCTTTAGATTTAGATTTTTCTCATGTGTATGTGTAATCAATAAACAATCTTTGCACATTTGAGCAAGACTAATGCATTTCCATTCATTTGTTATGAATGTTTTTTCTTAAATAGTTATATTTTTTAACATAATAATAATCAATTATCATTTCTATTTAATCACCTTCAAAATTTCTTTCAATTATCTTATCCAATTAACAAAAAAAATTCATTGTTCAATGGGAAGTAAATGAATTTTGCAATTAAATTTTAAAGAATTTATTTACTAGTTGATCAACCACTACAAATCCAATATTCAAGCAACATATTGTACATAGATATTTTAAACATTAAACAATAAAACCTCCAAAACAATGCTTAAGCTTTGTGCATTTCTTTGAAAATTAAACAAATGAAAAATTTCTTTCACATATTTGCTATTTTATCTCATTGGAAGAAATTATGTATAAATCCCAAACTACACATGGTTCATAAGATGACTTCCAAAAAATGACAAATGTAAAGTACTTGATTGATGGGACTATAAATATTTGTGTCTATCAACCATTTGATAACACTATTTTAGTGATGCTACTAATTTTTTAAAATATTTGAAAATACAAATATTTGATAATGTATTGTTTTAACTTCTAGTCTTTTCTCACAATATAACATATTGGAGTACAACGTAGCATGTGAGAGTGTAGTGTATCATTTAGTGAGTTGTGGGGTACTATTTTTAGTTTGAAATTTTAAACAATGGACAAGGTTAAATGGAAGTCTTGGATAAATTTGATGATATATATTATATATTTTAGATAAATTTGACTTTAGAAAAATGTTGACAACATAATAAGTATAAATTTTAGTATAGTGTTTATCTTAAAATTATCTTATTAGTTATAAATTTGTGTAACTTATAAGAAGAATTCTAATTGTGGTTCTCCTTGACTGGGTAACACATTGGGGTGCTTATTTTGGTGTCCTTTTTGTTATTCAATATATAATCATCTTCTCTTTACACCACATCACTAATAATGGTTGGTCCATGAGAGTATTAGTGCCAAGGTTTGGGGTATGCATAAACTCTTATTTAAAATTTACTTCCTATCTTTTATGGTTTAATGTATGTGAGTATGTATGATGGGATATGGGCATGCCTAACTTTTGGTTGATCTTAAATTCTTGTGGTTTTATATGTGTTTATCAAAATTAAAGTTATATTATTATGTGTGTGGATGAAATTGTTTAATGCATCTTTATTGCTGGCCTAAAAGTATTCTCACAATTATTTTGAAGCTTTTTTCAAGTATGACTACTTAGCATCCCAAATCTCTCCATTACTATCACTGCTTAAAGGTGACTATGTATTTTATAAGCCCCTTAGATAACTTGTGATAATTGTCAATATAAATGATAAAAACTATAATTTGTTTGAAATATTAATTCATATTCCACTATTAAAGGAAAATGACATTTTTTTGAATAAAGTGGCTGAGTCTACTTGTTTAGAAAAATGATAAGTTTGTTTTGAGTAAAGCAACAAATCCTAGTAGTTGAGGATTTCACACATGCTTTTACTTATTAACTTGGAGAATATTGATGTGTTGAGATTGTTCCTACTAATTATAAAAGATTAATGTAGTGATTTTTTAAATAATTAACTTATAGGTTCAATAGGGGCTCACTCCAAATATAAAAATATACATAGAGGCATAAAGCCTAACACGATGAACATAATGACTTAACAACCACAAGAATAAATAAAATTGAACAAGCTGGAACACCATATCTACCAATCAAACAAAGAAAAAACTAGACCTAGTAAGAGATCATCATCATCTCAAATAAAAAGGAGCATGAGTGATAATAATTCCACTTGGTCTCCATAACAATAACACCAAGTTCAATTCAAATCTTTCTTGATTGTGTTGAATGAACACATGCCTAGATAATACAAGAAGATTAAAAGAACTACATATTTCCAATCTCCCATCCCTTAAAATCATATATAAGTTGTTAATGCATATCTCTAAATCAAAATTGAATTATGTCAGGTCTTCAAATTGATTAGAGCATTTCCTTCTAGCATTTAGATGGGTTGCCAAAAGGTACAATCACGTCGCTACTTTTGCCTACCTTGATAAATAATTTCTCATAATTGATCTCCACATGAATAAATTCATGGGAATGCATAATAAACTGTACAATCCACTCACAAACAATCTCATTAGCAACATGAGCTTCTAACTTATCTATAAAGTCCATTGATATCTAAACCCTAATTTTCTTCTCTCCCATGTTCCCTTGGCTATTTGCATCAAGAATCTCCTCAATGAAAGCCAATGTAGCATAACCATTAATTTGGAACATCCTTCTCAACCTTAAATCTATCATTACCTCACTATACAGTGGATTGCAACTCCTCATGCTACCCTTCATCAACTCTAAGAACACTACTTATGCCCACCAAAACCCATAATGCATACTTTGGAGTAACTTCCAAACTTTCACAAAGGCCAAGCTTTCCACCAATTAAGAACCATGATCCTTAATATAAATGCTAACATGGGAGAGCAATGAATGTTCCACATGTGATGAGAAAGCAACAAATGGGAGACCATTATAGCAAAAACACGACCAAGGAAAAATACTCCTTACCACCGATAAATAATGAAATTTCAATTTGTTGGGGAATGCAAGTTAGGAGGAGGTTGTGGAAAATAATGCAATGCTTAAGCCTTAGGATGTTTAAGATATCCCATTCACTTTTGTCTTTGCTAACCTCACTTGAAAAAAGAAATTGAGAAACTCCCACATTCACTAAACGATCCACCACCCTATTACTTTCTCTATAGCAACAAATAACTTCAAACCAATCAACTTCACTAATTCTATAATGCAACATTTTATGTTACATGTAAACAAGATACCAATTTAATGTAAGGCATCCTCTTATATAAACTCACATAATTATCTACTTATATATTTTTCATTTGTTGATATGGTTTTCCTTGTGCGTTTTGAAGCCCCAAAAACTTGTATGAATTGTCTCGCTTTATAAGAAGAACCATTCTTCTCACTTCGACAAAACACTTTAATTAACACACATCACATTCTCCATCAACAAACTCACCCCACCTCTAAGGAATGCAAGTGCACCTATTAAATATAAATACCCTATCCTTAGAGTGTTTGTAACAACAATTTTGTTAATGATATCAAATTTCCACAATCCATAAGTTGATTGTTGCTATTTTTGGATTAGATTGTGTGAATATTTTTGTATCAATGTTTCAAATCACACTCCATGATCCATCATCATGATAATGGAGAGCTATAAGACTCTAAAACTCTGATGATAGATGATGGAGTGTGATACAAAACATTGATACAAAAGACTCATACAATCTAATCTATAAACAATAAAGACTCATAAAATCTAATCCAATTTTATTGTTTCGATAGTATTATTTATTACTAATACTTACATTCATTATGTTCGTTTATTCTAGGCCTTTATGGCTGTAATACTCTTCTACTTGTTTTGTTATTAATTAAACTTAAGTCAATAAAAAAAAGGTAACCCGATACCTTCGGCCTCAAACGTGTCTCCTTTATAAAAAAATATTAATAAATACACTATAGCTACACAAGATACGCCAAGAAGTCAAACAATTTTCTCTTTTCGGATTCTTTTGAATACACATAAAGGGAGCATTTGGATGTATTGCTGTGATAATTAGGTCGTGTGTGTAAAATTGAGCGGGATAATTTTAGATGGCAAAAGAACAGGTAAACTACAAATATTTTAGGCTATATTAAGCATGATAAACCGAAGGGTTTTAGCAAACAAAGAGGAGTCTCATTGGAATCCCGGGTTTTTTTTTCATGTATGTTGCAAATAGCGGGCTTGTAGGTGTTTTTGTGTGCTCAAAACGTTTTAGGGATTCATTCATTCATTCCTTCTGTTTCTGGTAGTTCAACAACATTATCCAGAGTTTTTTCAGGTTCGGTTAGCACTATACTCAACAAAGTCATGTTATAAGATTCTGCATCAATGTAATCTGTAGAAGATATAAGCTTTAACTTTAGTATTTGACATTCATGGAAAAGTTGCTTGTTTGATATATGTTTCATTTTGGTCTTGCTGGGTGTTTATCTGAGATTCATGGTGAGTTTGTTTTTCCTTTTTACAATGAGAAGCTGCAGAGTGCTATCGACTGTGTAAAGAAGATGAAGTATGTTTTAGTGTCTGGTGGAGTGGTGAGTGGGCTTGGGAAGGGAGTAACTGCTAGCAGCATCGGGGTAGTTTTGAAGGCCTGTGGACTGCGTGTAACTTCCATCAAAATAGGTAGATTCATTTGTATTTTCACATAGACATGTTTATGCAGTCATCACATACTTTTTGTTATGCAATATGGATTGTGGGTTTTGTTGGAAAGAGGCTTAACATGCGTCAAACTGTCGCATTTATTCAATGATTGCAGATCCTTATTTGAATACAGATGCAGGGACCATGTCTCCATTTGAGCATGGGGAAGTATTTGTGTTAGATGATGGTGGTGAGGTTAGTATATTCTGTATCAACCTATTCCTCTTTTAGGTTTTGTTATATTATTATTGATTCTGATACCACCTGTATTTTATATGTGTTGGATCCTCAAATTCCACCTATTGGAAGCTATGACGCAATTCGCTATGTGGCTTTTCCTTGCTTTAAATACTGATGGATTCTTGTTCGGAAGTGACCGCATACCCAATACTTTGTCTTTTCAGGTCCTCTTAGAATGTTTAATGGAGTAAATGAAATGTAAGCAAGTTTTGGGATTTATCATTATGTTGGTCACATTCATTCTTATGGTGCTGTGACCTATTGTATGTGTAAGAGACATGGTAATGTCTTATTGTCTTCCTGAAAACTAGTTTCGAATTAGGCCCTGCATTGTATCAGAAAGTGATATTATGGGTATGGGATTATCAATTGACACGGAATAGCTCAAAACCCAATTTGTCCAAGCTCTTTTAGCAACAGGTACGTTTAGCAATATTAATGCTTTCATAGCCATGTTTGCACTTTTCAGTTTTCTCAGTTTGCTTTTTTGTGCTTTAATGTGCTATTTATCCTCCAAGTTTTCTTGACAGTGCTGGGCATGCTTCTGTGAGCAGTCATATCTCGACAGCACCAAGCATGCCTCTATGAGCAGTCATATCTTGACAGCCCGAGCATGTTTCTTTCAGCAGTCATATCTGGACAGCCTGAGTATGCCTCTTGCAGCAGTCATATCTCGACACCACTCAGGATTTCTCTGTGAGTAATCATATCTTGATGGGCGAATACATCTGTGACTAGTCATGTCTCAACAGCATTGGGCATGCCTATGTGAGTAGTCCATGTGTCAACAGCAGCGAGCATGCTTCTGTGAGTTGTCATATCTAGACAGCACCGATCATGTCTCCTTGAATAGTTATACCTTGACAGCATCGAGCACCTGTCTGCTAGTTGTCATATCTTAACAGCACTGAGCATGCTTCTGTGAGTTGTCAAATCTTAATGGCACTGAGCATGCTTCTGTGAGATGTCGAATCTTAACAGCACTGAGCATGCCTCTGTGCGTCTTCATACATTTTAGTAGATCTATCTTGTAAGATTGTTTGAGTGGCAAATATAAATCCCATTCTCATTGATGAAATTTTGGGATGAACTCATTGGGTTGGACACCTGTAAATTGCTTTTGATGAAACATGGTCGATGCATCTAGAGGAAACATATGCCCTTGGTAAGCTGCAATTATCATCTTCCATGAGAAAATATTTTGTTGAGTCATGTGGCTGGAATTTTGCCAGTATCCAACAAATCTTCACACCTGTCATACATATTGATTAACTGTATCCTTTAAAAATGTGTCGCAAATATAAAGCCCTTATTATTTGGATGAGAGAGTTAATTGGCATACTCTTTGTTGTGGGATCTTGGCAATGTAGACCTGCAACTGATGAAGATGCAAAGAAGAGTCCACATGAGGGTTTTGTATTGCCTGTATCCACCAAATCTTAACTCTTATCATACACATTTAATTAAGTGCATCTTGTCAAATGTGTGAGTGGCAGATATAAGCCCGTTGTCATCATTGATAAGAGTGCCTCTGCTTACCTCAAGTGGAAATTTGTCAATGCATGATTGCAGATGATGAAAGACAAAGAAGATTGACAAGAGGGTTGTGGGGAAGCAGATTGATGAAGCCTAAAGTTGTGTAATGGTACAGGCAGCCTTTGATGGTTGTTGTTTCATTTTTCTTTCAGTCAGAAGTCTGAGCAGTGCAAGGGCATTTAATTTGATTGTTTTTTTACTGCAAGATGAAATATGTTGAGGCTTTAAACTTTAGTTCTGGTTTCAGTCTTGTTATGACTGCAGTATGGTTACATGCTGATGCTGGAAACAACCATTATATACTTTGTTTATTATTTGCTTACTTATCTTCTCGTTTTTCTTAAGCAGCAAGGTAAGTATCTAGTTTACTAATGCTGGAAACTTTCTCAATGGATAAGGATTAGTAGTAGTTTGATAAAAATAAAGAGAAAATATATCAGATAGTGGCAGCCAATTAGTTGTGGTCCATGACATCCCTTACACTACTAATTTAACAAATTTGGTTTCCCTTGATAAGTGAAGGACTTGGCATGCAAATGCTAGATTATTTAAAAAACAGAGAAGGATTCTGGAGTTCCAGTGCCAATTTATTCACTCTCTCAGTTTGGTTGTCTTTGCAAGCTCAAGTATGTCAATCGAGGCATGTTATTCAATAATGGAAGTGTTAATCACAAACTATTGTGGAGCTCATAGATCACTCTTCTTTGGATTTTCCATTAGGTTATTTTGCTGTTTATTCCTTTTCCTCTTGGATAAGTTTGAATCTTTGGCAGAGAAGTAATACCTTGTGTGGGGGCTGGAGAGAAACATTCCCCTCTCTATCTGTCAGTGGGTCTTTGGTTGATTATGCTTGCAAATTCTACTCTACATGTCAAATAAAGGAGGGGATTGGTAGCTAATGTTATCGATAGCAGAGACGAAGGGCAACAGCAACTGTAAACAGGGGAATTCCTGTCTTTTATTTCCAGAAATGCTTACTTCTTTCTGTTTGGAAAGGAATTCAATTTTGGAATTGTAAAGTAGTATCCTCTATATTCGCACTGTTCTGTTGGCTAGTTTTGGAATGGATTACTGTTTTTAAAATGTCAAACAATTTTAAGACCAATTCCTCTCTAAACACGTCAATCTTTGTTGTTAGGAAAATCTTAGTGTAGCTTCTTCTTGAACTAGATAGGGCGTGCATGATTGTCTGCTCAATTTCAGTTTGCTTTTAGAGGGTTTTCCAATCACTAAGCTTGTTTTTTGGTCATTATTATTCTTAGACAACAGGAATGGCTTAAAATTCCACTCCCAAAAGCCGATAATATGGAAATGCTGACCATGTTTGTTTACCAGCCAAATTTTACTCTGGTCACACAGGGTTTTTGTTTGGTGGTTTGACTATATTCTATTTTTCCCATAAAGTAGAGACCTTTCTTACCCAACCTTGCTATTCTCTCTATACTGTTACATTAACTGTTGCACCATCTACTCACAGCAAATGGCATAGCTCATGAAAATATTGCTGTATTCCTGGGTTCTCTGAAGAAAGTTTAAAACGTTGTTCACGGTTTCTGTGTGCATCACAGTGTCATTAAGCTCAAAAAACTTGTGATTAATTCCGAGTAATTGCAATTCACCACATTTACTGTGCCATTTCTTGAGTTTTTCGGAAGGTTTGGATTATATTTTCAATAGAAATCTATCTCTACTTGGTTCATTTACTTTGAGGAAAAAAAGTACAAGGCAATTAATGGTAGAAAGATGTTTATGTAATTTTCATATGTTTCCCTTTTTTCGTTGGCTGAATTCAGACTTAGATGCAAAAAAAAGAAGAAAAATAAGCATTTTTTATTTATGCTTAAGGTTAAGTTATTTAAAGTTTCTTTTTGTGTTTAGTTTAATTTTGATTAGTTTTATTTGAAATTTTAAATATTAAACTCCTAAGGAGGTTTTGTCTTTTAATTCATAACCTAATGAGGGGTTTTCTTTGACTTTTAATTTCTATCTTATCGAGGGTTTATTTAGGTAAACCAACAAAAGGCTGCCCCTAAAATAATAGTGGTTCTTAATGACAGAATGGGCACCTTAAATAATAGCGGTGCCCTATGACAACATGGCATACTATTTTAAAACCATCTCTTTGTTACACAAGCCCTCCTAGGGTAAAGTAAAATAGTTTTTCCAAACCCTACTTATATTTTTAATAATTGACATTTTTTTTAATGTACCATGTTTGTTTTTTTATCTCTACTGTAAAATGTGGCTTTATATTGCATATATCTTCTTTGTACTGCTATGGGGCTTACTAGTTACCAAATAATACATGCTAAAGACTGGCTTTATATGGCAACCTATTCTGCTATTGTCTTGATACATGAGTAAGTGCACTGCTAATAGATTACTGCAGAATACAACTCATTAAATTGCATGCATAAGCTATTCTTTTTTGTCTATGTTTCAGCCTCTTCTACTAGTTCTCATTGTTAACCATGAAATGAAAACTGATTTTGTTTTTGTTTATTGTTTATTTTTTCTCAATCACCTACTAGATGATATTTTAATGTTGGTTTAAAAGGTGCCAGGCAGTAATGGCAAGCTTGAATTTGGGCTTTATTGTTTGTTCTTCAGTAAAAGGCAAACTCTATTGTCAAGGTCAACTCCATCAGATATTTAAATCTAAGTTACATTAAGTCAGGATGCCTGGTGTATGTGCAATTCTGGTTTGTGTGTGGCAGGTGCTTCATGTCTAGGATTTGCAGATTTGGCAGGAATTAGAGAAAACAAAGAATAGAATTAGTAATTTAGTTGTTGCAAAGTTGCAAATAAAACTTGAGAATCATTTGTGAGTGTATGGGTGTAGGTGGGGGTATATCAGGAGGATCTGGTAACATTAACGGTTTTCAATGCATACTATTTAACTTTTAAGGCATCTGAGAGAACCTAGAAGTATAAACAATATAGATCCACATGTTTTTAAAACTAAATTTGAGCTTGAGAATTCTGGTTTGAGATTCAGTAGCTAAGAGAATCTCAATAGTTTTGTTCTTTAATTACTCCTGGCACTATCATCAGGTTAGGATGGTGCTTATCCATTGGTTGCAGTTAGCATGTCTTGACGATTTCAATATCTTAGGCACACTTATGTAGAATACTTCTTATAATATTAGTTTCCTGGATTACTGACTACAATGTAGCAGAGTATCTTGAATTTGCAGAGTATCTTGCCTTTGCATTTTCTTACAGAAGAAATATTTTTTTAGAAGGCTGCTTTTGAGCTTAAGAGTTATAAGCATTTCCATATTATGTATTCCTGTTCTTTATATCACCGTCTATTCATGCAATAAATATAAGCAATTGTGTCTACAAAGTGCTAATGGTTTCCTGCTTCTTGGTAGGTTGACTTGGATCTTGGTAACTATGAAAGATTTTTAGATGTGACTTTGACTCGAGACAATAATATTACTACTGGGAAAATATATCAGGTGTTTATTCTTTCAAATGCTCTATTTTTCATTTTGAGATGATAATTTTTGATTAACATGAATGAAATTTATTTGAAGACCAGAGTGACTGGAAAGTGACAAGCAATTCTTTGCATTGGTATTTTTTCCCCTTGAGTACATATTCATTTATGTATTTTGTGATTAATTAATTTTTGACAACCCTTTTCAGTCTGTTATTGACAAAGAACGGAAAGGAGACTACTTGGGAAAGACTGTTCAGGTGTGAGGCCTTGCCTATATTGCTGGAGTTTTTATGCATAGTTAAATTTCTTTTTCTTTCACATGGGCACCGGTGTGAGTATTATATCAGAGGCATATCCTAATATTCCAACTGTAGTCTGTTCTGTTCTACTTCCAATACTGTTTTGAACCTTACACAACTTAAGGGTCATTCCGCATTAACTGTGAAGTTCTGTTCTTATTCATCTTCGACTGGCTATTTTCATTATTTTAAGATTGATAACTATTTAGTTGAATCGTGATATAAATATCATATGACACACTGCTGAAATTACCTTACTTATCAATCAAACATGCTAAGTTTAGTTTAATCATTATTCTACAAATTCATCAGACTTTCAATTTGTTTATTGTGAATTCCAGGTGGTTCCACATATTACAGATGCCATTCAGGAATGGATTGAACGTGTGTCTCTCATTCCTGTGGATGGGAGCACAAAACCTGCTGATGTGTGTGTCATTGAGTTAGGGGGAACTGTTGGTAAGAGCAACTTTGCCTCATCTTCCTTTATATGAAGGATATAGTACATTCTTCTTTTCAGAATGGGAACTTGTTCTACATACTTGAGTTCATTAGATGCAAACTGATATTCCTTTGGATGTAGGAGATATTGAGTCGATGCCATTTATTGAGGCTTTGCGTCAGCTCTCTTACCGTGTTGGTGTGTTATCCTTAGCTCTGGCTTTTTCTGGGGTGCATAGGGTTTAATGCTACCACGAAAATATTGCCTTTTGATGAACTATTTCTTTTGTGTGGGACTTACTGCGGTTCATATGTACTGACTTGCAGGCCCTGGAAACTTTTGTTTGGTTCATGTCAGCCTTGTACCCGTTTTAGGTGTTGTTGGTGAGCAGGTATAGAACAAAATGATCTGCACAACTATCGTATACGAATCTTGCTATTTGATTCTCTGCATTCCACAAACTTATAGAGGCACTGTGGTTTATGGATAGTAGCTTAAATCACAAGGACAGTACTCATTTAAGAAATGTATATGAGTTAAATTTCACATGTTGTTTTCCTTTTTTCTTCATTGTAGAAAACAAAGCCAACACAGCATAGTGTCCGGGAACTTCGAGGATTGGGTTTGACACCTCATCTTCTAGCATGCCGCAGTGCTCAGGTTACTCATTTATTTTTGCTGGGCTTATATGATTTTCTCCATTGTTTTTGTCTATTTAAGCAAGATTGGTTAGAATAGGTTTTGGAAGATATATCTAATTATTTATTAGGACAGGCTTTGGAAGAGAATGTTAAGGACAAGCTATCACAGTTTTGTCATGTTCCAGTAAGTCATGTATTTATATTGTAAGGGATACTTGTCTCTATATCATAGGTTATGAATGCCATTCAGGTAAATAGAGTTTAATCATAATTTTATGTTCCAGGCTGGGCATATTCTCAACATATACGACGTTTCCAACATTTGGCATGTTCCTCTCTTACTAAGGGTGAGTGGATTGCTGCAATAGAATAATAATGTTAGCAAATTATTGTTTATAATGTTAATAAAAATGCCAAGCATTTTGGCCTATGGTGGATTGGTATTTGAAAAAGTTTTATCTTAAACTATTGATCAATATTTGTTTAATAGTTTATAATGATTGATAATCAATAATTAGTTATATATTTAACAAATTTGCAAAATGTTTCTATGACTTATATTTGCAGAACCAATCGAGTGTGGTATTGTTTTTGATAGGTTAGTGGAGGTTGTTGATCGGTCTTCTACCCCTTAAACATAGTTACAAGACTTGCTAGGACTCGCCTAGACTTGGCGGGTCTCAAGGCAAGCAGGTCAAAACAAGGTCCAAGGTCTTGTGACTTGAGTACTCAATGAGTTTGCTTAGACTCACCAAGTTTGCTAGACTCGGTGGACTTGGTGAGTCTTGACTGGCAAACTTGGCTAAGTTAATGAAAATTAGGAAAAAAGGCATAAAAAAAAGAAAATGCTTTAATGTAAAAGCATGCAAGTCAGCTGGTTTTTGAAGGGTTTGGAGGACTTTTGGAGGATGGTTAAATATGATAAAATTACATAGTTCCACGGGAACGTGTTCCCCCCCCAAAAAAGTAGACGAACCCGAGATGGGGGCGTTTTCGATGCGGGGACGCTTAGGAAACATTTCCCTGTTGTTTCGTCGTTGTCCCTTGAACGTTTCCTTCAAAGGAGACTTCTAGGCGTCTCCAAGTCTTCTGGACGTTTTCAATGTCCCCCATAAAAAATGTATTAAAAAAATGATTTTTTTGTTTAAATTTAAAAAACAAAGAAAGTTAAATTTAAAATTAAAAATTTTAATATTATTTTGTTACCCTAACGAGTCGCCTTAAGTCGAAGTCTGCTATAGTCTATCATTGAAATTTTTCATTTTGTTTTACTTCTCATTTTCTTCCCGTGTGTGTATAGTTTGAGACTTGAACGACTCAGAGACAGTGGATTTATGAGAGCCAGAGGGTACTGTTGGGCTTTCACATTTTTTGATTTTTTGATTTCATAACTGTTGGGTACAATATTGAACATGTTTGCAAAATGTGGAAGCACGGGCAAGGCATGCGAACTGTTTGACTGAATGTATGATATGTTCTACTAGAGGCAAAGCATTTAAATTTAAAATTTTTCAATCTTGTGCATATCGTGCAATATTGCAATATTCAATATTGTGCATATCTTGCAAGCAATAATATTCAATATTCACTAGTTCAATGAAATCTTTGCAGTGCGTTTAAAGTCTAAACTTTACTTATTCCTTAGGCTTCTATAGTTATACATCTTTTTATAACTAATTTTTCAAGTATTTTATGTATTTCACTGCATCGCTCCCCCCCCCTCGGTCATCCCCCCGCCGCCCCCAAACTTCATCCCCGCATCCCCGAGTCGCGTCCCCTGTCATTCCCTCGTCCCCGAAACTTCGTGGGACATTGTAAAATTATGAAAAATGGCATGTGCCATGGCGGTTTGTGTGGTGTCAAAGGCTTTAACTTGGACTTGTTGATGAGGTTGTTTGTGAGTGGATTTTACATTGTTATTTACCCCCAAACCTTATGAGGGGCAATGCATCTCAAACTCACTAGGGGCATTTTGCAGCCAAATCCCCATTGGAGGCGGTACTCCCAAATCTTTGCTCTAGTTTTAGAAAACAAAAAATGAAAATCATTTTGGGCCATGTTGGATGGAAGAGTGACATTTTTATAATTTTTCAAACCAGTTAAATTTTTAGTTAATTAAATTACATTTATACTTTTAGTTTGCTAAGTCAAACCACTATCTTGAGTAATTCTCCCAAGGCTATAACAACATTTACAG
The DNA here is from genome assembly GCA_007115665.2 of Sequoiadendron giganteum. NCBI lineage: Eukaryota > Viridiplantae > Streptophyta > Pinopsida > Cupressales > Cupressaceae > Sequoiadendron > Sequoiadendron giganteum. The sequence continues at coordinate 286,506,498 of CM021102.1, read as the reverse complement.
ATTTGTTTGAGATACAAATGAATGACTCCACGTAAAGCGAGTAATGTTGGCTTGAGTGATACAAGCTCCTGTTTACCATAGTTCATGACTCCATATTGTGATTTTTGTTTTTGATGCAATGAATATCATAAGTTATGAGTTCTTTACACCTTAAACACTTGACAATATTTATATAACTAACAATGTTGTTTCCTTTAGCTAAAATCTGTTTTTATACTCAAGTGATCAATATATACTTGCGTATGTGGTTGATGTATACTTGTGTATGTGATCAAACCAGCTTTTGTTTGATTAATTTGTTGTGTATTTAAAGTTAATTTATTAAAGTGTGCATGAAACAAGTTTTAAATCCTTAAAATTCTCTATATTTTATTATTTTTTCAATTTGCTAAGCTTTTGTCAAGCCCAAGTTTGGGTCAAAAATCAGCTTGTTGAGTCTGAGGAGAGTCCAAGTATTGTAACACTTCTTTAAACAATATAATAGTAAGAATTATAACCATTAGGTTGAGAATGTAAACACATTTTGGAAATTTTGATCGTAGAACCAAAATTGTGATTGATTGTAGAAATCACAAATTGTTGCTAGTTGTAATTTTTTTCCCTTTAAAATTGTTAGTTTTTTGAAATTGTTGTTAATGATTTTGATTGTTCATTTGCCATTTAATTGTGTTTAAATCATAATAAAACTGTGCAAGAATTGTCTACATTTGGTTTTTTTTTGTTAGGGTATTTCGTGTAATAAAACCCTACAAAAAGCTCTAATGCGTGTTTCAATTTCACGCCAAAATGTGTAGATGTGAGTGACATATTGGAGAAGATAGGGTTTCATTTTACGACCCATTTTAGGGCTTTTGGGGTAATCCTTGGGCACTTTCGTCATTTTTGGCAATTTTTTTCCTCTCGTTGCATTCACCCCAACACCAGAATTCAGACTTTGGCTCAAATTGTTTGGGTAGTTAATTGAGAGCAGATCTTGCTCATTGTTTCATTGTGCCTTCAAGTACTTGTCTTCTTTAAAAAAATGGTGTTGTGCTTATCACTTGCACTAGTAACAATATTAGTCTCCTAGGAACCTTGGTTTTTGATGTTTTTGTTTATGTTTTTTTGGATGTGTTTGTTTACATTTTTAGGGCTTATCTATTTTCACATTTGTTTGGCTCTTACAAATTAAATTAATTCATAGTCTCTTGCCCATTCAGTCATCGACTTCATAGGCTTTGGCCCGATTTCAGCAATTTTAGCACCTATGTACCTGCCCTTATGTGCTGTAATACATGCATTGAAGTAAAAAGTAATTGACAAGGAATAAGTTGTTTGATTTTTCTTATTTTTGTATATGTCTATATTTCATAGCTACCAAGAGACTCATACCTTGACCCTTGGTACTTGCCTCCTATATTGGAAACATGTTCTTGTCTCAGAGACTTGAATGGAGACTTAAGATGAAGTGTTTTTGCATCTCCTATATGTCTCCTATAAGCATCCCTTGAAAATGTGGAAACTTCTTTTAGAGATTTTTCAAATATATCACATAAATTACTTTGGATTTTCTAAAAGTGCCAATATGTGGTTGACAAAAATTAAAAGAACTAAATACATTAATAGACTTGTAATTTTCCTTTTTTTTTCATAAAATTTTACCTGTGTTTTTAGGGCAAAATTTTTTCTTTGAAATCCCAAAAAGGTAAGAATATGAAGCAAAACAATAATAAGGCTTAAGGTGTGTACATGTGTCATCTCCAAGATTCCCATACAATGTTTTTAACAGTGTTCCATAGGGATGCATCCCCCCCAAAAAACCCTCCATTTCCTTGAGGGTGACATCTCAGAGACTTGGGGACTTGGCGGAGACATCCCCCCACCAGGCCGCCACCATCCCACCACCAGTGTCGTTGTCTCCAAGATGCTGCTAGGACTTTGAGGACGTTGGGGTGTCCTCAAGACGTCTAGGGGACTCCTAGTTGTCTCCAAGATGTATAATTTTTTTACTTATACGTCTTTTTATAAATTTTTTTCAAGTACTATATGTATTTCAGCACCCTACCGCCCCCTTTCCGCCATCCCCCCGCCGTCCCCTTGCCGTCCCCAAACTTAGGCCCCCTGTCCCCACGTCTCGAAAACGCGTCCCCTGTCGCGTCCCCGTCCCCGTCCCCGTCCCCAAAACCTCGTGGAACAATGATTTTTAAAAATAATGGGATTCACTTCCTAGTTTCTTTGTCATCTCCAAGTGGTTATGGTTTTAATTTTTTTTTTATTTCTAACATTGTGATGATCATCAAATATTAATATAATTAATCTATTTCAATACTTTAAAATTTTAGCATTATTTTTTAATTTTAAGCATTTTAGTATTATTCTTTAAATATATCCATTGTTTGATATATATATATATATATATATATATATATATATATATAACCATTTCCAAGTACTTGTCTCTGACCTTTTCAAAAAATAGCGTACCATTACCTGTCTCGTCTCTCGTTCTAGTACTAGTACGTGTAACTTGGTAACTACACTATTTCTCACTAAATGGGCTCATTAACTTGTCAACATTCTACAATTCATTAGCTAAACTCTTATTTTTATTTGCTCTCTATATTTCTATGCTATTAAAATGCCATTGCATTTAAAAAGCAGCAGGTTTTTCTCATTTTTATTTATTTTTTATATATTTTGAAAATCCAAAATTTTTACTATTAAATCTCCCTTTAAAAAAAATTCATAAATACTGTTTTTCACCAATTTTTACCCAAAAGATTTTTTCTGCTATGGTTTTGAGGATCTACTAAAGGAGAACATTTCTAGTTCATCTCATATTGTCATGTTGAGCTAGATATTTATGTTGAGAGGTGTAACTCCAGTGGCAGCAAGGGGTGTTAACAAAAACCTTTAACTTAAATTTGATACCCATTTACATGTCAAATTAATAATATTTAATAATAATATGCTATTAATGAGCCCGAACAGGTAGCTCAGTTGGCTTGAGTCTTGGGTTTGCTCCCCGAGGTCTTGGGTTCAACTCCACTCCTGGGTTTACAAGGTGTTATATGTGGTTGCGGGCTCCGTAGTAACACCCTCAGGGACTAGTCTCGCCTCACCGCTCACCTCTAGGTGTTGTTGGGCGAGGGGTCGCAAGGATACCCTGTGTATCAAAAAATAATAATATGCTATTAGTGATTCCTTGTTAGAGTAAAAACAATAGGTAAGTGAAACAAAATGTAGCTCTTAAAAAGTAAACAATATCTCAAAACTTAAGTAAATATTAAAATAAACAGTCCTCATGTCTTTTCATATCTATTTACTTACCTATTTATTTGTTCATCTACTTAGTAGTTTAGATAGATATTAAAAAAAGTGATATTCATACATAAAAATAAAGTAACTCCTGAAATAAAAGTTAAAATTTTTTTTTTTTTTTTTAATAAAAATCCCTGAGCATAGTTTTTATGATTTATTGCATTATTATTGCAAAATAAAATAGCTCTTCAATATAAAATAAAGTAAAGAATGTCTAAAATAAAATAGCTTTTAAGTAAGACAACCTGGAAAACCAAATTGGCTTTTAGTGGAGAAAGTCATAAAGTACATCTGCTTTAGTCAGTGGAATTCTCACTGTCAAAATGCATGAACCGAAACGCTTGAAAGCCATTGACAGGTTGCTGCCATTATTGTTCCATTGAATTATTCAACTGAGTTTCAAGTACTTTGGGGAATGATAAAGTTCTCAAGCATTTCAACTTTTATAACGTCACAGAAACTTAGTTGAGATCAGGCCTGCGCAGGAACTGTTCTATGCAAAGTTGCATGGACACGGATATGGATACAAATATGGATACAGTATTGGATAAGGATACTGCCATTTTTTAAGACCCCCAATATGGATAAGTCTCGATATGACATTCATAAAACACACATATATTTAGCACAAATTTCTAAGTTATTAGAGGAGATTTTTATTACTTTAAAAGTAAATAAGTAAATATAAATTAAAATAATATTAAAATTAAAATATTAATAATTTAGTAAAGAATAAACAATTAAATATATATGAATAAATTTTAATTTTTTTAAAGTATCTAACATTTAAGCAACATAATATAAATATAAAATTATTAACAATTAACTTTCTTAAATCTATAAAGTTTAAGACACCAAAAAAGATAGTAGAGATGTATTGCAAGAAGACCTAGAAAAATGTTTCGCTGAAATAGAAAAATGTTTCATTTGTCTTCCTCATTTGGTGTAGGTTTTGTTTATACAAAATAAAAAAAAGTTGCATGATTGAAGTTTTTTAAGATTAAGTTTAGGAGGATTTGCATCAAATTATTTGAAAATAAAATCACAGTATCTGGCACAGCTGGAAAATCAGAGCTTTTTGGGCATGTGTGGGTACGGTATCCAACATGTATCCATGCCGTATTGTATCCGGGATACGGAGATACGTGTGCCTGGGGAGGGGCGGGGGTGTATCCGGCTACTTTGGTTCTATGCAACCATGAGTCTGTAAGAAATACAGATAAACCCCCTCAAACACCTTAAACAGACAATTTTCTGAGATTTAATCAATCTAGAAATGATACCTGTGTACTGTATGCCTCTACCCTTGCCCATGTGCGGTTTCCAGATTTCTCTGCTTGAAGTTTAGCTTATATTTTGATGATAAATTTGCAAAGCTGTTTTCTTTTCACAGTGAATTTTCATGACTAAGACTGGAAAATCTTGAAGTGAACATTTGCTTTTTTGTAACAATGCCGGAAGTGAACTTTGGAGAAGAATGAGCAGCTATCACTAATGTCATATAATACACTCCAATATATTCAATTTTCAAGAGGGATTTTAATCAAAGCATGAAGTCTCCTTCACAGAAAGATGTTTTATGCCAAGTTGTTTTGTGACTTTAGCTCTTACAGGCCTCAGGTTCTGTTAAATGACCTGTTGAGCTTTAATAGGCCACTGGGAGGGATGGTCCATTTTAACATTCTCTCCTATCCAACGTTTGTTTTAAGAACAAAGCCCAATTGTGGGGGTCAAGTGTGCATACGTGATACGTCTACACTAAATAGATATGTAAAGTATAATCTATGTTTTTTGGTCATGCATTTTCTAGAAATTTTAATGATATGAATTCTGAATTCGTGTCAAATAATGCAACAGGATCAAAAGGCTCATGAAGCAATTCTAAAGGACTTGGATCTCCTAAGGTAAATGTGTATTTATATTTTGCTCCGGGGCTTTTAAATGAAACAATATTTTCTTGTATCTTTTTAAGACACGTGCATTGTGTTTGTCAAGTAGTTTTTAGCTTTTGCCTTGGAACCTTTTATCAATATTTTTTTTTTTTTTTTGGCCAGTTGAAGTTTCTTTTTGTGATTTGCACTTATGCTGAATTACTTGGAATTTATTTTTGGCTAGCAGTGTTGCCCAAACCCCTTGTCTCAAGGAGTGGACTGCCAGAGCGAATCAATCAGATACACTAACAATTCCAGTATGTATGGCATCAGATTTCCATATCTTTTGGTCTAAAAGACTTGATTTTTTTGGCTAGAGTTTGATTCTGTTTTTGAAATTGATGTCTTCAAATATCCAGGTCAGAATTGCAATGGTTGGAAAATACACTGGACTTTCTGATGCTTATGTGTCTGTTGTTAAGGTAAATGCTTTCTGCAACTTTATCTTCTTACAATTATACATCTTAGGGGAACTAAGAAGAAACAGTCTCGGAATTACAATAGCAGTCCAGATCGTTTGAAGTTTATACATGAAACTGGTGCCTTTTTCTGTAATGCTAAGTAGCTAATGATTCAATAATTCCTCTTTGAAAAAGACTGGAATCCCAATTCCTCTTTGAAAAAGGCTGAAATCCCTGATCTTGCATATTGGCATGCTTACTTGTGGCAAGTAGATACTGCTCAGTTAGTTATAGTGTTATTGCATAACACGCTGCATGCAACACAAATATGGAACTTACATTTAGTTATCTTGTCACTATTTTTTGTTTTTCTTTCAGCCTTCAATTGAAAATTTGCCTACATTATAAAAATTTAGAATGAGCAATCAAGTTGCTTTTAGTTTATTTATTTATTTTAAAATAAGATTCTGCTTTTCGTTTTCTTGAAGGCCCTTCAACATGCTTCAATTAAATGTGAGAGGAAATTAACAATAGAATGGATTGCGGCATCTGACCTTGAAGACACAACTGCAAAAGAGGTATGTGTATGGTGAAATATGATGGTTGGGTACAGCATGTCCCACATATTATCAGCATAAGTTTTTCTTTCTTTATTAATTATGATTCAAGAGTTTTGTTTCCTTATCTAGGCACCAGACAGTCATGCAGCTGCATGGAACTCTCTGAAGGTTAGTTACAAATATGAATTTCTCCTTTGTTCTGTCAGTTGTTTCTTAACGGGGCAAGCGTTTAGACAAACATGCAACTTGTTGAAGGTTTCTTATTCTAATTATGATGAAAAAGGTTGTGAAAAATGATCATATCGTGTTGTGTTCTAGTTGGTTGCATTAGGCTTTGATATTACTCTCCTTGATATATCAAATAATGTCTTGTATCAGAGTTCAGATGGCATTCTGGTTCCCGGAGGATTTGGTGACCGTGGTGTACAAGGGAAAATACTGGCAGCAAATTATGCTCGGGAAAATGATGTTCCCTATCTAGGCATTTGCTTGGGAATGCAAATTGCTGTGATTGAGTTTGCACGTTCAGTAAGTGTGATATCATCAATGGTTGTATGTGGGCTGGGAGTGGAGGGGGGGAGGTGTGTTGTTAATAAACTTTATTTAATTTGCTTATTTATTTTGTATTCATTTTACAGGTACTTGGAATGGCTGGAGCAAACAGTACAGAATTTGACGAAAATACTCCACATCCTTGTGTTATCTTCATGCCAGAGGTCAATATCCCTGTGCCTGAGTCTGGTATTTCTACAGTTGAAGTAATTAGGTTCCAACCAATAGACATATGCCAAAGCAATCCAATCATTTAAGTAAACATACAAGTCTTCTAGATGACGAAGTAACATGAACTTCTATCTTACAGGGGTCAAAAACTCACATGGGGGGTACAATGCGTCTGGGTTCTAGGAGGACATATTTTCAGAATGCAGACTGTGTCACATCAAAGCTGTAGGTCTACACATTCTTATGTGATGATGTAGCTTTTTTAGCTTCCAACATGTTGGAGGGTTTTGTAATCTTTTTGGCTGAATGGATGCAACTGAGGTTGACTTTTTTGGAGTTATTAGAGGTTTTGATAGTTTTTTAATATACTGATTAAAACAGAATTAGTTGTTGATTAAATGTACTTTGTTGTTAATTTTGAAGACAATATATGCACCATTTAAGCTACCAACTGACAAGTTGTTTGTTTGTGAAGATATGAAAAATCTGATTATGTGGATGAACGGCATCGACATAGATATGAGGTTTGATAAACAAATTGAGCTTTACAGTTTTATTTTTATGGTTTCTTCTGATTCATTTCAAATATGACCCATTTTGAAGATTTGTTGGTTTTGTTGAGGTGAAGGCTGCTTGCTTGAATAAGTGATTGTGAACTATTATTTTTTTATTCATATTCCATTCTCACAGGTCAATCCTGACATGGTAGAAAAACTAGAAAAATCTGGGCTCATGTTTGTGGGCAAGGATGAAACAGGTAGACGCATGGAGGTAAGTTCCTGTTTTTTCATGTTAGTATTGCTCTTTTCATCATGATAGTGGGGGCCAGGTTGTGGAAGAGACTGCAAAAGCATGTTTCAAGTTCATATTTTGAGCCAAGTGGCTTTTAATTTTGTTGTGTTTGTGAGTAGATACTGGAATTATCACGTCATCCTTATTTTGTTGGAGTCCAGTTCCATCCAGAGTTCAAGTCCAGGCCAGGCAAAGTATCTGCAGTCTTCTTAGGTGCTGTATTTCTATCCCTGTTTTGTACATGGAAAATAAGATTGGATTTATGTTCCAAATTTCATGCCAGCTATTGGTTATATGTTTCAAATTTCATGCCAGTAGAATGAAAGGTTAGACTTTGATTTTACATTTTAGGTTTTTAGTCATCTGTTTTAGCAGTGTTTTTATAATTAATATTTAAAAAAAAAAAAATTACAAGGCTGCTCAGCCTTTGGCTTTGGCATACCAGGGATATACCTGGGTTGCCTGGGTGGTGCCCCAGCGGATGCAGACCTGGACCCTCTGGAACGGGTACAGGGGCTGGGATGAGCATACCCACCTACTAAGAAATTTAGTTCGTATAGCAAAAGATTATTGTTGTCTGATGAAATTATACAAATCTGTTACGTTGAAGTTGAGACAAGCTTTGTCAGAAGCACTTTCTTTTTATTGCCATCAATGTTGAGAGCTGGAATTTTCATCTCTTTATTTATGACATGTCCAGTTTGTCTTTATTTCAAGTATGTTTACACTAGTTGGGTGTTCTACAGGCCTCATATTAGCAGCATCAGGTCAGCTGAAATCACAATGGAAGCTGCCGTCTAGCTCAATAGCTGCAAAGGTGAACTCAAATCGTAGAGCGTCAGTTAACAGTATGCCAGAGGATGGCACCAGGAATAGGATTGAAAATGGAATTTCAAGTGCTATGAATGGCCATACAAAAAAATTATTCTCACATAAATACCCAAATGGGAATGGGAACCATGCCCATGCATAAACACTATTGAAGTGATTCAGTTTCATGTGTAGTGACTGGTCCCTCTAATCTAAGACATGTGTTAGCGTCAATTTTGTTGGAGATTGCTTAGATGTGTTTTTACTCAGCTGTTATGCAAGGATTATGTTGTTTTCTCAGCCATTACGTGAATGTTCCAGATTTGCAACTTGTGGAATGTTCTGTACAGTATTAAGGGTGGAGTAGCAGAAATGTCAAAAATTCACCTGTTCGATATGAGCATACTATATGTTGCCAGAGGTTCTTGACATGACTTGGGCTACAGGGTATAGGAAAATCAAATTATTACTTTCCCATATTGTGGGAGCTCTATACAATGGTTGCTGCTGATTCTTTGGTGAATTTGTTTTAGAGTTAGTTGAGTTTCAGATGCTCACAATATTAGAAACCAAATTGTTTACTTGGCTTTCCCAAGTTTTGATAGCTTGTACCCTGGTTGCTGCTGATGTTGTGGTGAGCATACTGCAGGTTTGGATTCTAAGGTGCATTTATCTGTCACCAATGTATTTATGTGGTTCTGGCCTGGGTGGCAAGTTGGGTAAATGTGAATAACATACCGGCTTTTTCTTTTCATGAGGTGTATTCAGGACATTTATTTGAATTTGGCCTACAGCTCTACTTCCAGACCTTTTTAAAGGGCTTTATCAAGGAAAACATTGAAGGATGAAATTTTTTCAGTAGTATACTGCTGGCAATTCTTTTGACTTCATATAATGAAAAAATGCATAACAGCCTATAATAATAATAATAATTTGCAATTGTTTCAAGTGTTGTTGACGAACATAAGATTTTGTTCTGGGCATTTGTTTAGTATATGGGTATATGTTTGATTAGCCAATTAATGGCTGCCAGCTAGCTGCAATAGCTTACTTAATCTACATTCCTTAAATTGTTTTGATCACTGGTTGTATCTGTGGAATTAATTATCCCTGAATATAATCTATAATATGCCACAGATTCCATGGCTTCTAAAAATGCCTTAGACCCTGCCTAGGCAGGCTGCAATGGCTTACTTTAAATGCATTCATTAAATTGTTATGATCACTGCTTGTAACTGTGGAGTACACATTAATTATCCATGAATATAGTTCATAATATGTCAGATTCCATGGCTTCAAAAAAAGGCTTAGCCCCTGCCTAGACAGGGCTCCAGGTTTACCGTTACAATATAGTGGCATGTTATGAGAGTATCCTAGACAAAGCAGTTTCGAGTGATAAAGAGTTTGAAAGATGGGACTGGGTCAGGATTCATTGTAATGTGAGTTGAGAGATTGAAATAATATGCAAATGGGGTTATACATTTTGTGAGTAATTTTGTTAAGCACGGGATGCTTGTGTTGCTAATATTATAATGTTATATAAGGGTGCTTTTGTTGAGCATAGGATGTCAACACGTAAATTCCAAAGAGCAGGCAACAGCTTTTGATCTGTGTTCATGTAAGAAATCTTGGTTGTTGAACAACCAACAATCAAGTGTCAACTAGCAGTTGCCTACCCAGCAGGTGCAGAGCTTGATAGTTAGTGGCCAGTGTCTAAGGCTTTATGTACTAATTTACAATTTAGGTTTTGGTTCGTTACATAGCTTAGTTTATGTACGAAGTTGAAAGCTTAATAATTAGAAGTTAATACAGACCATATATTTACTTTATCAGTAATCTTGATTTTCACTGGCTGGTCAATTAGAATTGTTTACAAAATGCTGCAATGTAACTGTACATGAATTAAAAGAGAAGCGACATATAATAATTTACCTTGAAATATAAAATTGAAGGTACCTGAAAATTAAGCTTGAATTTCTAGGTGACAACCAGTGGCTATAGTGTAAATATATGAACTAATTTCTGGTTTTCTCGTTCATAAATTCCATTAGAAGGAATATGTGACAATAAACAATTTAAAAAGTTGTTTATATGTGGTGTTAAAACTTAAATTTACCTGTAACGAAAAAGTATTATTTTTTATGACTTCAAAATATTAATATTGTTTTATGCCACTCCTAAAAATTTCTTTATGATGAACATAAAAAAGAATATAAATACATTTAAAAAAAAAAAATTGTTCTTAGTTACAAATTTTCTATTTTAATCTTGCAGGACCAAAATCTGTTTGGAATGTAAACAACATTTTCCTCTTGTAGGGAAAATAGTCGTACCTTATAAATAATGAGATTTATTTAGGTTTATTAAATGATTAATTAAACAATGTAATAATGAAATTTAAATAATAAATGAGTTATTGATAAATATAAATAGAAAATTAGACGATGCTTTTTTTTATAAGTCAAATATTTATGTGATTGATTTAATGTATATAAGTGTTTTGACTATTAGATCAAGCATTATGATGTTAGATTTGGGATAAAAACTTTATTGTTGATTTGTTTTTACATATGCTTTCTTGCTAGAGAATGTGTACTATTTTGTTTATGATGTTAGATTTGGGATAAAAACTTTATTGTTGATTTGTTTTTATATATGTTTTCTTGTTAGAGAATGTGCACTATTTTGTTTTGCTCAGGGAAGGTTGAATCGAGCACTAGAATAACATGTTTAAAGACGACTAAATTGAATATAAGATTAATGGAAAAAGGGTTAAGTATGCTTCTTTACATTTTGTCCTCACTTTAGTGTGCATGTAAAATTGCATGAATAATGCATGTTAAAATAAATAAAATAATTATTGAAATAGTAAACATATTAAAAATGGACACAATGGATTACACTTCTAGTTTTGAGTTCTTGCCATAGAGTTGTATCACCAAATCTGCACATTTTTTCATATGAAAATAACAAAAAGGTTGTATGGATGGAGTCATGGGGATGTAATTATATGCACCCAAAAATATAAGAACCAACATGTCATGTCTAGTGATGGTGTTAAACCCAAATAAGCCTACATAACATAATATAAATGAATATGTGAGAATTGACAAGTGCTTTCAAGGTAAATTCCCACTTGTTGAAGCACTTAGGACCTCTTAGATGTCTTTGGTACTTGTTGTTTGTTTGTTAGTATCTTTTCATGTTCTCATTTTGTGTATAAATTTGTTTATTTTCACACTATGGTAAGATTCTCTCTTTTAATAGGTGGTAAAGATGATTACATATTAGTCACAATAATTTTGGAACTATCAAAAGTGGCGATTTCTTGTGAATACGATTGTCACTTTTAGTCAAATCTATAAATTGCTTTCAAAATATGATTTTTTTTTTCATTTCATCTCCAAATGCTTCTAATTAGGTCCACTAATTGTGTCTTCATCCCAAACAAGCCCTCGTGTACAAAATAAAAGAAAAAGTAATTTTCAAGGGTTCAAGAAGCTTACAAGAAACAATTAGAGCTTTGCCTATATTTTTGCGAGTCCATTCAAATAAAGTCAATCCAACTCCCCAAATTACAACCATTGTAGTCATATATTCCCACTATTTTATTTTCCTTATTGAAGATAGATGTGACCTTGGACAATTGCTCACAAGGAGGCAAAATGAGGGATTTCAAGTTGGGACAACCTCCTCTATATTTGAAGCATTTGGCTTTAGGTGTGGATGTTCCTTTGCTTTATTATAATTAGATTGTTTATTGAAGTAGTTTAGGAATTGTAGTTGGAATGATCAAACTAGAAATATTATCGATTATTTCTCTATCTTAGAATATATTTCTTTTATATTCATTTTCTTCTATTGAAATATATCACTTCTTCACTTGAAAATAGATCATGTTTTTAGAAAATCAAGAATAAATTATCATTAGATTTCTTAGGATAATCGTCTAAAAGAACATTTGGAAACATCTTAAAGCAATGTTTTTCAAAGTGATTCTATGAAAAACTTAGTGGAAAAATATTAATAAAAATTACAAAAGAAACCTATCTTGCTTAAACTTTCAACAAAATCTAAGAGAAGCCTACAACGTATTTTCTAACAAAATCTCATTGCTTCTAATTAATGTTTGTATGTTTGTCTTTAAATAGAAGTTACTTTATTACTATAATAATATAAATTGAATACCTTGGGATACTTCTATTACCTTTTGCACTCATTTTAGGTGTTTCCACTGACATATGTTTTAACCTTGTTTCTTCCTTTGTTCACACCTAGCCTTAGCTTGTTGATTTTTCTTATCACTATGTGCTTATATGTCCTCCTTTTTAGGCATTTTTGACCCTTGTATAAGCTTTGTATTGACTATTTTCCATGTGATTTTAAAAAAAATTGGGGGTAAATGCTTTTAACTGGAGCTATGAACTAGTGAGGCCACAAACGAGAGATCTTATCCCCAACAAAAAGACTCAACAATAACACCCCAATAGGGGCTTGAACCTTGGTGGCAAGAATCACAACACCATGACCATCAAACCATGCCATTACCAACATTTTTTCAGTGTGATTCTTATCTCACCCTCTTAACATTTAATTTATATGTTTTCTTTCTTGTATATTTAACACTCCTTTTCCTTTTGTTTCCCTTCTTTCTTGCATTTCAAATATTCAACTCACTTAAATCACTTTTAATGGCCTTAGATCATCTTCATGCATTTTGTGCAAAAAATTGGAGCTTCAACATTTAATGCCCACTAGTGTCCCCTTCAAAAACTTGCCCCCTAGGGGGTATGCCTAGTTTTTGTGGGGAAATCAATCAAAATTTGATGTCACCTTATCTATGACTTATGTACAACATTGCTCTCAGTCACTTGCCTCAAATCCATCTAAAAACCTATAAATAGACTATCTTCTCATTTCACACCCTTGCAATGTTAAATCCTCCACACTAGTACTTTCTTGGAGATATTTTCCTAAAGCTTGGAGCTTGGATCCTCCTAGAGACTTGCTTTTAGATTAGATATTTTCTTAGAGTCTTCTTAGAGCCCCCTCGTGCTTGGTCTAACACTCTTGTGGATTTCTTCCTCTCTCCCCATACTACTATGCTATTAATTTTCTATGTACTATACCATTAAAACCCTCATTTCTTGTCCATTCATACATATTCTATTTCTATCTTTATCCCTTGCCACCCTTTTGCTCACAAGCCCTCATATCTACCCCTTTATCCATTTTTAGTCTTGTTCCATATATTTTCTCACTAGGGTTTTCTTAGTTTATCTCTTTGTTATCCATTGTAGATAGATGTATCCTTTTCTATAGAATAAATACCCTTGTTTGCATTGCTATTGTGTTGGAAAATCCACAAGGACGATTAAGGTACTCTCCTTCAACACCCTCTTACAATTATTTTGGATTAGATGCACAAAAGTACTTGCACCCCTTGGGACACCTACCCCTTGGATGTGGCTAACCACACCCCTTTGTCAAGGGACACCATTTGGAACTACAAAATTTCCTTATAGATTCTTAACAATATTTCCAACAATCTAACTTCATAGAATTTTAGATCATTAGGTGCACATGATCTAATTTTACGTACACAAATTTACTTTTCCTAGTTTAGTGTCTAATTGTGTGTCCAATTGTATGTCTATTATCTTTCATCAATCTCAACTCTTATATATGTTGGTTTAGATTTATATTACTTATTTTTTTAAATTTAAATAGCTTAATTTACTAATACATACACTTAAAAAAGAATTAACCAACACTCCATCTTTTTATTTTCTTTCATTTGGTGAACTTGTTGATCTTGCATCTCTTCACTTTGACCCTTTTCTTCGTAAGCTACTCCTTGTCTTCCCTTTTCCCATGGCTTCTATGAACCTTTTCACTCTCCACCTTAAGTTTCTAAATCTCCATTGCTCTTCTTTAGCTACCTATCCTCATATTCCCCATCACGTCCTCTCTTTTCTTAACCTTCCATCCTCTTCCTTTGCTACTTCTTACATCCTTGACCATTTTATCCACTTTCTAAAGTTTCTTTCTTTGCATCTCATCCTTTTGATCTTGAATAATTGACATCTTTCACCCCTCCTACTTTCAATTTCTTATCTACCTGTAACCTTCTCTTCCATCTTCCTCTTATCTTCCTCCCCTCCTCAAGTCCTCTCACCTTGTTCACCTCTCTCTTCACTTTCCTTTTCTCACTCCTATTCTCTAATCCCTTCTCTTATTCTCCTACCTCTATTCCATCTCTCTAACCATCTTCCTTCCCCTATTCATTCCCCACCTATCATCTCCCCTATCCTCTTTAATAATATTCTATCTCCATCCCTTCTCTACCTATCCTTTCCTCTCTCCTACCATCCTCCATCCATTCCTTCCTAACCCACCTTTCCATATCTTTCTGAAGCTCCTTCATCCCCTTATTCATCTCTTTCTCTACCTTCTAACCATCTTCCTTCTTCTTAAGGTCCTTCATCCTCTTATTCACCTATTTTTGTTCCTTTTAATCTCATCTTTCCATCTCTAATTCCTTCCCTTTCTTATTCCCCTTTCCCCTTCCCTCTCATGATGTCTCTAGTTCCACCAATCTCCTCTTTTTTTCCCATCCTCTCCTAAACACTCTTCTCACAATCATTTCCTCACCCATCTTCTCTTCATTCCTCAATAAGTTATATCCTCTCTTCATATTCTAATATGCGTGGTAATTTAAATTTGATGAATAAGATGCAGATGGTATTAACATAAATGATAATCTATCTTTTGATTTCCTAGAGAAATATAATGAAAATGGCAATCTTAGAGAATACTTACAAATAAATATGCTTTACATGAGCCATATGAATGAAATTGGAAGAGATTTGTTATCTCTCTTTTCTTGTACTTTACATGGTTGTGCTCAATAATGGTTTAATACTTATGGCATAGTTTATACATCCTTTACTGACTTAGTTTATGTCTTTGCTAGTTTTATCCCTTTTCCCATTATTACTTTTGATAATGTTTGTTATTCATCACTCCCTTGTACTAAATTATGTGCTATCACACATGTTTAAGAGGAAATAATGATTTTATTTAGATTTATCTTAACCAAGTCCCTCCCCTATGCTTGTGATAATGTTTGTTATTCATCATTCCCTTATATTAAATTATGTTTTATCACATAGATTGTAAAAGAAACTAATATAATATATTTAGATTTATCTAAACCAACTCCCTCCCCTATGCTTGTTCAAAACACACATTCCCATCCTAAAAATTCTAATGTTGCTATCCAACACCTCACATTGTAGCCAAAACAACATGTTTGAGCTTTTGTAAAAATTGGAAGAATACTGGGCCCACATTCGTCTTTGAGCCTATGTTCACTTCCTTGGTTTCGAAACCCACGTGATAAAAATCCTAAGTTCCTATGTTTATGCATTGCTGAAAGGATTTTGATTTGTCTATTGGCTCTTAAAAACTAATAGAATATTTTTAGATCTATCTAAACCAACTCCCTTCCCTATGCTTTTTCAAAACAAACATTCCCATCCTACAAATTCTAATGTTGCTATCCCACTCCTCACATTATAGCCAAAACAAATATTGGATTTTTTATAAAAAATGGTAAACTAATTACTTTTATGCTCACTTCATTAAGCCTATGTTCGCTTCCTTGGTTGGTTTTGAAACTTGCATGACCAAAAATCCTAAGTTCCAATGTTTATGTGTTGTTGGAAGGCTTTTGATTTGTCTATTGGCTCTTAGTATAAGTGTTATCACACAAATTTTAAAATAAACTAATAGAATATTTTTAGATTTAGCTAAACCAACTCCCTCCCCTATGCTTGATCAAACCAAACATTCCATCCTAGAAATTCTAATGTTTCTATCCCACGACTCACATTATAGCCAAAAAAACATGTTGGAGATTTTGCCAAAAATGGGGAAAATATACTTTTGTGTTTGGGCCCACATTCGTCTTCAAGCTTGTGTTCGCTTCCTTGGTTGGTTTTAAAACTTGCATGACCAAAAATCCTAAGATCCTATGTTTATGTATTATTGGAAGGCTTTTTATTTGTCTACTAACTCTCCTATACAAGTCCCTTATTGTATGCTCAATTTTGACAGTCTCTAATTGGTGCTCATAGTGGATTTTAATGCTTGTCAAGCCTGGGGGTTGAGTTCCTAACTACCCTTGAGGCGCCAACTTGGCCTTTGAATTATGCTAACCCCATCCTTTAGTTTAGGATAATATTTGGTGGTATTCTCTAGAGATTACAAGGGATGTTGTTACACCCCATATGTTATTATCTATTTACTATTACCTAGTTTGGTAAATTACTTCAATACATGTGAATGTGTTTTATTTATGAATTTTGATGGAAATATGATGAATCCATGTTTGATTCAATTAAATGCTTTATGATTCAGTATATGAAATATATATTATGAATATGACATGTATGTGATGTATATGAATGCATTGATTCAACAAACTACTATTATGGTCAACTAAGCTGGATACAGGAATAGGTTCAAACCTCTGGAAGAGAGGGGAAGTATCAATCAATAGAAGAACTTGGTCTAGTAACCTTTAATTCAACCTTACTGAGCACTCACACACTCACACCCTAGTTGGTCTTAGTTAAGTCGTCAGTTTGGGTAAATGGTAAGTGATCTCTAGTTTTGATTGTGAATGTTTATATTGGTTTGCAATCTTGTTTTATGAATGTTTGGAATGAGGAATGTGATGAAGTCTTGAAGTTGAGTTGAAGTCCTTCCTCGTGTGTTTATTGTTATATCAATATGATAAATGCATAAAATGTATATATATATATGTATGCATGTATGTGTCTATAATAAAATCATACATGTGAGTGAATACGTACCTACTCATGCTATAATTCCCCACCACACAAACCCCATAGGACACAAGTACTAAAAATAATAGCACAATTGTTTTTTAAAACAACAATTACATTAAACATAATTAAATAATTAATCAACATAAATATATCATATAACATTAACCTAGTCCCATGGGGTAACATGGTGTGCTACTCGAACGAATCCAAACCAACTAAAACGATAAACAATAAATGATACCAACTAAATAAATGATATAAGCATGAATAAGAAATAATATAAATATAACATTCATCCAAACATGAATAAAATAGATAAATAAAAACATGAATAACATATTATTAAATTACAACTTTTGAGTTCAAAGTTACATTCGTGGATCATATTTCCACAGATGCAATATATAAGATGCCAATATTACATTACAAAGTTTCTTCCCTTATAATATTGGGAAGTGTACAACATAATCCAAAAGAATACAATAATACAGATTTGAATACATAAAAGGTACAATCTTCCTCCATGCGAAGTTCTGGGATCATCGCATTTGCCTTCGCAACACGATCATCACCTAGGGACCCAATGGGTGCTTTGCACGTTTCCACCCAACCTTGTGAACCCGAAGGAACACCCCCTGTGCAAGGAGCCAATAAGAAAGAACCCTCATCCATAAATTCAAAACATAAAGGACTAACACCACACAACTCAAGACCACATACAAACATAACAACAACAATAATAGAAACTCCAGAGGCAACAAGAACAAGGGAAAACAACGAGCACAGTGGGAGAGTGTCATTGCATGGCCTTACATGGATTCACCAGACTACCTAACATTAGGATCCACCTCCATCTATGTGGATTAACCAAGCTACCTAACACTAGGAACCGCCTCCATCTATGGTTAACCAGACATCCTATCTCAAGGTACTGCCCCATAGGGTGACTCATGCAAAGCCACTTACCTTTTGTAGAGACAAGGTAGTGACCTTACCAACCAGGTCTTCCCACCCATCCTTAGCCTTTGAGAGCACTAATGGCAGGGGTGAGGTGTATGTTTTTAGTCTTGTTATGTGTTAACTAATCCCAACCCACTAGATACATTAATTAGGTTATCACTTATTTAAGGAAACTCTTTCATGGGTGACCACTTGTACACTGGCCCCAAGAAGAGCCACTCTCCCATACGGTTACCCCAAAACCAAAGACAAATAAAAAGGTGTATCTCAATGAACAAACATAAATGACCTTATTTCAAAATAAGGTGCACGAGGCATGACCATCTTGTGACTACACAAAGTATCCAAAACCCATAGAACTAGGAGGTACCACCCACACAAATATTCACAAGGTAAAATGATAGACAAAAATGTGCAACAACAAACGCGCAAACACACAATTTCCCCTAGCCTCTAGAGGTAAGTACCAATCTACCCGAGAACCAAAATAACACATTACTTCAATTAAAATGATCTTTTCAAACTATATAAAATTTAACCTAAATTCAACACATGTCACATCAAATACAAATTTCCATCATTTTAAAATCCATTCCTACTCATAAAATTCATTACAGAATGAAATATTCCAACTTAATCTATGGAAATAACCATTCACATTTAATATTTAATTTCAGAACTTAATTACATAACGTTAACTATCTCATCAAAATTTATTTTACCAAGTTAGAAAATCTGAGTTTCTTTAATTTTTCTAAATCAAATTAAATAAAGGCAACTACATTTTATACAATTATTTAATCAGACAATTATACTTCAGAAATAAAATATTTGAACTGAAACTATTAAAACAATTATAAATAAAATGTGTATATTTTAAAACAATATTTATTTCCTAGTTTTGTTACTTTTTCAAAAGACAGAATATTCTCTAAATCTGATTTTTCCCTGATTGAAAATCTAATTTGCAAATTCATTTCTCAATACAAGTTTAATAAAATAATATCTAAATTTGAGTTTTAATCAAGATAATTTTGTTTTGAAATTCAGAATTGAAATTACTTTTGCACTACCACAATAAATTTATTTCCAAATACACACACACACACACACACATATTTCTATATATATATATATATTATATATCCCTATCCAAAAGAAAATGTTAAATTAAAATTACTGCAACATATCAACATAACAAAATTAAATAAATTTCTATCCTTACAATTTTGACACACACACACACACACACACACACACACACACTTATATATATATATATATATATATATAAAGAATAAAACTGAATTTAAAAATCCAATGAATACAACACTGTGAAAAATCATAGAGCTCATAAGATACAAAGCATTTTAGAATTGTTGACCCCCCCACCCCCCCACACACAAACATATATAAATATAAATAAAAAAAACTATAAAACAAAGCCCATGGTAAGGAAGTTAAGGCGCAACCCCCTCCTTGGATGGTTGCACACAACAACCATAGGCTGCTACGCAACCATCCAAGTAGGGATGGTTGTGTAGGTGTCGACCGATTGGGGAAGAAGTGCCCAAGGCACTAAACATAACAAGAACCATTCAAAAACAAATTCAGCTTGCCAATGAAAATAAAATAACTTACCACCGACCACAATAATACAAGTATATATATATATATATCAAATAGACACCCCAAACTGAGGAAATGTTGGTACAACCTAGCATACAATAATATCGAAAACGAAATCCAAGAACCAGATTGGCGAAGTACAAAAGCCAGAACGAGAATTACAATCGAAATAAAAGAAAAAGATCTTTGGAATAGGGGAAATTACAATGTAAATGGCTGGAAATGAATCCATACGAACGTATTGAAACAAAGCCAAATTTACCAGAATTAAAATATACTTCCAGATGATTTGCCAGAATACTTACAAATCTAAAATATTAAATAATGATATTGGACAGGAAACGAAGGGGAAAGAGAAATCCAATGGAAGGAGATAATTACACAACAATGATTTCACAAAACAATAATTTCAAGCTTCACAAAAAACATATTGAAATTCTGAAACTTTTAATCTTTTCTTTTCAATAGAAAATTACAAAGATATTCAAGGATTACAACGCCACTTGGAGTCCTTAGCTTGAATTTACTTCAGAGATGAATTGTTGTGTCATGCGTATCCAACAAGCTACGTTCTCCTCCAAATATTGAAATCCGCAACCTCCAGAAGAAATTTTGAAGAACAATATCAAGGACAATTTACAATTTACAATTCCTTTAACTCTTTTCGAAAGAAAAATACAGAGATTTACATTTTCCAACAAACTTCAAAATTATGAATTGTAGAACAAAAATTGTTTTCCTTCCTCTCCTTTTTGAAAAATACCAAATTGGATATAAAATCCCAAGAAGGCAAAAATCAGAACATTACTAAAAACTTCTCAATTCACTGCACATGGAAAAATAGCCACTTGCCTTCAATTTCAATTTTTACTGATTTTCAAATAGGCATTTTACCAAATTTTCTAAACTATCTATTTCCTCCGAATAATTTTCCTTGTTAAAATATAATTACCCTTTTAAGACAAATAAAAATTATTAAAATAAATAAATAAGCATTATATCTCAAGCAATATTTAAATTTAAAATTTAATGTTAATTAACTACTTGATATTAGAATTAGTCATCATAATAATAATTTTAATTGACTTAATTTAAATATTCAACAATACAATTTATTAATTTATATTAATTTAAATTAAATGATAGTCTCATGATAATTTAAACTTTGCAATATTAATAAAACTATCAATGTATAAAATAAATAGCATTAACTAGCGTATTTATTTTCTAAGAGAATTAATGTCATTTAGTAACAATGTAATTAAAATTACTTAACTAACCACATCGAAAAATGACATTTAATTAAAGCAATTATTCATTAACGTAGCCATAATCAAAACTTTTAATAAACATTACTAAAACCATGAAAGTAAAATAACTTGAATTAAAAATTATATCCACACGAACGAAGTATGGATATAAGTCATGAACAAACATTGACCCAACCACAGACACAGACGGGGGTACTTTCTTATCAACTCCCTAGCCACATCAAACCATTGGGTATATAGGGCACACTCAAACCTGACAATGTGGGTGGATTCGGCACCCGATACCTGTAGTCTTGCATAACACCAAACGTCAAGCAACATATACATATACATATAAAATCGTAATCAAACTCATTGTGAAAGAGAATCACGGTGAAGCAGGGCGCTCACAGATGAGCGATGCAACACTGTCTCTCTCACCCAAATCACATACAATAATGCAAACCTAAACAAAATCATCATAAAGCAATTAGTAACATCATAAGCATAAGTATCCAACACATGTGTCCAAATATCATAAGCAAAGAAACATAATTGTCCGCTAACCAACAACATGGTGAAATAGATGTTTATCAAAGTATCAAGTATGCATCAAAACATAACCATAATGCAAGAAGAATCAAAACACACACAAAGCAGTATCATAAAGTATCAGTAACATGAGAGGCACTACACATGCTCATGGACAGATTACCCATATGCATGGGAATACCAATTGGACTAAAATGACATATATATATACACTTCATGTATATATAACAATAGATGGTTGAGTATGAGAGTTTAATAAAGATATTGAAATAATATTATGTATATGCATATATAATTTATATATTAATATATATGTGTAAAGCAATATAGTGACATATATATTTAATTGTATATATACAAATAATGTTATTCTTATACATTTATATATGTTTGATAATCGATAAATAATGTATTTGTTAAAATAAATAATGTATTTGTTAAAATAAACAATGTATTTGTTAAACCTTGTGAAATATGTATATATTAATATATATATGTATGTATATATCAAAGGAAGATATAGATATATACATATATTATATATATAATATATGTTGAAAGCCATTAATGATAATATCTAAGTGCATTATATAGCACTATTCTTAAGTAAAGCACACAATAGAATCAGTTGAAGCCTTTAAAGCATTATAACCATCACATTAAACCAATGCATTAAGTAGGTTGAGACCAAGTCAAACAAAGTTTGGAGGCATGTATGAATTTACAAACTACTGTGTAAATGTTCCAGAGGGAAGTTAATACAGTTTGAAGCATAGAAGAATAAGTCTACCTGCTCTATAAAAGAGGGACACCAACTTTTGAATGTGCCATTTTATAAGTGTTTGAAGTACATTTTAATCATGATCTACAGTGCAATTATTGCCACCAAATTTCTCGGCCTCCGGTTTACACGAGTTGGAATTTAAGGGTGCAGAGTAGTTTTAATTGATTTGTCCTTTGCATTTCTCTTCATAATGAGAAGGCATCATTCTTTAGGCAGAAGCTGATTTTAAAAAGGCGACCTTCAGTTTCATTTTCATAAACCATTTTCACAACAAGCAGGTAGTAGAAAGTGCTATTTTTACAGGTAATTGGAAGCAATAGTACTCTGTTGAAGTATGGCTCTTCGTCCATGGAACCTTAGGGTTTCTTTGCCAGTCAAATTATGGGAGAATCCAATTGAAGAATACACATAGGATGCTCTCAAAATGATGTTTAGGGCAGATAATGCACGGGTAGAAGAACACATTCACATAATTCTGGGAATTGAAGTTACCAACCCTCGTGGTCGACGCCTTCTCTTTCCATCCCAGGTGATTTCCATCTTTCTCTCCAATGCGTTGGATTTGATACAATCCTTGAATGAAATTGAAGATTTGGCTAGAAAGTTCGCCAGGTTTCAATTCTTGCTTGACAATGCTATCCTTCGTGTAGTCCAACAATAAAAAATTTTCTCTGGAGAAGGGTTTATTGGTGGATTATTCCCTAGAGAATTTGTTCAAAGGTGCCAGGGCTTTAAGGAGATCTTCGACACCATTAGACTCGCTCTGCAGTACAAGAATGATAATGTTCTACTACGTGCTTTGAGGAAGAATTGGCAGTGTATATACTCGGTGATGGAATATGAGATAAAGGAAAAATGTTATGCTGTGGCTTTCCTCTGAGAGAAAGCTTCGCACCCCATGAGCCGCAGTCTACAATTAGAATTGCAACTTAGAGTAAATTCCCCTGTTTTGGCTTAGGATAAGGCTCAAAACGTTCATGTTCAATCTACTCGGGTTCTAAGTCATGCTTAAGTTCAATTGGCTCAGGTTCCAAGCCATGTTCCAAGCGCCCATGATCAAGTTGTAAATAAAATCATGTAAATTTAGATGGTGTCAATGTAAGATGGGTTTCTTGTTTGCAAATTCCAAGAGCACAAGTTGGAGAAAGAAGGGTTTACGAAAAAGGTTTGTAGCTGGTAGAGGTAATGGATGAAAATTTAGTTGTTGGGACCTCTCGTAATCAGTAATGTTAGTAGGTTTTCTGTGGTATCTTAAAAAGGGATTATATGTAATAGTTTTGGGTCATTAGTAAGGGTTTTAATATGATCATTTAGGGATAAAATTTATATTGTCTTGAAAAGAAAGAGATGAATTTTGAATTATCAGCTATTAGGGGTTTTAATATGATCATTTAGGGATAAAATTTAATGTGTCTTGAAAAGAAAAAGCTGAATTTTTGAATTATCAACTATTTGGTGTTTTGTTAGCAGAATCTTGAATTTTGAACTATCAACATGTAGGCTGTAAGCACGTAGCTTTATCTTTTTGAGCTATAACCAGAGGTTTTATTACTAGTTCTTTCCTGTTGGTATTCTCCTCAGAACCATAATTTTTTACTATCTTATTTATATAATTAATATATTATAGTGGCTTGCCACTTTCACAAAAAAAAAAGTGTTTGAAGTGCAAAAGAAGTCTGCAATATGCACAAAAGATTGGAAATAGCCTTGAGACTCAGTCAAGAGTAAAGTTGCCACCATTTTGTGAAGGAATTCAAAATAGAAAACTTGTTTTAAGATTTTTGTCCCTTATAACAAGTTGACTCAACCATTTAAATGGTGAGGACTATTATGTGTTGCAAACTTGTGAGTTATCTCGGTGAGTCATTGCATGAGGATAGAAAGGTGGCAAAAATATTAACTTGCTTATAGCCTTTGGTCATTCACAATTTAGTATAAATAGAGGTGCTCATTCTACCAACTGTTACACATCAATATGATTTTTCTTATTTTATTTTACTACAATTTATGTGTTAAGAGAGTTGGGAGTTGTGAGTTAGAGAGTTGTTTGTTGTCTTACATTGGTTTTGTTTAGAGATTTGGAGAGAAGCTAATAGAGGAATTTGGGTTCTTCATAGTGTAAGTTGCAAACGATCTAGAGCCATTAATGTAGGAGGGAAGATTATTCAGCTAGAGCTTTAAAAAGGCATGTTGAATTTTACTCCCTTGTTATTATGTTAAAAAGATTGTTCATTATGATGCGATGTTGAAAATATTATCTTATATGTGTGTTTCAATGCTTGCAAGTATTTTTAAAGTTCTTTGATTATTTCTTATATTGGGAAACCTTTCTTTTGGATTTATACGTATATAATTATTTATACTACAATGGGTTTTATACGATTGTATACTATTTATACTATACATAGAAAGTCAAGTACTATATGTAGTATGACAATACTCTAGGTGCGTAGCATAAGACAGAGTTGTATAGTGATTCTTACGAAAAATTTATTTAGATATAAGATAATGGGAAGGTTATTCCTAGGGTTAGGATAATCCACAAGAAAAGGTAATAACCTTAGAATAAAATACTAATGGTGAATGCAAATCGAGCAATTAAATGTGGTGAAATAGATGAACTCACTCAAAGTTATTGGCTGATGAATCTTTGGCCAAATTAGTGTAGGTCGCCACTATCTACACTATCAATTCACTCTATGACCCAATTTATATTCTAGGCTGAGGTAATCATATATGAGGTAGTAGACATTATGGTAGTTCTAGATATGTAGGACACATCACTATGCTAAAAAAAGGCTATTTGAAGGATGAGGTTACCAAACCAATCTCTTTGTCAAAGGGAGGGCCATCTTACCAAGTTTGGTAGATGTGCGGGGGACCGCAGTAAGTCCATGGCTGGCATAAAAGCACTTGAATGATGCTTCTCCTCATGTAGATGGCAACCAAGATTTGGGAGAAGGATGTTCTAGACCATTTGTATTTCTAGTTCTTATAAGCTTGTTGAAGTAATGTATGTAATCATGTGTCCATCTATATGAAAATTGTAATGTGAAATATTATCTTGAATATATTTATGTAAAGTTAAATCATACTTATATTATTGGAATGATTCTTTGATTATGTAATGGAAAATTTTGGATAAAGTTATATTTCAAATGATGCATTTATTATTGAATATATATATTTTTAATTTATTATTACATTAGATGCATAGACAAGTTACACGTGGGTAAAACTTAGTAGAATTACTAGGTAGGACAACGAGCATGTTACACGTGGTATCAGAGCTACTAGGTTCAACTTTGGAATCCATGTGCTCGCTATGTTTCCAATCCAACATTATATGAGTCTAATGTTTGGAAATTATTGTGCTAGAATGGTGTGTCTCAAGATGATTGTGAAAAAGTTAGTAATTGGAAGGGTAAAAGCACAAACTTGTGTCACACTTTATAAAAGAATCAACCAACAACAATTTTTTTTTTCTGAAATTCAACCACATAAAAGTGGTCTTTATGTTGTGAATTTCAAAATGATGTAAACTAATGAGAGGTAGAAATATTAATGAAGTTTAATCTTGCAATTTTTTCAGATTTTTAAAAAATTGTTTTGACTATTTTTTTTAATCAATTTAAGAGTAGATTTTAGAATTCTTAAAATTTCAGGAAAAAGTGACGTTTACTTGACATCAAGAAATAAATACAATTTTAATTTTTTTTTCCCTAATTATTTTTGTCCAAATAGGTAACTTCAATATCTAGTGCATGGATGTTTTTTTTGAAATTTTGATGTATATTTTCTTGTAATAACATTTTAAAGTCAATCTTTTTAGAATTTGAAAGTTTTCATTGGACATAAACTATTGTCTATTTTTTAATTATTATCAAAAAACAAATTATACCATATTGAAGAGGACTCTCTCTTCTAGTGCACTATATATTCTTCAATTTTTTTTTAATATGTTCTACTATTTTTTTAAATTTCTAATCAGCCTCTTTTTTAACTTTAACAACCTCATTGCATTATTTTAAATAAAATATATTAAAACTAATCAAATATTAAAAAAATTACATATTTGGATTCACCACTCCGAGATCTACAAAAGGGTAATTTTTTTAAAACATCATTATGACTAAAGAAATACATAGTTGAAGTTGAAAGTTTTAGAAAAATCTAAAAAAAGGTTGAGTTGGCTACTAGCTAGGATGCCACATAGATGGTTTCAAAGTGGCAAAAGAAAAAATTATTATTTTTGGATTCGGGCGAAACATATTCGATTGAAACTCTGTGTGCCACATATAGGCCATGTGGTTTCAGTTGAAACCTATTCGACTAAAACCATTACGACCGAAAATATTTTGCTCAAAACTATTTAGTTGGCCGAATTTGTGACACAAATTTGTGCTTTTACCCGAAAATGAGTGCTACCTACGGGCCAAGAAGGAAAGAGAAGCCCTTGTTCAAACCATTGAGGGAACTAATTATGATAATGCCATTTAGATGAGTGATACTGAGACTTTCAATCATGCCCTTTCACAAATCAATCAAGAGAAGAGAAGGATGAAAGAGGCTTCCAACTTCAACTTCTTACCTTTTGTCTCTCTGGCCAAGTTAGACTCTTTGTCACTTTCCAAGGATATGCCCTTAGAATGTAGTGTTGGTTCTGTCATGATATTTAGGGATCCTCGAGCTTTTCCCTTAGCGAAAGTTATTGTAATAGCCAAACGTGGTGAATCAGAGGATTATGTATGTCAAAAATACATGTTTGAGGATATATTAGAGGGTTATTATCCTTTTGATGATGTATATGAGCAAAAATATGAGGGTTATACCCCACGAAGTTATGTATCAGAAAGTGAATTAGAGGGGTATTCTCTCTTAGACTATCTAAATATTCATTCTACGTAAACTCAAGGAAATTGAAATCCTTTGTGATTATAATAATTTTTTTGGAAAAGTATTTGAATGAGTTCTTCAAATATAATTTCTTATGTGAATGATAGATCTTTTTGGAATATTGTTAGTATTGAGAAAAAATCATAGATCTAATTAAAATGAAACCTTCAGGTATAACTATTATTGGGAAAATGGTTAGGACAAGAACTAACCTTGGGGAAAGTCAAGAAGTAGGTCAAGGCGTTGAGAATGTCGAAGCTAAATTAGATTGTATTCTGGCTATCATGGATGAAACTAGAACAAGAATAGGAAACCTTGAACAAAAATTTAGGGGAATGGAAAGGGGAGAGAATGAAGTCTCAAATGATGAGGAAGAAGTTCCCAACAATGAGGAAGAAGGGGAGAATTCCCACAATCACACTCAATCTAGTGATCAAGAGAGTGATAGGTCACAATCATATTTTAAGGGAACTAAAAGGAAGCATTTGGAAAGTGAGTTATCATGTAACATGAGGAAGATCACACTGTATCAATGGGTTATTTTTCAGGTAAAGGTTTTAGCAGATTAGATTAAATAAAACCCCAAAGAAGTTATGAAGTACAAAGAAAGCAAATAACAAGAACGATTATACCAGATATTCGTTGAAGCTTCCATGATTCACCTCCATAACACCTTCTAGCTTGCATCGTATGATTGTTGCCCTCAGATCGAGTGTGTGAGCAATTTAACTATGACAATGTCCTATGCAAGTTTTGAAGGATTTGAATGACAAAATACTATGCCTATAAAAAGTAATCAAATCAAATAAGCCAAATGCAAAGTAAAATCTAAGTATAAAATGTTTATATTAATGAAGTGGTTCCATAATCACAAAGTGGGTTTTAAATTGTGAGCGAAATTGACATTTTATAGAAAACACAATTTTGGATGGACGAATGAGATTAAAAGATGACAAAGCCTAAAATTAGTGGACAAGATTTCATGTGACAATCCCTAATTAGGTTTAGGGCAACATTAGGTCAAATTTGAAATGAACGGACATGATTGATTTTTAGAAAATCAAATCAAGGGTTGACAATGCATTTGACAAGAGATAAGATTGGCACATAAAAAGAGGTGGCCAGAGAAATTAAATAATAATTAAAATTATTTAATTTAGGTGGCTAATGAATAATTAAATAATAAAGATATTATTTAATTATAGAAGAATGTGAGAAAGGGAATATTTTGAATTAAATATAGTGATTTAATTCAAAATTTAAGAGAGTGGACCAAATTAAATAAATAAAATTTATTTAATTTAGGAGAGAAAAGGCTAATGAATAATTAAATAATTAAAAATAATTATTTAATTACAGTGGAAAGTGGACAAAATTAAATAAATAAGAATTTATTTAATTTTAGAAAGAAGAGGACTTAATCAGTGACGCAATTAAATAAATAAAATTTATTTAATTAATCTAAGAGGAATAAAGATAAAAGAAAATGAATTAATTAAATAATTAAAACTATTTAATTAATAGAAGAATTATGACTTTAGAAAATAATTAAATAATTAAAATTATTTAATTATCAAAGACAAAAGGGGAAATGATGGAGAATTTAGAAGTCGCAAGCCTGAGACAGTTTTTAGTGTCTACATTTTGCCCCTCTTTGCCATGATGCAGTTTATCGCGTTGTGACAAAGAAAATAAGTCAAAAATATGCCCCAGTGCAAAATAAGATGAGGAAGAATGACGAGGAGGGTAGCGGTATGCCCCCTCGAGAGGATAGACGAGTTCCAAGAACACGGGTGTGCTCTCAAAATCGATGAGAATACTAGAATATGAAGAGACAAAGAAATGTTAGTGTAAAAGATATGGATGCAATGCCTATATGAGATGAGTGAGAGACGATGAAAAAACAAAAGGATATGCATGTTAGTTCCTAGACCAAATCCTTCAAAAACTTACCATAGGACTTTAATATTTATTGCTCTTAATCATCATTGGGCAGATTATTGTAATGGCCAAAAAACACCATGATATGACATAAATCAAGGTGTGCAAAGTCATACCATCACACGAGAAAAGTAGTCACAAATAAGGATGATCATGACTCATACTAAGAGCGCAATTGCCCTAGTATTTTTGTCATAACCAATTGCAAGCAGAAAAAGACAAGAAGGACAAGCCATGAAACACTGCTGCTTCTCTAAATCTTATTTTCAAGACATCCTCGAGAAACTAGCAACATGATTGTCAAAAGAACAAAATAAAGCCATTATCATGATACATCGTTGTTTTTCTAAATCCCGTAGTCAGGACATCGTTGAGAAACTAGTAACATGATTTCCAAAAGAACAAAATAAATCCATTATCATGATACATCACTATTTTTCTAAATCCCGTAGTCAAGATCTCGCTAAAAAACTAGTAACATGAGTGTCCAAAGACAAGACAAACGTCATGAGACGTCGTTGTTTCTCTAAATCCTGTTGTTGGGATCTCGCTGAAAAACTAGTAACATGAGTGTCAAAAGATAAGACAAATGTCATGAGACATCGCCGTTTCTCTAAATCCTATTGTTAGGATCTCGCTGAAAAACTAGTAACATGAGGAAAAGGCCAAAGACAAGTGCCAAGTGTTTTAATATCAAGATGTCGAGTGCCGAAGATTGCCAAATTCAGGAAGGACACATCCTGAATAATGTTGATGCCAAGAGGATTGATCCCTAAATGCCAAAAGGAATCCCTCGAAATGCTAGGTGATAGTGACAATGCCTAGGAAGGACACATCCTAAGGCATAAATGATAGAGGTTGTTCTTCAAAAGGACACATCTAAAAGAACATTGATGTCGAGAGGAATGATCCTTAGATGTGGAGAGGATCCCTCAATATTTTAGATGACAGTGATGATGCCTAGGAAGGACACATCCTAAGGCATAAATGACATAGGCTATTCTTCAAAAAGACACATCTGAAAGATAACCAAGAATAGTTTGACCGGTTGCGACAATTTGACTTGTTTCGACTAAGTTTGACGGAAGTTGTAAGAAGTTGACTACATCTTGATGTTGATGTGCTGGTGTGATTGTCATGTTGAATAAGTGACTGTCGTAATTTGTTTTAGGAGTTTGTCATGTTTGGAAATGACTTGTCCTTACTTGAAGACTTTTGACGTGTGTGCCAGTGTAATGCCATGAACCCTAATGGACTGACCTAGTGTGGCCTTGGAGGCTCATCGAGTGATAGCCTTGTCTACGTCGTGCACTCAGAGACCTCGTAGTTTGACATGACCAATGACCTTGTCCAAAGGACAAAATTTTGAATCATGATTTTATTTTGACAAACCTAAAAGGACTGACCTAAAGTCTTGGGGATTCAAAGATGAATCTTGCCTACGTAGAAAATGTGCAGAGACAATGTAGTTCGAACATGGACAAAATATTGATTGACGTGATTGATTGGATTGACAAGACATACATTGAACTTGAATTTGTTTTTGGGATTTTGACATTGATTTGGATGTTTTTGTATTTTGTTAGGACATTTTCAATTTTTAGGTATTTTTTCAAGACTTTTTCAGAGTTTTAGGATTTTTCCAAGACTTTTTACAAATGTAGAATCATGTGTGACACCCACTGCAGTTACACAATAAAGTTCTTGCCCCCAGACAGATTGGGGACTACCCAAGCCAAATGAGATGGAAATACGGGGCAAACGACAAGGATATGCAAGGGGTGATGTCAACCAAATGCTACCACGACCGAAATCAACAGGACTTATGACAAATGTCATGAATGTGTCAGGCTATTGTGATTATGCAAAGTGGATAAGGGTTGATTAGAATAACAGTAGATGGCGAAGCAATGATCGACTACACATGGTGAATGTTTTCTAGGTT
The DNA here is from genome assembly GCA_007115665.2 of Sequoiadendron giganteum. Taxonomy (NCBI): domain Eukaryota; kingdom Viridiplantae; phylum Streptophyta; class Pinopsida; order Cupressales; family Cupressaceae; genus Sequoiadendron; species Sequoiadendron giganteum. The sequence continues at coordinate 286,475,166 of CM021102.1, read as the reverse complement.
TTCACCATGGTACTTATCCAAAGTGCCTGTTTGCCAAGTTTTCAATATTGGATGAATTTATTTCTTTTTACTATTTTTGTCATTTTTTGATTTTTTTGGTGTCACCAAGACATTTGTTTGCTAGGTTTTCATCAAGGGATGATTTTTTCTTTATTTTTCTTTATTTTTCATTTATTTTTGTATTTTTTCAGGATGTTTTCCTAACTCTCTGAAGCTAGGTATATAATTGATAGATGCCAGATCCATAGATTGCCTTGATGATGCCTCGATCCTGTGTGGATGACCGTGTTGGATGAAAGTACCCGACTGAGATGAGGAGTATGAGTGGAAAATATGAAGGACGGTAGATGTGATAGATGAAAGAGACTATAGTGGGATCCCTAATGTGCACACTACGTGGGCCATCAGGCTTCAACCAAAAAGGAGCTTGGGCAACCAATGAGCTAGAATACGTGAAGGGATTATCGTCAAAGGTACATTAAAAGACATCACCAACGGTGTGGTATGATGGATATGTAAGCATGGATGGATTGAACGAAATATATGGTATGAGTGAGAGTGATGTGGATGGAGACCTTGGATGAACAAGCTCTTTGTTTGACATTTTTCCTTGATAGATGCCCCCAATGATTTTTGATGGAGAGGCATACTTGGAGAGTGAATTTTTCTCATTTTCACTTTTGAATTTTATTTTTGATTTGTCCGGTAGTTTTTTATTTTGGCTAAGGGACTTTTTTTATTATCTTTCTTTCTTTGCATGCTTTCTTTTGATTCTGGATCTCCATTTGAAAAAGGAACTTTTACCTTTGATTCTTGAATTGCATCCTTTTTATTTTCGTTGGGTGATACTTGTTGATCCATGTCTACAAGGTGGATGGATGTGGGTGATATGGTTGAGGTGGATGGATTGATAGGAATGTTTAGTGGGAAAATGGGAGTGGTGATGCCATCAACATAGTCTTTGAGACTATCCTTTTCGGTACTGCTAATGTCAAAGGAATCTTGCACATCTTTAATGACTTGGAAAGATGTCTTAGTAGATGTGAAAATAGGAGATTCATATCCTAGCCCAGGGTAGGTGGGATGGAAGGATGATGATTGGGTATCCTTGGTAGGGTCATGATCAAAGAGTGGGTTATCGTAGACAACTTGATTAAACATGGGGTTATCATAAATATGAAAGGATTGAGTGGAAGAAGATATGGTAAATGCAGGTGTATCATCAGGATCCAAAAAGGTTTCAATCCAAGCATGGTTATCTTTTTGTGTTCCTTCTGCAATTGTCTTGACATCATTATTAGAATTTTGACCCTCCTCAACGACACTAGCAATTTATTTTGCTAGTAAATTATCCACACGATATTCTCCACATCTCATATCATGGATTTGGACCTTGGGGCTTGATGGTAAAATAAATGAAGTGGATTCTTTTAAGGACTCAGGATCAACATATGCTTGAGAAGGAGGTGCTTCACGATTGCTTGGGATTGTGATTTCAGTTTTAGGGCTTAGATTATGGCAATACATGAAAGGGTTGGGATCTCCTTGTATTGTGATTTCAACACCATTGTGTGGGAATTTAATACACTGGTGGTATGTAGAAGGAATGGCCTTTAGGGAATGAATCCATGGGCGACCAAGTAAGATATTGTAATGTATGTCACGATCCAAGACTTGGCATGTTGTATCTATAATAACTGGTCCCACACGAATGGGAATTGTGATGACGCCTTTAGAAGCATGTTCTTCATCATCATATGCCTTGATGACAATGCTCTTGGTAGCATCCACACATGCATCAGAGAAGCTAAGAGCTTTAACCAATTTTAAAGAGAAGATGTTCAATCTTGCTTTGCCATCTACTAAGACTCGTCTAACCTTATGTTTGTGGACAAAAACCTCGATATGAAGGGAATCATTATGAGATGGTTTGGGTGAGGAATATTCACTATCTGAAAAGGTAATGTGGTGAGGCGAAGTCAGATATCCAACCATGGTAACTTTAGGCTGACGTGCAAAGGGACCTGAGATGTTGAACTTGCCTTTACGTGTTGTGACATTGCATTCCGGGGCCTTTTTAATGGTAATAGTATTGACACACTTATCTTCATTAGCAACATGAAGATTGTTAATGATGGTACCACCATAATAATTGAATGCAGGACAAACATGATCAGTTTGATTATTGCTATGCTTTGTACTAGATGAGGAGGGGTTACCAAAACCATGATCCTGCAGTGGGTTCTTGTGGATTGTATGATATGTAGTAGACACAAACGATTGACCTCCTAACTCAATGGTATGGTTTTCAATAAAGTCTTGCTTAAGATTTCAAAATTGGCGGCAAGAGGAAGTTTTGCGCCCTTTGACATGGTGGTAATCACAAAATGTAGTATCATCCCACCATGATGGCTTGAAATCACTAGTGTCATACAGTTTAGGTTCTTCCAAAATCATGACACCGTTTTGGATTTTAAGACAATTTTGATAGGCTCACCTAAGGGAGTGTATGTGCGTTTTTGAAATTGTCGTGGTTGACGCGAGTGCCTTTGATTAAATTGAGCAAGATTATTTTGATTATCATTGGTAGTTGGTGTGGGTGTGTTCATAGGTGCATTTTGATTTTGAACTCCCTTGATGGTGAGTACATGACCTGTTGTATTAATAGTTTTTGCATTGACCACACCATCATTTGTGATCTGCTTATTCTTGACCCAATACTTATTTTTGTCAGTGGGGGGGATTTTTGTTTGTATTTTTAGGACCATACTTTAGCTCTCCCTTTGCAATAAGCACTTTCTTAATCTGGACACCTTTTTCGACTAGGTCCATGAAATTTGTGCAACAATGCATCTACACTGCATATTTTAGGGGACCTAGAAGTGTTTGTATGAACATGTCAACCTTTTCCTTTTTGTGTATGTCAATGTGACAACGACTAGCTAGACTTCTCTATTTTTGGAAGAATGGGATGAATGTTTCACCAACGTCATCTTGTGTGAGATTGCATAAGCTAGTAATAGAGGTGTCCATGTCAATCTTGTACGCGTAATTTTTTTATAAATTTGCGTTTAAGTTCATCCCATGTTTAGATATCCTTTTGAGTGGAGAACCATTCAAGGGAAAGACCTACAAGACTTTTAGAAAATAAGTCTCATCAAGTATGTTTGTTCATAGGCGACATCCACATAGTTGGTCACAAATTCTCAGACATGTTCGATAGGTCTTTCCTCTGTATTTTGTAAAATTAGGTGACACATATCTCAGAGGAAATGGTGGCATGTATAAGTTCATGTCAAAGGGATATACGGATAAATCATATGACACTTTTGATTTCTTGCCGGATATTTGTATGTTTTCTATGGTCTTCTCTAGGCCCATTATCTTAGCTTGCAAGGCATTGATTATAGGGTCATTTGTGGCCCCATACATAGGATTGATTGGTACACCCTAGGTCCCCATTTGTTGTAAGTGGATGTTGGTGTGTTGTTGAGGGATATGTTGTTGTGACATGTATGATGTGTTTTGGTTTGTGTGTTGGTATTGATAGTTTGGATTGGGGACGCATTGATGGGTATGAATATGGGACGAATATGTCAGAATGTGTCCCCCAAACATTTGGGTCGATATTTGGGGAATATGGTGACCAAGAATATTTTGTTGTCCGATAGATGCCATAGGTTGTGTGTTTTGATTGACTTGTCGGGGTTGTTGGAACTATCCTAGGGGGATATTCATGTTCTATCCTTGGGAGGGGTTGGTATTAAACTGTGTGGACATGTTAGAATTTGGTTATGGTCCTTGAATAAAGAGACGTCGTTTACCTCTATCCAAAGGATTAAGTGAGGTACCAATGAGAGGATATGATGAGGATGCACTCATGGTACTAGATGTAGTCGTCAATGGAGGATCTGTATGGCTTGATGTTTCCCCCAAAGCATTTACCGAAGTGGTAAATAGAGGATTGGAATAAATTTCCCAAATTGCAGAGGACCCAAAGGTGGCTCCAACCAATTGTGATGATGTTGTGGATAGTGTAGGCAATGTGACAAATTGTGTTCCTCCAATGGATGTAGTGTTGATTGAATTAGAATTATTTGGAATGTTGGAGGTAACATTCATGGTCGTTGCAACAGTTTACAAGGTAGCATAAAAAAAGGTATTGTTTGTGTTGTTCAGATGTTGACCACTATTGGACATGTTATTCGTATTGTTGACATTATGGTCATGAGATGACAGTATCAAAGTACTAATGTCAAACCCATGAGGTAATTTAGCTCCTTGACTTAAAATTATGGCTAAATATCTATCTCTGTCATATAAGACCATTTGTTCTACGAAGTAGGTGGCCTCAGGATCTTGTGCTACTACCTATAGGTTTTCCTCAAGTATTTGTCCATATTCATCTTTGCGTAAGAATGGTTCAAAAGGGGTGTTTGATGAGGATGGTATGGTCATAAGAGTTTGAGTATTTTTTTCACTAAATGGGTCGTCAAAAGTCTAATTTGGGTCATAAGTATGATTGGTGACATTGGAATTAGAATCTTGTCCAAAGTTTTCCATTTGTCTTTTCTTTCTTTGGAGTCTAGTTTCCACCATAAAAAGGAATTTCTCAAATGAGAGTGATGAAAATGACGACTAAATGCAAGGATGACACTAGCTATGTTTTTGTATTTTTGGATAAAGGATGACAATGCAAGACCTTTTTTTGGGATTTTTGATAAAGGATGCTAATGCAATAATTTTTTCTAGGGAACTGATTGATGCAAGATGACAAGGTTGTCAAAGCCAAAGTGTCAAATGAGGACTAAGATGATTAATGCCAAGTCTAGGTTCAAAATGAGGACTAGAGGTGGACAATGCAAAGTCTAAGTTTAAAATGAGGACTAAATTTGGACAAAATTTGGAGAAAGGTTTGCCTAACCACCCTAAGCTTGACTTATGTCTCAATTTTGGTTATCAAAAGGGACTTGCTAAAGGGACTAAAGGACAAGGTCGAACTGATGAGTGAGCCTGCCTAACTAGACTATTGAGTTGGAGGTTCTCACAAAAAGGACAATGATCGAAAAGAGGAACAATGACCAAGTCCCAAGATAACCTAGTTTTGAAAAAAATGGTTTTTGCAAAGTGTGGAGATTTGGCCTAATCCAAAGTTTTCCAAAATGAAACCTAAGGACAAATCTATGCGAAAAATGATGATTATGATGCCTAAGGAATGCACCTAAAATTTTGAAATTTTAAACCTATGGTTAAAATGCAAGCTAATGAATGGAAATGATGGATGTTTCGAGCAATTTCAATTCTAGTTTCTGACAGAGACTTTCTGAAAAAGATGTTTGACAGTAGGCTAAGATGTTTGGATTTGAATTATGGTTTGAGACAGTGGTTGGTTTTCCGTTAGGCGATTGCGTCGTACAGGCAATAAATGCGTTGCAGTGATCAAATGCGGCTCTGGAAATGTCAAATGCGGCTTTACAAAAGGCAAATGCTGTTCAATCTTACAGATGTGGCTTTACAGAAGGAAAATGCATTTCAAGACAGGCGAATGTGGTGTTTGGAGAATAAAATACGTTTTAAAAGAGTAGATGCATTGCAAAGTCTTGTAAATGCGGTGTGATAGAGCGATTGCAGTTTAACAGATGCGTTGCAAGATGTAATAAAGTCAAATTCTAATATTTGTGGTCAAAAGCCTAGATTGTTCAATGTGTGATTGTGTGTTTCAAGATGTTTGAGTGTTGTTTGTTTCGTTTCAGTATCTAACAAACACTTGGAAAGAATGATATTTTGAAAAGTAATCAAGCACATAAGAGAACAAGTACAATCCTATGGTTAAGCTAGGACATTATTCGCTAGAATCCACATGGGTTTCCCCAACCGCATATCAGTAGTGTGTGAATCCATAAGCTTGGCTGCATGAGATCCCCCTTACAGTGCACTCTCTTCTCAGGCCAACCAAGCTTCCAACCCCTATGAAACTCCCATGGCAGATTGATCACCTCTACTAAAGACAATGTAGACGTGGAAGGCTTCACACCAACTAATGCTGTAATAGCAAATAGAAGGTTTGGGGCTTACTACACAATAGTTTTTAATTCAGGACCCCCATTCGAGTGGCCATACATGGGGCACAAGATTAATCTTCATTTAGGAGGCACTCCAACCTAAAGAGGTTAATCTCAACAGGGTTTTGGGGAGTACTACTTGGTCCGTATGACACATCCACACTCATAATCTTAGGTTTTCCCTTAAGATTCACATTTATATACCGGTTGAGGGTAGCTTGACTTAAGAGCTCCATTGCCAGTTTGAGTCACCTTGGGGTAAGTACTTTTTCCCACCAAGGAAGGCCCAAGTCCTAGAATCAATAACAATTTCTCTTACTCCTAGCATCGCACAAGTGCACAAGGGGAGATGATACTTCTATTATTGAATCGGGGGGACACAAAAATAAATGGGTTTGGTTTTTTGATCACCTAGTTTGCACACGGTGAGAGCATAATCACCTACCACCTTCAAGAACAATCAAGCAAAGTTATTTAACCCCCTAATTAAATCTAAGTGAGACAAGCAATGGTTCTTTTTAAAGCACCAATGGAAGTGTTTGCTAATCTAAAACAAGCACAAATGGTTTCAAAATAAAATTCTTGGACAATCGAACCTACAAAACCACTTGTTAGTAGTCTTAAAAAGATGTCTTGGACCCACAAAAATTTAGAGCATTTTTTTTTCACTTGATCCAATTTGTCATTTGAAGTGTTTATTTTTCCTCCACATTCACAAAACCAACAACCAAGCCAAAACCCTAACAAGATAATTGATCATTAATATTAGAGGGTTAGCTAGTCAAAATAAATCAAATTTTTGAAACTATTTTTTTGTATCAAAAATAAAAACATAGAGAACATACCTTTATTGAAATTTTGAGAGCTTTCCATAAATGTAAAGAAATCTGAAAAATTCACTGTTTTGCATCCAAAATTATTAAAAATTCAAAATAGGTCAATTTTTTTTTTTTACTGAAGGTGCCTAACATCATTCCAAATCTGCAAAAAACATTTTGTGAACAAATCTGCAACCGTTTATGAGATATAAGTAAATCTTTGTGAAACCCTAATTTTGAAAGATCATTTTTTGTCTAATTATTTTGCATCCAAATTGAAAATATAAAAAATGGACCCCTAATGAAATTTAGAGAGATTTCCTGAAATATAAATATATTTGAAAAATTTGCTAATTTTCTCTCAAAATAGATTTTTCATGAAAAATAATAAAAAATTAAAAACAGCTCCAAAAAATCGGATTTTCAGATTAGAAGCTCTTTATATTGTCTCCAACCTCCAAAAAAAAAATTGTCAGAAAAAATCCATCCGTCTAAGAGATATGGCCGAATCTTTGAAAACTAGGGTTTTATCCCAAAATGATGCAAAACCTGCAACAAAAAAGCTAACAAAACTTGCAACAAAAAGGATCCAACTCCAAAATTTGTCAAAATATGTCAGGTTCACCAATGTATCAATGGGTTATTTTCCAGGTAAAGGTTTTAACGGATTAGATTAAATAAAACCTAAAGAAGTTATGAAGTACAAAGAAACCAAATAACAAGAACGATTATACCAGATATTCGTTGAAGCTTCCATGATCCACCTTCATAACACCTTCTAGCTTGCAACGTATGATTATTTCCCTCAGATCGAGTGTGTGAGCAATTTAACTATGACAATGTCCTATGCAAGTTTTGAAGGATTTGAATGATAAAAGACTATGCCTATGCAAAGTAATCAAATCAAATAAGCCAAATGCAAAGTAAAATCTAAGCATAAAATATCTATATTAATGAAGTGGTTTCATAATCACGAAGTGGGTTTTGAAGTGGTTTTTAAATTGTGAGCAAAATTGATATTTTATAGAAAATGTAATTTTGGATGGACGAATGAGATTAAAAGCTGACAAAGCCTAAAATCAATGGACAAGATTTCATGTGACAATCCCTAATTAGGTTTAGGGCAACATTAGGTCAAATTTGAAATGAATGGACAAGATTGATTTTTAGAAAATCAAATCAAGGGTTGACAATGCATGTGACAAGAGATAAGATTGGCATAGAAAAAGAGGTGGCCGGAGAAATTAAATAATAATTAAAATTATTTAATTTAGGTGGCTAATGAATAATTAAATAATAAAGATATTATTTAATTATAGAAGAATGTGACAAAGGGAATCTTTTGAATTATTTGTAATGATTTAATTCAAAATTCAAGAGAGTGGACCAAATTAAATAAATAAAATTTATTTAATTTAGGAGAGAAAAGGCTAATGAATAATTAAATAATTAAAAATAATTATTTAATTATAGTGGAAAGTGGACAAAAATTAAATAAATAATAATTTATTTAATTTTAGAAAGAAGAGGACTTAATTAGTGACGTAATTAAATAAATAAAGATAAAAGAAAATGAATTAATTAAATAATTAAAATTATTTAATTAATAGAAGAATTATGACTTTAGAAAATAATTAAATAATTAAAATTATTTAATTATTAAAGACAAAAGGGGAAATGATGGAGAATTTAGAAATCGCAAGCCTGAGACAATTTTTAGTGTCTACACACACCACCAAAATTTGAAGGTAGCGCTACTAGAGATGCAGTGAAAGAATGGCTTACAAAAATGGAGAAGTATTTTGAAATAAAAAATTACTTCGACGTCGCTAAAGCTGTATGAGGAGCATTTCAGTCGGCTGGTGAAGCATCCAACTGGTGGATGAGTGAGAAAATGGAGCTTGGGCTTAGTTCTTTAAGTCTCACATGGAACGATTTTGCAAATATTTTTTGAAAGCGACAGTTGCCTTAACTCTTCTATGACCAAAAAATCATTGAATTCCAAAACTCGAAGTAGGGTGACTCCTTAGTGAATGAGTATTGGGAGAAGTTCACTCGACTCCTAAAGTATGTACCTATATACTAGAAGGATGATTGATTTCGTATAAGGAATTTTATCATGGGTCTAAATGTGCAAATATGTGGTGAGGTAGACGTAGATAGTCCAAGTACAATGGATTCGGTGTATGAGAAGGAAATTGAGCAAGAACAAAGGCTTAAGTCTATTTCAAACTACTAGGAGAGAAATAAAAAGAAACTCATTTGGATGTAGAAAAATCAAGCTCTAAGAAAGCCTAGTGAAGGAAAAAGTTTTCAAAAGCAAGGGGATAAGCTACCCCAAAATAATTGGAGTGAACCGAGGAGAAATTGAAGAGGAAACAACAAAAAAATCAATAACTACAAAAGAAATTTCAGTGGAAATGAAAGTAATTTTGGAAGACCTATGAAAAGTAGGGGACCAGTGAAGGGATGCTTTACATGCGGTGGGGATCACTATGTGAGTAATTGTCCAAGCAAACCATCTGGGACATAACCACCTAGGAACTCTCTTTCACCTCAAAGAGCTACATTCCAAAAAAGGATTCATGCTGTTATGGGTAATCGACAAGCGGATTACCAAATTACTCTAGTAGAAGTTTTAGGTACTTTATTTGGAATTCCCATTTCAATTTAAATAGATACTGGTGCAACAGTTTTTTTATTTCTCCTAGAATATCAAGTCAAATGTCTAGAAAAGATGGTTACATGAAAAATTCTTGGGTTGTAGAATATGTAAACTAGTCAAGAGCCGAAGTAGGTCAATGTCTATTTGAAGCAAGAGTCGAGCTTCCAAGTTTCTCAATGGAAGTAAATTTGTATATAGCTCCCTTAGGTTCTTATGATGTCATATTAGGGATGAACTGGTTATGGAAACATAGGGCCAAGGTAGATTGTCATGCTAAAATAGTTGAATTCTTAGATGATCTAGGTAACTAGGTGTCATTACAAAGAACACCTAGAGAGGTTAAGTTACGACAAATATCCATTGTATAGATGCATAGGGAAAAGAAGAAGGGCTTTCAACTCTTTCGAGTAAAAAATGAAACATGTAGAAAATTAAGTATTATCTATGCTAATTATGAGAAGTTAATGCTTGTACTTGTATAATTCTTGTGAAATGAATCTTAACTCGTGCAAAGCTGTTGATTATTGCCTACAACAAGATTTGATGTGATCGTTCGTAATTGAAATTTGAATTGAATGACATGAATGCACTGTGCATAGTAAATGATGGTTTGGAAAGGTTGCGAGATGTATGGTAGATGGGATGTGAAATGAACTGTATGATACGTGGTAAGTGAAAAATTTGATGGAAATGCTATGTGTGAGGATGTGTATAGGATGCATATGTGAAAATAAAACATGTGTAGCTGCATGTACGACATTATGAAGGTGGAAAGTAGGGATATGCAATTAATTCAGTGGGAATTTTTCAAATGACTATTAGACAATTGCTATGGGTGCCTCCAGTAACATGTCTCTTTTTAAATTTTGTCACCTTCAGGCATGTTGCTACAGTTCCCTATTGCTTTGCTAACTGTGGAAAAAATGGTTGTTGTTTCTCGTCACTTTGTGCTATGTGTTCTTGTGAACTATGGTAGAAATTATACCTGTGTAACATCAGTAGGTGAGCTGTGTAGCTCCTCTGCTGAGTCATGTGTAGAAATTGTAGTCTCTGCAATTGAATTTTCAAGTGAAGGCTCAAATTTTTGAATTAATGAGAGAAGGAAATCATCCTTCTAAAATGGTTTCTTATACAACTTTAGTCTATGTATATTAACCAATAAGGAGAACCTGAATTTATCAATTGTGTGTAGCTATACCACTCCATTGGGAAACACTTTTTTTAGTTTCATACAGACCAATCCATCTTTTTTATAACTTTCCATTGTAGTCCTAATATCTTGAGTCAAAAAGTAGAGTCCAATCACCTACATTGAATTCCTTGGTTTTGATGAATTGATCATGCCAACATATTCTTTGATTCTGAAAAAATTCGGTGTGGCGTATGGCTTCCATTCTGATTTCATCAGGTGCAATGAGGTTATGTAATCTCTCTTGTTGTGTTGTTGAAAAGTACATGCCCAATTGAACAACTCTTCTCAATGTTTAATACTCAAATTCAATAGTAAGTACTACTTTCTTTTCATACACCAATTCATATGGTGTAAATCCTGTTGTGGTTTTCCAAGTTGTCCTATAGGCCCAAACTACCTTAGGCAACCTAGGTTCCCAATATTTCCTATAAATTTGTACCGTCTTTGTTAGAATGTTTTCAATCTCCTTGTTTGTGACTTCCACCTGTCCATTAGCTTGAGGGTGGTAAGGTGTGGAATTCCTATGTTTGATCTCATACTCTTGAATCAATTTTATGATCAACTTTGGTGTCAACTAATGTAGTGCCCCTCCATGATTGACCTTTTTTCCAGTGATTGAATTTTTTATTATGAGATTATCTTGGGTAATCTATTTAATTAAATTAAAATTGAATTATAAGGTTACTCTATTTATTTGGAATTAAATAAATAATCAAATAAATCAATGTTGAAAATAAAAGTATATGGTTTATTGATGATTGATTAAATTAAATTATTTTGTATAAAACATTATTATAATTAAATTTAATGATAATTGTTAATTTTATTATCATTGGAAATTAATTATTCAAATGTGGAAATAATATAATTTTAAATAAATAAATTGAAGGAGATTTTTGAACAAGTTGTTAAAGAAAATTAAAAAAATAGAAAAAGCGAGTTAGAGCACATGCCTCACTTTGAGCTAGTCGTGAAATAGAAACTTGTCATTTTGAGTGATTATTGTTTTATTTTTGTCTTTTAAAATTGAATCACTTTCTTTGTTTTAATAATGATCAATTTTGGGAAGATGGGAGCATTGATTTTTGGGTTTTTTGAACGGGAGATCTCAGTCTGCAACAATATTATTAAAATATAGATTTTCGATTAAAAGATTGGTTTTTTGAATTGGGGAAAATTTTTTGAATGTTGATCAAGGATTTGGAAAATAAGTTGTTGCCACGATAGAGTCTCTTCGACAATTCTCTTCCATCTTTGAAGCATTGGATCTTAGGACATCGTTATTTTACTCTTGTTTCGTTTATTCGTTATTTATGAACGATCTCTCTTTCTATCTTTTCTGGAAAATGATTGTTGCTATTCGATATACTTGTAATTGTGGAAACCAACTATTTTATTTTGAAATCATTGTGTTCAATGAATTAGAGTTTGTTTTCATTTACTAAATGCATTTTCCTGAAAGTTTTCTTAAAGACTCTGAATATGGTGTTCCTTCTTCTTGTGGAGAATGAATTCCCTTATTGAGTGCGAGTATGCAGAGTTTTTGTTCAGTCATTTAGTGACTTCAATGATTTCTTTTCTCCTTTTTCACTAGATGAATGCATTATAAATCTACATTCTCGCTGTTTTCTTTTACTCACTAGATTGTGAAATCGATCTGTATCACCATTTGCTGCTTTTGTTACTCATTATCCCTCAACCTGGTGCGACTTTCCTCCTTGTGCTAGGCCGTTGATTCAGCCAAAGTCAATTTTTATCTCTTTGAAATGATCAGGGTTTCCGTTTTAAATAGCACACTATTTTGGGTTCCATAGCTATGTTTCCAATCGATTCTATGTGGTGCGAACCTTCCAGTATATTTTTATCCAATTCTATTTAATCATATCTATATGCACCTTTATTCTGAACCTGTGTGTTACATTAATGTTAGGCACTTTTCTTATTATACATACTCTGATTCCTGTTGTATGCTTTGGTACACCACTTCTTGGGCATTCGATTTATTGTTGTGTGCATTTGATAATGGATAAACATCCTTTACTTGTGTATAATGCACTATACCACACTTGAAAGACTAGTCTCTAATGTGCTCTTATCTTTATAATTTTGGAGGGAGACTATCATTCTTTCACCCTTTAAAGGGAAGCCCTAGCCCACGTTATCAACCCCATCTATCTCTAGCCCTAGTCTCACCAGAATTACAAGAACAAAACTACGGTTCTACATTGACAAAGCTAGGATGAATACTAAAGCTCTGGTTATTTCTCCACCTCTTCATAGGGCTCTATCCTCTTTCTTTCTTCTTCCGTTCCTTTCAAATGCAATAAGAGGAGAATCCATTGTGGGCAAGACATGGCGCCTGTGGTATGAGAGGCAATAAACATGGGTGTCTATGCAAGGATTTAGATAGTATGGAGTGTTGTGTTGTATTTGATTTAAATATTGTCTATTTCACTTATTTCTATACTCCATTGCATTTGTGTTATGAATGCCATGTTTGCGATTTCATGAAGTTTGATATATATATATATATATATGTATATATCCTACATGATGTTTTGATATTTTAGTTATGTAATTTATGCTGCACTGTTGTATACAACAACCTATAAAATAGATAAGTAGAATATATATATGTATATGTAGATATATATACATATATAGATAAATAAATAAATACAGATTTGTATATATATACTTGTGTATATAGATATATTTGTATATACATATACATATACATATACATATACATACATACATACATACATACATATATATATATATATATATATATATATATATATATATATATATATATATATGTGGTGTATAATAAATGTGAATGCTTACTGATTTACAAATTGGGTTTTGATTTCCTTGTGATAATTTTATAGTTGATTTTAAATGTCAGTAGTTATGATGAAATTATATAGAGAAAAAAACTAGAAAATTGTATTGAAATAGAACTTAAATTTTAAAGTTATCTTTAATTATGTTCTTATAAAAGAAAGTTATTTTAATCATGGGACAATACTTATGTTGATAAAACTTTATAATATTTCAATATATATATATATAAATTCAGCTTGGATTCATATATTATATATATGTATGCATGTATTTATACTATATTATACAATGATAAAGGTTAAAGAATAATATCCGATATATGAATTAAGTGTTGGATTTGTTTGACATGTATGTAAATAAATTAAAAGGATTTGATTTACATCTCACATAGATAAATAACCTTCTTAATTGAAATATGAAAATATTCAAAGTGTATAGATTGGCTAGTTAAGCTAAGATTAGATATACTAGTAATAGTTTTTAAAGAGTAGGGAAGAATATAAATTCAGCTATCCCGTAGGATAAGGGGGTATAGGGTGAGATTTCATTCGAAATAAATCTAAGTAGGGCGTTGAATTACGAGAATAGTTATGTGAAGTTAAATAAATTACTTGTAGTACATTTAGCTTTAAATTTAATGTGAATATATTATAAATTTTTTGTGTAAGGTGATTCATTGTTACTATAGTATTCCTTTATGTGTTATTATTGACCTAGTAGAACTATTGTTTTGTGGAGTTATTGATATGTTGTTATCCCCAGTAGGTCTTAGTTAATATTATCATCTAACTAGTTCCTTAATGCAAATTAGAATGCTCAACAAAGGTCTAGGAAGTAGAGTGGTTTGTTGGGTTTCGTATAATTAAATGGGTAGCTAAACTAGACTTCTATAAAGATTATATGTTAAGATTTGGATTTGGTCTTAAGTGAAAGTTGAGATAATTCTTGTCTTCATGATCATAATGTGACAATGTGCGTGTCTTGAATATGGAAAGTGAGCATTATTGAATGTGGAAGAGATCTTTATTTATGGGTTGTTCATGTTTGCTTGTTTATTGTGTGCTTGCTTTAAATAATGTATTTATTGGTTGCAACGTTTGATTGTTCCTTGTGACGAATTATGTGTGCGATATTGGAATTTAAGTTGATTTTGATTATTATTTTATGGAGGTAGTCTTTGTGCTAAGTGGTAATGGGGTCTTCTGGAGGCTTGGGGAAAATAACTTGAGTTTTAATTTCACGATTTTTGTCATTTTGAAAGAAATTTGATAGTTTATGAAATTGTTTTAATGAATGAGGTTGATGATCCCCTTGATGATTTTTCCACTCTTATTTCCATACTGTTGATAGTGAGTGTTATTTGTAATAGTAGTTTTTCGTGATCATGATATTGTCATTTCTTCGATGGGGAATTATTTTGCATAGTGGTTAGTTGGACTTCTAGAGGTTGGGGAAAGAGTCTACTTATTGTTGGTGTTCATGTTGAGTTCTTGTGAACTATTGTTCTTATACTTGATTATGCTTATGTGGGTTTTAGCCTTGCACTATGGAAATTGTTATTATGGAGATCTTGTGTGAGTTGGTGCATGCCTCTCCTTATGTGCTTATTTCAATGGATTTGCTAGTTTGTGCAAATTTTCTTACCCAGTTGGTGACTGTGAGTCTCTTGTGGCTAGTAGGGAGAGTGGCTTCCCATGGGGTTCAGAGCCCTAAGTGGTGTCTAGGGTAACCTATGTGGGATTTGTTTTAATTAAGTGATAACCTAATAAATAGTTAGGGGGTTGGGTAGTACTCATATTAATATAAGATAATGGATGCCTCTCTCATGGCTCAAGTGCTCGTTTAGGCTTGAGATGAGATGAGTAGGCCTGGAATGGCATGATCAACTATATTGTATTCATGGAAGGTTTGTTGATTTCGCATGAGTTAGAATGGGGGCCAGGGATCGGTTGAGGTGACCAAGGTAACCCAGGATGGGGGTCGGGACTTGGGAAGATCTACATTGGGTAATCCATATCAAGCTATACGATGACACTCTTCCCTAGATCAACCTTGTTTATCTTATTTTTTTTTCCCCTTGTTGTTCATGTACCTCTGGAAGTGGTTGTTTCTTTATGGTTTGGTTGTTGTAATTGTGTGTGGAGTCATGTTAGCTTACGTGTGCTTGACTATTTGTTTTGTGGGTCCTTATTGTCATCTCCTAGCATGGGGGGTGGACCTTAGGGTTCCACATGGTTGGGTGGAACGTGCTATGCACTCCATTGGGTTCCCAGTTGATTTTCATGAGTATGGATGGGGTATCATATGCAGAGGTTCCAAAGCTTGTTCCAGACTTGAAGACAACATTGATGTTTTGCAGTGAAATCATATTAGTTATACCTTATCATGTAATTGTGGTATCCTTCCTATTGTTATAAGGGAAGCTTGATGTAAAATTGTAAACTGTGTAATTTTCTAGCCCATGTATGTTAGAAACCAAGATCACCTGCATACAATCACCTGTCACATGCAAAAGAAATGCAGAACCAAAGAAGATGTTCTGTAAACCTCAAAGTGTAAAATGCATTATTAGAATCTCAAATTATTACAAAGAGATCAATCCGTATGAAGGAGATCAAGAAACCCTAAATGAAACCCCAGTGTGCACACTTAATAATTAATAAATAATTATTAATGGACCTAAGTTTAGCTTAAGCAACTAAAGGAATAAGTGACTTAATTAATTAACCAGTATGATATAATTAATTAAACATAATAAATTATTACTCTTAACACCCCCCCTTAAGATGAACTTAGGAAGAAGCTAAAACACTAGAAGAAGATGCATGCAAGAAAAGATGGGTCTCAACAACTAGGCCTGATCAGGCACCCATTTACAAATGCAAGAAAGAGGTAGAGGATGAAAACCCAGTGGGACAAAACCCCCCTACAATGATATGACATGCTACAAAGAAGCACTGGAAGAAATCTGTAGAGTAACAGTGGAACCGAAATCTGGCAAGCAAGGAAAGATACTTCTGTCTACTATTGAAATCGGATGAGAGTCACTGATTGACTCAAGGAATCATGATAAAAGCAACAGTAGACCCGATGCCTCAGAACACTCAAAAAATCCAAATGGGAACAACCCTGGAATCTATGAAGCAACAGTCGATTATTGAATGATGTATTATTGAAAATGAAGTGCAAAGATGCAAGTTTCACTCTCCCAACTGTCAAAACATCCAAGTAATCTCCAAAACACCCATCGGGCAAAATCTGGATTAATGATAAACCTAGGATAGATATAGAAAAAAGTGCATGGGTAGCAACATAGAGCTCCTCAATACCTTTCCAACGTCGCAAAGATAGCGAAAATTGGAGATCGTGGCAAAAAGTTATGAGCTCAGAAGAATAAAATAAACATCTGACTTCAAACAGAAATATATGTAGTAAAATACGAAAATAATTTAAAATAAACTACACTGTAGGAAAGTGCTCGGAACCAGCTTTCCGGCGATATCTTGTTTGCCCAATTTTGATACTGTATGCCCAAATTATGCCAAAAACAAAAAAACTGCTCTTTTAGGGCAAATTAGGGTTAGGAGGGGCAAAGAGGCCGTACAGCTGATGACATCATGCTGATGTCAACACTTCATTGCAAAAAATTTGAGGGCCATCTGGCCGTCGTCGCAAAAAATTGACCCCCTGCGAAATTTTTTTTGGCCCCTGGTTCTCCATAGAACCTTGGCGGGGGTTGGGGTCGATTGGGGGCCAAGCGCAGAGCTCCTAGTCCCCCATAGGACCTCGGTGGGGCCGTTTGGGCCCGCGGGGGTTGAAGTGTGAGTTGGCGGCGGGTTGACTAGTGGAGGTGGAGACTGCCGGTGGCGGTGGTCGGTGGGCGGCCACCCGGTGGCCGGCTGGTGGCCGTTGGGTTGCAGACCCCTTTCCTTCTACATGCGCTTTTTTTAAAGCGTGTTTTTAATTTTTTTAATTTTTTTTTTTGAAATCCGCCTCAAAACGCGTGCAAACGGAGGCCGTACGACCTCCCTCACAATTTTTTTTGCCTCAAAAACCAACTGCTCCAAAATGGATGATTTGACAGGCGTTCCTAGGGTTTTTGGGCACTGTGAACGCGATGGCGACGTCTGTTTGAGCCCAATGTGCCTGAAAAAATAGCTACCCCTAGATCTTGCAAAAATATGCCTGTGGAAACCCTTGCACTTGAAACTCACTGAAAGGCCATATCTTCAGATCAGGAACAGGCAGCGGTAGGTCTAGAGCTCTGATACCATGTTAGAAACCAAAATCACTTGTATGCAATCACTTGTCACATGCAAAATACATGCAAAACCAAAGAAGATGTTCTGTAAACCTCAAAGTGTAAAATGCATTATTAGAATCTCAAATTATTACAAAGAGATCAATCCTTATGAAGGAGATCAAGAAACACTAAATGAAACCCTAGTGTGCACACTTAATAATTAATAATTAATTATTAATGTGCCTAAGTTTAGCTTAAGCAACTAAAGGAATAAGTGACTTAATTAATTAACCAGTATGATATAATTAATTAAACATAATAACTTATTACTCTAACAATGTATGGAATGTGTCATATTTATTTATTGGTTCACGTTTTATGCTCTAAAATGGTGTTGTACATGATCTATGGAAATATATGTAATTTTATATAAATCCTGGAATGATGTATAATTATGTAATAAAAGTGATGGATGCACTTCTTGGTATTATTATTTAGTCATGGATGGATGCACATTTAATGTTATGGTTACATGTATGATATCCATTTTATTTATGCTATGGTTTAAAATGAACACTTGTTATTAGTAACCCTCGTTATGGGATTAGTTCATGTTGGGAACATTTATTTGTAATGCAATCATGTTACCCCATAGGACATGGTTAGGTTAGATGTAGGATTAAATTTCATTCTTTTATGTTGTTGTTCATATGATTCATATTTCATGTTAGTCTTACTTAAAAAATAAAATTTTGTCATTATTGTTAGTTAGTGGTGTTGTCCTTTGGGGTTTGCATGGCACAACGTTACAACTGAGGTCTTTGGTCTGTGAAATTCTCCCTTAGAACTCCATATCTTGTAAATATGTCCTCATAAAGAAACTTTTCCATATTACCATCCCTTTGTAAATTGTAAAGCCTTAACCTCCACCCACAGGTAATCTGTGCATACTAGTATATACTCCTTGTTGTTGGATGTTGGTGATATTGGACTAGTAAAATCTAATCCCCATTTATCAAATGGTGCTATTGCTAATGATGTATGCAATGGAATTTCATCTATTTTTTTGGCCTTCCCATTCTTTGACACCTATCATAATCCCTCGTGTACTTTACTACATCCTTACAAAGAGTTGGTCAATAATAGCTAGTGTGGGAATCTTAAGAGTTGTTCTCTTTAATTGAAAGTGTTCCCCACAGGGTTCATCATGTCATGCTATGAAAATTTCATATACTTCATCTTCTCTAATGCATCTCCTCATAATGTTATCTAGGCCTCTGTAAAATAAGTATCCAATTATCCAAGAGTAGGGAAAACTCTTGTGAACCGATTGTCTCTTTTCCCTTGGGGAGAAATGAGGTGGTGTCTATCCTGCTACTAGATAGTTGGTAATGTTTACAAACCAAGGTGTAATCAAAGATAGAGAAAATAGATGCTCATTTGGGAATGAATCATCAACAATATCTTCTTCTGATTTGGTTGGTATTCTGGATAGAAAATATGCCAAGTGCTACATTTGCTTTGCTTAGCTTGTCCACAACGATAATCTCAAATTCTTGAAGCAACAATAACCACATTACAAGTTTTCCACCAACCATTGGTTTGTTCATTAGATACCTGATTGTTGTATGGTCAGTGTGTATGAAAACTAAATATCTTGTAATATAATGCTTGAATTTGTTTACTGCATATACCACTGCCAACATCTCCTTCTCTGTCACTATATAATTGAGTTCCACCCCTTGTAGATTTTTGCTAATGTAATATATGGTATAATCTTAGTTGCCTTCCTTTTTCCCAAGTACAACTCCTATAGAAAAATCATAAGCATTTGTATGGATATGGAAAGGTAAGGTACAATTCGGTCCTCTCAAGGTAGGGGTTTTAGTCAATGCTGTCTTGAGTGCTTCAAATGAGTGTTGACAAGCAACTGCCCATTCAAATTCTACATCTTTGGATAACAAAAAAAATAGTGGAGCTATAAGTTCGCTAAAGTCTTGAATAAATCTTCTATAATAACATGTCCTAGGAAACTTCTAACATCTTTTTGTCTTTGAGGTATATGAAGTGTTGAGATCACTTAAATTTTGTTGGGGTCCACTTGAATTCCTTCATTTCAGACAAAATATCCCAATACAATCCCTTCTATCATCATCATGAAACATTTTTCATGACTTAGGTATAAGTTATGTTCATGAAATATTTTTAGCACCTTATCTAGTTTTCCAAATGCTTCATCATATGTATTTCCATATGTTGTAAAATAATCCATGTAGACCCCCATGGCATCATGTGAAAAGTCTAAGAATATACTCAGTATTTCCCTTTGGAAAGTGGTTGATGCATTACATAGGCCAAATTGTAGGAAAACATAAGCATATGTGTCCTAAGGGTATGCGAATGTTGTCTTGTCTTGGTCTTCTGGGGTAATCTTAATTTGGTTGTAGCCACTAAATCCATCCAGAAAGGAGTAATTTTTGCCTACTAATGCATCAAGCACTTGGTCAATGAAGGGGAGTGGAAAGTTGTGATGCCTACCATTTGATACACCCATTTGACTATCTTTTGATTCGATCATGTTGATACTCTATGTGTTTTGGAATATTTTGGATGATCATAGATACTTGATGTTATACTTGTTTTATGCTTATGATGATTATATGTTGCACGTTATGATTTCTTTATTGATATGGTCATATGATCTTGTTATCATGATAGAAATGCATAATTGTTTTATGAGATAGAATTGATAGGATACTAAATTTAATTTGGTGATGTGATTTCCTTATTATTTCATGATTAGATACAAGTTAATAATATATGTTATTGTTAGAAGAAGAATGATTATGGATATATAATTTATTGATTTAAAATTAGATTGTGAAAAATGTATACATATGAATTTTTTGGTTTAATTATTGATTACCATGCATTGGATATTTTGACATGTGGAAATTGAGTGTGCAGGTACATGCCCATGGCCAATGGGATTGGAGGTAACCAAGGGTACCCGATTGTGTTAACCAAGTGAAGCCACTATGGTCCATTTGAAGAATGGACCATAACCTCTTTGTGTTGTATTTTATTTGTGATTAAAAATATTTAATGTTAAATCTTGTGATAATGTTTTTCTTTAAAGTCAATCATACTATTGATTAAGGTTTTGGGGCATTTTGAAAATTCTTTTATTATGGTGAATTTCATTTTTTTTTTTGGGTTTAAAAAGATTGAATTAGTCATTAAAATGGGTTGATTGACCCTAATTTAACCCTAAGGATGGTTACCTATGGGTTAGGGGTCAAATCAAACTCATAGCTTTTGAAAACACAAAGTTGTGACCCTTCTTAATTGGCCATTAAGAATGGTGACGGATTTTGGGGATGGGATTGGAGTGTTGGCTCCAAAATCTCATTTATGAGATTTGAAAACCTTGTTGAGTGTTGAGCACTCTTTTGCCTTTCAATTCCCCAAGAGTTCTTACACATGTGTGATAAATTGTGGGGAGGTGTGTCCATAGGAGTGGATAGGAGATTGACATGTGTCACTCTCTTCTCTAAGGGTTTCCAACCCTTGACTCCCATGTGAATGTTTTTGAAACCCAAAAGAAGGGTTCTTTTTTGGCCTTGTGCTTTAGAAGGGAAATTTTTGGCTTGAGCTTGGAGGAGTAGAAGATAAAGAATTCATCTTCAACTTACTCTCATTTGGCTTTGGATTTGAGGTAAGTTTTACCTTACTTGTATGCATGTTTCTCCTTTTTACCCTTTGTATATGAAAATGTAAGAACATTGTTTATGTGAATTGGTTGTTCATTTTATGTGTCTTATATTTCCATGTGTTGGGTTGGGGTTGTATTGGATAAACTCACCCAATGTGGGGAGATCATCCTTGTGGGGGATAGGAATGTGTAGGAACCTCTATGGGGGGATTGTTCCTCCTTTGAGAAGGAGAGGCAACCAATAGGGTATGAGTACCCAAAATTGTTCCATGATGTTATGATGTATTGGGAGATTGTTGTATGGAGGATGTATGATATGAAGGGTTTTGATGAATGGGTAGATTGGATAAGAAGAAATATTGTGTTATTGGTTATTTCTACTTGCTAATAGTTCTCCCCATATAGAAGTAATGTCCACCTCCATCTTTGTCTTTGGATTCTTGAAGGATCCCTATGTAAAGGTATGAATCTTGGTTGGGAGTATTTTGCTTGAGTGTTGTGGTTGGGAATGGCTTGTTATTCTATTGTTGCATGTACCCGATAGCTTGGTTACCTCCTAGCTCGGGGGGTGGTTGATTTTCCAACCCAAGGTTGGGAGGTGAGCACTCCCTATTGGCCATGGAAAGAAGTTTGTGTGTTTTCTTGCAGGTTGTTGGGAGCTAATAGTTGAAAGTATTTGTATTCTCCTTGCAAAAGAAAAGAACTATTGTGATCCTTTCAAATGTAATCTATTGTGGTTGAATGTTTAATTTTGAAAGGCTATCAAAGAAAATATGTAACTCAATGCAAATGAGAAATTGTGTATTATGTTTATCTTCAAAAGGAAACAAAATTAATACCATCTAAGTTGTTGGGAACAAAGTTTTATGTTTTAATTTTCAAGTGAGATTTTCCCTATGGGTAAATGTAACAATTCTAAGGAACTGCTGTCAAAGTCTTATGTCTGTAACTGTAATATGAAAGTGAGGTTACTGTAAGTAAAACATGCAGATTGTAAATGAAATCTATTTTCTGTAAACATTTATTTATGCCCTGTTAGCTTGCATTCAACTGTTTAGCAAAGGAAAAAGTATTAAGATTATATTACAATTTCTGTAAAAAAAAAAAATGCATGATAGGCTTGTGTTGGCTGATTACTGAAAACGAAAAACAAGTTACTGTGAAGCATTTGCAATTTTGAGTTCACTATATCTTCTAGAGAATATCATGTGATGGGTCAGTTAACAGTAGCATTGTACATATGTCTGCTAAAAAAATGGCTCTCGCAATGCTCCTTGCAACGACTCCTCCGCATCGACTCTCTGCAACGGTTCCTCCGCTGCGGCTCTTCTGGCTCTAGTGCTGTTGGGCTCTGGGGACCCTCCTCTGGTCCCAGTTGACGTGGGCTCTGATCCTCTCCCTGATCCGTGCGTGAGTTGGAGGCGCTTTGTGGGATCCGTTCCTTCCTTTTCGTCGCCGGCTTTGTCTCAGCCCTTGGTTCCTGGTAGTGTTGTTGGCTCTAGTGAGTGTGGGTTTCCTGCCGGTGGTGTGCCTCCTATCTAGTTTTTATGTAGGTCTAGTGTGTCTTTGCAAACTGGGTTTGGTGATGCGTGCTGGTCATCTAATGCTTTGGGGGATTCGGTTGTGGCTGAGATTTCTAAGCCTGTTGTTGGTGCTTCGGGTGTGGCCAAATCCTTCTCCGATGCGGCGCGTTTGAGTCCTCGTCCCTCTGGCCGGTCTCTTCCGTATGCCCAAGAATCACCTTTGGTTGTCTACGGTCCGAAGATTGTGGAAAATGAGGAATTTTATTCGAAAACAGGTGTGGTTTGCAGGTTCAATGGTCTGTGGCCCTCCCTCCCCAATCTCCACGATTGGGTCTCAGGCTCTTGGAAGCCTTTGGTCGCCAGAGAGATCGAGCTTTACCCCTGTGCTAGAGGGTTCTTCATTGCTACTTTTGCCTCTCTTTTGGAGCGGAATAGCGTCCTAGACCGGGGATGGACGTGGGGTATTCATTCTCTGTCCATCAGGACCTGAACTAGATCCTTCAACCCCTTTACGGAGCCTTTGAACACCAGACCTATTTGGCTTCGTCTGCCTAACCTTCCTCTTCAGTTCTGGGAGGCAACATGTTTCGAGACCATTGGAAATTCCATTGGTCGCTTCCTTATGGTGGATTCCACAACTAGGGAGTTTGGGCACACGACGGTCGCCTGGTTGTTAGTTGATCTTGACACCTCCAAACCTCTTCCTGCTGATGTTTTGCTAGTGGAGGACCGACTATGGAAGCAATTTCTGGACTATGAGGGTCTCCCCTTTCGGTGTAGAAGGTGTTTTTCGGTTGGTCATTTGGCCTCTGCCTGTCCTCATGCTTGCCGCAAGGGTGCAACGACTTGGTGGAAGGACGCCCTCTTGGACCATCTCACTGTTGGTTCTTCTTCGGATATTGAGGAGGTCGCTCTCAATCTGCTGCCCCTGTTCCAGACCTTTCTTCTTTGCAGCCACCTGGGTCTTCTTAAGAGGTTTCCCTTGAGGAGGTAGTCCATCTTGTTGCTGCTCCTCTCCTGAACCTCTCTGCTGTGGATCCTCCTTTGGTTCGTTTTGCTGACACTGTTGTGCTGGAGTCCCTTGTTGTCGCTACACTGACAAAACTTGAACCCCCTTTGTTGGGAAATATTTCTGTTCCGTTGGGTGTTTCTTCCTTGACTGCCTCACTGCCGACTCCCTCGCTGTTTGGTGGTCCCGTCGTGGTTGTGGTGGAGTCGCTCCTCTCTCCGTTCTGCTCGCTTCCTGCTTTCGAACCTCCTTGGTTGGTCGTTTTCCGGAAGAAGAAATTTGTGTCAGCTCCTCGGACTCGGGCTTGTGGAGCTAGCCTAGACCCCTCTGTGTCTGGTGCTGCTTAATTTCTTTGGGTTCTACAACTGTTTGACAACTGTTTCTGATTGTTCTATAGTTCAAAGTCTATTTTGAACTATGTTTTTTCTTTTTTGTCCCCTAGGGCCCCTTATGAAGGGCACAACACCCTGAAAATGCTGCTTAACTTTTCAAAAACAATAGCATTGTTGTTTAATGCAATACTTCCTACGTGCAACTTCACTTTCTTTTTCTCTGTTCAAACTGTTGAAGTTTCACATGTGTATCCCTATAACAAAAATCATATGCCTAGATTTATACTCGGCAAAAGAAAACAAAATGTTGTAAGACGATTTATTTAAAACTAGGATATTTCATTTTTGTAGCGTTCTGAACTTGAGGATCTAAGAATTTGTAGGAAAGATTAGAGCTGGTGCATTTATTTGAACATGGTCTTAGAATAATATGAATATGATTAAAACTAGAAAATTAACTCTCCCTGTAGATAAAACAAAAGAAAAAAAAATGCAAGATGAGAAATGTGGAGAAGGGAGACTCCTCCTCCCAGGCTGTGCCAACTGCAGCCGCGCTCCAACCAGAGTCGTCTGCATTATGTTTTCAAAATAAATTTAAATTAAAATGAAACCAAAAAAAGTAAAATTTTTTGTCTTGAAAACCCAGATCTACATGGGAGAAGGCCTAAATTTTTTTGGCTAGTATGATCACCAAAGAGAAGTTAAACAAATGCCTTCAACCTGAAATCCCTCTCCTCTCGTCCAATCTGCACTCTTACAGTTGGTAGCTGTTTTATCCTGCAATGCAAAATATAGGGAAATAATAGAAAAAAAAGGAACAAGAGATCATTAGCGAGGGGGTAATACGTTTAAGTGCCTGTTTATCCCAGCTCTACCGTTTATCCTTCTGGACTGTATTACACTCAAGATCATTAACAAGAATGCAGCATGTGTGCCACTGGTTATGGGTAAGAGAAGAATGTGAGATATTAATGGTGCTGGAAATAATAACCAAGATAAATATAAGATAGAACAACAAAAAAAAGTGTTGAGGTAAAAGCTTTCAAAATATGCATACAAATATAACTAAAGAAAATTAGGAAAATCATAAAGGAGAGTTACGTGGGTTGGAGAAAAAGTACAAAGCATTTTGAAATTAAAAATAAATAGTAATTAGTTGGTTAAGATGGTTTTGTCATGTTAGAACTAAAGATAGTAAGTTTTTCTTTTAATAGGAATTAGTTAGGTAGATTTTGCTTTGTTTTATTAGAATAAAAAATAGTAAATTTTTAAATAGAAATTAGTTAGGAAAAATTTGCTTTGTTTTATTAAATAAAAGATAGTAATTTTTTCTAATAAAAATTAGTTGGGTAAAATTTACTTTGTTTTATTAGATTAAAAGATAGTAAATTTCTAAATAGAAAATTAGTTGGATGAAATTATGGTCTTAATTAAAGATAGTGAATTGTTTTTTTTAAAAATAAAAGTTTAAATTAGGGTGTCTTTCAATGAAGGTTGGGCATTACCCTAATTTTAAAGAAAGAAGAATATTTTCTCTTGTTTAATTTTAAGTTTCTTTTAGAAAACGATAATTTATATATATATATATATATATATATATATATGGGAAATAATTTTTATATATTGGATATGGCAATTATCATTATAATTGTTTTTATATTATTCTTTAAAGTAAATAGAATATATAGTACATAAAGGACATTTATTTCCCTCACACCTATGTATGTATAAAAGGATAATAATCACATAAATAATAATTAGGAAAATAAATGAAGTAAATGTAATTTAGCATATTCTTAGACTTAAAGGGGAGCGTCATTACCAAGATTTGGTTGATAAACAATGGGCCTAGTAAATCTTATGTTCGAGTCAATCTCGTCTGTTGTCTCAGGGTGTGTGAGGAACTCTACACCCTTGTTTACGCTGGTCCTCCACCTAGCTCTCGAACATCATGTCAAAGGTGATGTTGCATAAGAAAAGGCCACCCGAAGCATATAGTGTGTGCCACGCACATGCATGGTTAACAAATAATAGTTTTTCTTTTTATATAGCTTTATTCAAAAAAAATTGATGGTTGTGTTTTTTCCCTTCATGCAAAAGTTTAGGGCATTACAAAAGTGGTCCTTCCTAATCACAAAATTTAATCCATGGTAGTCTACACATACTCTCCACTTTCCTCCTTTATTTGGAACAATTACTAGAGGTGACAACCATTAACTATCAAAGATAGGATATATAAAACCTACATCAAGCAATTTTTGCAATTCTATTTTAATTGTCTCTGATTGTGAAGTTCATTCTCCTTTGTGGTTTTCTTATGGGTTTAAAACCATCATTGATGTAAATCATATGCATGTACAATTTAGGGTCTATCCCCTTCATGTCATGATAATCCCATACAAAGGATGTTGTGTGTGCTTGCAACACATTCATTAATGAGGTTTGTTGTATATTAGTCAATTGACTATTAACAATTTAATGTTTTACCTGGCATAATCTCTAAAGTATTAGATGTTATTTACACTTATGAGATGTCAAGTCCTACTATGTTTGGAATACATTGGTGTGCTAACAAATTGTGAAATATTTGGGAAATTGACTCATATGAACTGGTAGGGATAATATTTTGTAGAGGATCTTGCAAACATGTCAAGAAGTCCTGATACTACGGGTCCCTGCCATAGTCATTTTTTATGATGTTTACTATCAATTCATATTCATCTTGGTGTTCTAACAAGGGATTGTGTTCAATAGTCATCAAAGTTTGCAAGGAGTATTGATCCTCCTCATTTAGGGAAGGCCAAATGGTTTGTTCTAGGGCTACATGTGGTTGTGTTGGTAGATAAAGGACTAATTTATTAGTCACATTTCTATTAGAGATAATCATATTCCTATACCTGCAACCTATGAAGGCATCTTCAATTTCCATCCAAGGTCTTCCTAAAATGTGTAGGTAACTTGCAAGATTAGCCTTTGGTTGCAACACCATGAAGTTTTCAAGATGCTTCCATGAATTTAGTGTTATCACCAAGTCTTAAATTATACCCCCAGGTTTGACTATGGGCCTATCTACTAATTATATAACTATAGGTGTAGGTCCGAGTTCTATCAATTGTAGCAAATTTATGGTCTCTTTGGTCATTAGATTGATAACTGCCCCTAATTCAATTAAGGCATTTCTAATAAGAGTTCTATTTATCTTTACATCCACTAAATGACTTAGATAGGGTCTGGATACTTGGGAATAGTTATGTTTCCCAACATAATGTTTGCAAGTTGTCCTAGTACTTGTACAGTATGAGGATCTTTCCTCTTCCTTCCTAAATTTTTAAGGAAAATTTCTCTCACTGTTTTGGTATAGATAGGAACCTCCTTAATGGCTTGGATAAGTGGTATTCTGATACAAACATATTTAAGTTGTCCCAACAGGTCAGTTTCAGCTTGTGTTTGATGTCTTTGAATTGTTATTATTTTAGGGAATGGGGATTCTAGACTTGGATTGGTTTGATTAACCTAATTTGACTTAGGATCTTTAGGTTGATTGTCTGAGGTCTATGCTTGGGGTTCCTCATCAACCAATTCAGTGATTTGAGGGGATGAAGGTATAGCCAAAGTTTTCCTTGACCTAAGGTAGACATCACTCACCTCTACCCCACAAGTAGGGTATTGAATAAATTGGCTAGTGTAGGCCTATTGAATAGGCTTGTTATTTGGGTTAAAGGTGTAGGTTGTGCTAGTAGCTAAGGTGCTCTAGGTGGTTGTGGTGTTGGATTTTCTAGGTTTGGCATAATGGCTTGCTATTGTGGCTACAAGGGTTACTGTGACTGTTGATAATTCATGTTTTTTTTTCCCATTGCTGGCCTCTTTTACACTAGGGTTGCCATTGGTTTTGTTGGAGTGGCCATTGGGAATTATACTTAGATCCTTGATAATTTTTTTATGGCCACATGTTTTGTTGCTGTTGGTTCCAATTAGTTTGAGGAATTTTTCATTGCTGGTTATGCATATTGGCCCATGACTAAGGATTTTAATTAGGAAGATTTGAATTGTTACTAGGAAATGACATGTTATAATTCAAAGGATCATGGGGCATACCTTTTCTTGGTTTCCATGGTTTTCTTTGAGCTATGTAGAATACTTTTCCATCTTCTCCTTCCAATGCGTGAAAGTTGAATGTCCCTTCAGAGATACTTGCCACATTCTTGCATATATAGTTAGTCCTTTGTATACAATGGGAATTATTCTGTGAGAGCTTCTACCTCCTCTTTATTCTTTTTGATATGGATGGTATCTAGATGTGTATAAATATGGCTGATAATATCCTCATTCATATTAGACAATAGATTACTCAATTCAACTTTAGAGACTCCATTAGATGGTTTGATGATGGAAGATGCTTTGTCTCCTCTAACATTATTTGTGAAAGACATTGAACAGTTCCTACATGCCTTGAAAATATCCCCAAATGGTGCTTGTGAGATATATCCTACCCCAATGAGGTTAAATGCATCCATGCAATCCTCATTAACCCCCTTTAAGAATATCAACTTTAAAGAATCATAAAAGAGTTTGTTTTGGTGCGATTTCTTAGTGAAAAACTAAAACCTTTCCATGTAGTCTTCCAAGGATTCATCCTCTTTTTGTGACATCCTAAAGATGCCATCTCTCTTTTTATCTATTCCTCTATAGTAGTTTTGGTACTTCTCTAGGAAATTTTTCTTCATGGTATTCCAATTTGGAACATCTCTTCCCAAACCCATAAACCATCTTAGAGCAACATCCTTTAGGGTTGTTGGAAATAATTTGATCTTATGTGCATTGTAGTATAATCATAAATTCTACACAATACAACAAAATCAAATAGGAATGTATTTGGGTCCTCTAGGACCAACCCATAGAAGATAGGTAATATTGAAGGAGGTATGTTCTTCAGTACACTTGCTCTCTCCTGGTTGGTAATGGGGAGCTCAAAGGTCACATGCTTTGGTGGGTCTTCCATTATAGCATCACCCATGGTGATGATATATGTATGGGAAGTCTCCTCTATTTTTGGTGTGGATATTGGTGTTAGGGATGATTCTTCTTCAGGAATACCCTTGCTCTATTCACTATGATCAGCAGTATTATCTATTAAAGATTCATGTGTTGAGGGGAGAAATATTCCTAGTGCATCTTGTCGCCTCTACATACAATAGTTGTGACTCTTTGGATCAAGATCTCCTGCACATTATTAGTAAAGCATTTTTGTATTGATAACTAAATCCTAACTACCCTAATGTTGAAGACAAAATTCTACCTATGAAATCTTGAAATAACATAGGAGAATCTTGAATGTAGCACCATCCTCGACAACAACGAAAAATGTAAGGCATCACTAATGTCTAGTCAACTTGGTGTTAGACACACAATTCAGAGGAAGGGTTCCTAATTGAACAGTCCACTAAACCCTTGTGAATACTCCATTAAATTATTAACTTGAGCTTCATAAGCTTTTGATGACGCTGGCACTATATGTGCATCCATAGACTCTACACAACCTATATCATCAAGTATAGGTGGTTTACACATGTGCAAGAAAACAATAAAGGTTGGAAAAGGAAAATAAAGAATAAACTATAAAACAAGGGAAATAACTTAATCTGCTACTAATGTTGTGAGTACCTTTGACTTAACACTATAACTATTAATTGCTAAAATTGAACTTTGCAATTTCACTAGCACTTCTGATTCTTACTTCTAACTACTAGACTCACTCTGAAGGATGAATCAATGATACATTACAAAACTTAAATCATGAACGAGCATGTGATGAAGAATCTATTGAAATGAATGCAATAATGTAAACATCTAATTTAATAATATAAATTAAGGTGAATAGTACCTTGAGTCAACCTTTCTCAAGCTGTTGTACCCACAAGAGAAACCAAATATGTGCTACTTGATTAAACTAATCATAATAGTAAACTGAAACATATTTATTTCATATAACCAAAATCTACAATTTGACAAGAATCTTCACAAATTTCTCATTCATGAATGCATACAAAAAAACTAACAAAGATAATATCTGTGCAAAAAAACTATAACTATCAAAACATATATCTTCCAACTAGATTTGTTCCTTAACCACCTATCCAACTATATACGTTCAGGAGGAGGTTTACTTGTATGAAAATAGAAATTAAATGAAGATGTTCACTCCCCTTAAAAATAGAGAGAGACAAAATCTTTGCAATTGAAACTATATCTGGAAAATATTGAAGAAGATAAATAGGTTTGCAACTCTTCTTTAATGACATGACAAAGATGTGCTCTATGCAAACAATCACGTTAATTTCTTGATTATTGAATGCTTTGATGAATCAAAATTGGCCACTCCAGTGATTGCTTCCATCATTTCTACAAATTTCATATTTCTAACATATTTGGAATGTCCCTTGCAATCAACCTAGAATCCTTTGGCTATGGGTTGAGTTCTCTAGTTGTTGTGGGTTGCAATACTTCTAGCTTCAAGGAGATAGTTTCATCTAAAGCATACATACCATTAAAAACCATGAATAAAGCATAGATTCATTTTGAATTTCACACACATTCACACATTCATCCATGCAAACATCATCATATCATAATCATATTTCCACTCATCAAAGTCTAGTTTGGATGGCATAAAAGATATAAAAGGTATATAAGTTTAGGAATGTATATGAAATAAGTAGCTTAAAGTGTTTAAAAATATGAACTAAACAAGAAAAAAATAGCTATTAATCAGTCTCATCACACAAACTAGGATAAAATTAGAATATTATAAGTCCATTGGGAATGCAACTGATTGGACCAACCTACTTCTAGCCATGTATTGAGTTTCTAATGTTATGTATCCATCCTTATGAAAAATTTATATTAATTATTTGATATCCACATCCCACAAGTTTTTATCTCTTATTAATATCCACATGGATAATATATTGGAATGAACATGATAGCCTTTATATTTATAATTCATCTATTTAGTTGGTTGATCACTTTACATAGATTCTAAAAAATAAAAAATTCAATCATTAGCTATATCTTTATGTTAGGTTTCATTCATGTAATTATTATCATTATATCCTTTCAAAATAATATTTAAAACATAATAAAAACATCATGAACAATGAGATGGAATGAGGGAAAAAGATAACTTGAAAGCCCAAAAGGATATGAAAATATAAAGAAAGGGGGTATCAAGGTGTTAGGATACCCTATTCAAGGTTACAAAATAAGGAAAGGCCCATGAGTCCACCTAATACATCACACTAAGTTTGATTGGGAATCTAATAAAATTTATACTTTTACTTCTCTAAAACAAAAAATCTTTACATAAGTTGTTAAGAAGTTAGGTTTTTGGATTCTATAATGGTTGATGCCAAATTATTAGTAGGGAATCCAAAATTCTGAATTTTGACATGACATGGGTAAGCTAAGGAACAAATAAACATATAAACATAACCTAATGGTTTATCAAGAATTAAAGATTGAGCCTATCACATGCTATATGCCATAAAGCATATATTTCCTAAATATTGATATGAAATAAATTGCCATCCATTAGGGATAAAGTCATGTTGTACCAAGTTAAATAAATACCAAACAATAGATTCTAAAATTCTCAAAGAGACAAATAACATTGGGGATTATAATTTGAGCTTAACTCTTATGAGATGCTCGATTAGGTGCATTCCCACATTATCAATCCTAGAGGACCTTGAAAAAAAAGCATAATTATGGATTAGAGTTAGGATCTATTGTGCACTAAAAGGAAAATTAAGCCTAAACCCGACACTTTGAACCCATATCACACACAACATTCAGGAATCAAGGTTTGAGGATACCTCTTACTAGTTACTAGATTAAAATTCAACTAATCATATCCGTAGAGTTCTAAATCTAAAAATTTATAAGGGAAAAAATATGAGAAATAGAATTTGGGGATACCCCTTAGCAATTTCCAGGTTATTATTCAATTATTTGTATCCCTAGAACCTTAAATCTAAAAATCTAAAACAGTTAGATTTTATCTTAAGTACAAAAAATAAATCTATCACAAAGTAACCTAAAACCATAGGTTTGATAGCATAGTAGGTTTTAAAGAGTTTTCATCCCAACAATGAGGGATTAAAATCGCTAAAAGCTTGAATAAAAAATGTTAAAAGACAACACAAAAATTAAATTTGAAATCAAGGATTTCAATGTGCCAACCTAACTAGGGATTCCATACACTAGAATCCACTAAATCTAGTATAAATCCAAAAAAACTAAATAGAATTTGTACATAAAATCAATATTTCAATAACACAAACATGACCAAATTTCAAAAATAAGAAATAAAAGGATCATTAAGTAGGGCACTAATTGTTCAATTACAATTGACTCATGAAACCAAACTAAAAATTAATAGCATGAAATACAACTAGGGTTAATTTTTTTAGGAATATATTCTAAGATGTGAATAAAAAAATTGTAACCAAATTTAAACTCAAACAAGTTAACCTCTTAAAATAACCGAGCCAAGAAAACCTTACCTAGAGAAACTATAAACTCTAGAATCAACACTATCAAGCTCACTCACACCAAACTAGACCAACCACCACCTAAAAATAACATATTCCAACATAAAATTCACCAATTTTCAATCAAGCACTATCATAGTGATGGGAGGAATCTTCCATAAATTTCACAAAATCAAGGAAAGCAAAATATGAGTCATTGGGACTTTTGAATGAACATGCATGCACAAAAATAATCCATAAATGTAGAGTCAAGCAGGTAGGTTAGGCCTTGGAGCAAAAACATGCCAAATGTTAGGGATTGGATTTTTAACACACCTCATGAAATATAGTCCTTTTGGTAGGTAGGAAAGTGGAAACATGAAACAATATGCATGATGCTACACCTTAAGAAAGTGGGATTCTAACTAATTTGATGAAAAAATTAAATAAATAATAAAGACTCTAATGAAACAAAGGAAAATTATAGGTTCTGGGAAATATCCTATTGGCATGTTAGTAAGGAAACATTGCATATCTTGAAAAAGATAAAAAAACACTTAAAATGAATAGAAGATAGAAAATTCAAGACAAAAATTGAATACAAAGTACTTAAAAGGGAAAAGGAGCTCCTTCTTGACCCTTGAGAGAAAAATTATTAAAATAATAGAAGCCAAGACCATTCCCCAAAATGAACCAAAAGAAAAGAAATCTTGAAAAAGAAAACCGAGAAAGAAAAAGAAGGGGTCCCTATTTTGCTAGGGAAAAAATGGGATGTGTGTGCAAGACACAACAATAGTGTCATATTATTGTTAAATTTTTTGTGAAAAAATATCAACATACTATTTTAGATTGTCAATCATAGTATTGAGGTAGTTAATATAATGTGAAATATCACACTCAACACATCCCATAGTCATATGTGTATGCATCATGTCATACGTGATAGTGATGGAGAATGTGAAAGATGTATCATTAAAATATACTCACATATACCAAGTAAAAATTATAAAACATACTCATTCTATTCTTCATCCTCGGGCATGTCTAGATCATGTGTTTATTTAATAGAAAGTTCAGAAGAATATGGTTCAAAATAACCCAACAATATATCTAAGGAAAATGTGAGAAAATTCACATATGGGTCCCTATCAAAAGTTATATATCATCATGGTGCATAAATAAATCCATAGGATGTATTGAAAAAAGGCCACTAGAATATTTAGATAATGAATCATCTTGAGAATATAAATAACTATCATTGTGTACATCATTAAATATATCATCAATAGACCATGTACCACAAGACAATGAAGAAGGGCTAGTAACCTTGTGTGAAGGTGAAGGTGCATCATATATAGGCATCTCACTAGTGATAGAAGTACAAAAACCATAAATATAATAAAAAAGGTAATAATTATTTATAGGTAATCCCAAATCAATGTGTATCACTAGGCATGAGAGAAGGCGCATCATCATATGTAAGTAAAAGTGAATCGTGTGTAACTCCATAACTAAAATCCTCTAGAAAGGATGAATTAAGAGAGACACCCATAGGATAGCTATCATGAGATGTATGAAAGATATGGTAGCTAGTTATAATATTAGATGAGTTTAGATGTCTATATATATTGATGCAGCCAAGAATTGAGAATCCACAAAATTGTCAATTGTTGCAAGAAGTTCACTTCTCTATTTAAAAAAAACACATAAATGGAGAACACAAGAAATATGAAATATTATTCATTCCAAAATTCTTGCAACAATAATATCTTAAAAAAGCTTCCAAATTCTCCAAATTATGTCAATCTAGTAACACCAACCTTCTATGCATCCATTTTCTAGTCCAGAAGCTTTTTTTCATATTGTCAAAAAAAATCATCACATTTTTCCTATCACTACTGTTTCATGACCACAAATTTTCTCGAATGGTTTCTAGATTTTGTGCTCCTCCTTCCCATCTTTCCAAAACATTTTAAATTTTTCAATTTCGTTTGGAAATGAGAAGTTATGCATGTTTTTTCTGATATTGGTTCTCACAGTCATGACTTACAATCTCTCTCTCTCCCAGTCATCCTTCTGAATGCCCATGAATCCTTTCTTGGAATTTTTTTTTCTCTTTCAGGTATGTGCATTCAATTTCCATTCAAAATTGGTCTTCTCGCCTCACAACCCACTCTCTCAATGCCCCTGCATTCCACTTCTTCAACAAATGTCATTTCAAATTTTAGAATGAAGGTTCAACTTACCATAAATGCCCACTCATAGGCATGGGTGTGAGAATTTTCCTTTTGAAAAATTAACAAATTTTAAACATATTTAAATAAATAACAACCAAATCAATTGATCCATTGATTTTTCTTGCAAGGAAAACGAAGAAAAAAACTCAAAAAATTAAAATTAATATGTTTTGGATGTGTAGGATTGTCTGGTACCCTTGGATGCTCCAACATCATGTATTAAAGGTATGCAAAAATGGAGTAGTATCTAAGTCACGATAATTGGCCACAAAAAAATGTATCATCATAGTTTTGTGACATAAGAAGTAAGCTTGGTAAGCAAGGGAGTGAAGATATCCATGATACAATAATTTACAAATCAATTTTAGATTAAGAAATTAGAAACATTAGTGGTATATATCAAATATGAAAATGAAACCTTAATTCGATTGTTAAGGGTGGGTAGGGTATGTAAAATGTATAGGACAATCAAGATCAAAACCCTAATTGCATAAGATGTAACAATGTGAAAGTAATGAAGCAAAAGTATATAGAGAGTTTCTAATTAGAAAATTATAGATATAAAACCCTAAATAAATATGAGAATCACTAGGAGAAAACTAGGTCATGTAGAGTTAATCAGGTTCACCAAAATGTAAAGAAAAAAAAAAATTCCATGTGTGATCTTCACTAAACCAATAAGATGCATACAAATAAGCTAAGATTAACCTAGATCTAATACGTGATAGTTTTGGGTTAATGTATCATGAAATTAAGAATAAATGTATAGAAAGTAAATGTAATAAATAAAGGTTCTTGTTTCATTAACTATAGAATGTAGGATTTTAATGGAGATTTTGGAATTGGATTGATATATATTTAAGAAATATGATCTTTCTATCACTGAAGGCCTTGTGATCTATATTATATTTTCTCTCTCTTTGGGATCAAGTTTGTAACTGTAGATAGGTCCTTTGAGTCCGAACTCAATCATATGCAATGAAAATTCTACTATATAATTTGCTTGATAGATTTTTGTTTATTTTGCTTCTTTTTGATGTTGAGAGATGTCAATATTTATAAGTAACTTGGAAGGGTTTTCTTTATGGTGGAAGGAAATATATTCTCCAAGATAAACCCCCAGAAATATGTGTAAAAAAATCAAAGAGAATCTATGCAAGGGCCCTAGAATAATGTGTATAGATTCTTTACTCCTTTTATTACACCAAATCTAGATATTTTGCAATTGATTATTCCTTTAACTCTCGAAGATGGAATGCTTAAGAAATGAAAGATAATAATAAATTCTAATGAATTACTTTAAATCTCTAAGATTGAATACTTAAGAAATGAGAGATAATAATGAATTCTAATGAATGTCTTTAAATAATAGCACATAAAATTAAATCTACGAAAACATGAACTTAGTTGGTTTAGGCTAACAAAGTAATGGGGCCTAGTTGGCTAATTTTTTTAATTTTTAATTTTATAAAGGTAAGGGTCATGTCCATGAATGTAATTTGGATCTTGCCACTATAAAAATGACCTTGGGTAGGCAAATGGTCACATTTGGCTGTGTAACAACTATATTTCGATATGTGTATATACATGTGTAGTAAATTTATAATTGAGATGAATATATTTGACTATTTGTTTGTCATGATACGGTGTGGGATAAATGTGTGGGAATGTGTGTGTCTAGGGATGAGTAAAAGCTAGTGGAACCAATCCAACTTTGTAAAAGATTATATCATTTGTCAATATGTATATGTATACATATATTTTCTCAAAATTAGCACAAGACTAAATGATAAATGACATGGGTATGCAAATATCACCGTCACAAGAATATTATTAGATATTACTCAAGCAACTTATTTGTATTAATTTTAATTGTTAATTTCTTGGCATTTGAGTAAGTTGTTTATTTGTGATGTCATGTTGATATTGTGGTTATGTTGTTTAATGTGTGATTAAAATTTTGTGGTAAATTAAATATTTTAAATGACCATGTTTAATCAGTTTAATTAAATTAAAATTGATTACAAGGTAATTTAAATAAATTTAGAATTAAAATAATAATTAAATAAATCAATTTTGTGAAATAGAAAGTATATGGTTTAATATTAAAAAATTAAATTAAATTGTTTTGTAAAAAGTATTGTATGATTATATTTAATAATAACTGATAATTTTATTATCATGAGAGGATAATTATTTAAATATGAAAAAATAAAATGATTTTAAATAAATAAAGAAGATAAGATTTTCAAACAAGATGTAAAAACAAGTTTGAAATAGAAAAAAGACGGAGTGCATGCACATGCATGACTCCAAGCTAAATTCTGATTTGGAAACTTGCCAATTTTGTTGATTTTTGGATTCAGAAACTTATCTCTTCTTGGATTTTTATTTAAAAAAAATAAAAAACTAAACTTTTTTCCTGGGTTTTAGTAGTGCTGGTTTTGGGAAAATCAAAGGGAATTCATTTTTATTTTCAAAGAAGAAAAAAATTTGCTCTGCAAAATAAAAATCGGGAAAAGAATACAATTTAGTAGGGAAGTTGGTTCAAAGAGAATTCATCTCTAGAAGTGATTAAGTTTTGGAGGAAGGTCTTGTGGCTGTGAAAGAGTGGTCTTCAACACATCTTCTCTAATATCGAGCCTAGAAGTTCACGTTGGTGTTGTATTTGATTTTGATTGTTCATTCTCTGTTTATGTAAACAAAATTCTCTTCTTCTTGTCGATGAAAAATGATTGCTTGAGTTCCATTAGTTTTCTCAAAAAATTTCTTTAAGAAAATCATTATTTGTTTTATGTTTTGTTTTGAATGGCTGGAGTGAATGCCATAGTCATGTTTTTATGCAAACCTTTAGGCCATTTTTTTTGAATTCTATCTTATATTGCAAATGGTGTATAGTAAGCTGACCTTTTAGTTAGGAGAGGGTGTGATTTGTTTAGTTGTCTTATTGCCTGGGTAGATATTGATGTAATCTAAAACCCCATCACCATTTTTTTAGATATTGCTTGAATGATCCTGAAATAAACCTTTGGTTCGCTACCTTGTACCATGTAGTAATCAACTTCTTGCTAGTAGTAATGCATCTACTTCAGTTGATTTCATGCTTATGCATTTTCCTTAATTGGGAGACCCATTTTTTGTTGTGTGCATATCGATTATTGATTTACTATTTTCCTTTGGCCTTCAACCATATCGATGCATTGTAATAGAATGCCTTTTATCAGTCAATCTTGTGATTTCGATGAGTTTCTTGTGTACGTGTTAAATCGGCCTGGTATGTTCCCTGTAGTTTTCATGTTATTTTGAGAGTGAATTTAGTTGGAATAATAGAAAAAAAATTGTGGGAATCATCCACCATTCTTTTTGAGAACCGTTTGAATTAGTGATGTCACTACAGGATAGCGATAGGGAGGAAAATATTGTTAGTTTCTTATTGTATTCGATAGATGAAATTTTTGCTTTTCTTTGGAGGATTTATGTCTTTTGAGTTTTGGCCTTCATGTCAGCCATGAATGGCATCCAACGTAGGGTTTAGGTATTCGATGTTGTTGTTTCTAGAGCCTTGATCCCGCTATTCCTCCAGTGTTAGTTGACTCTTATTCAAGCTTTGTAGAGATGTATTGGCTGCGCTTATGGAGTGCAACGTATGGCTTAGTATATCGATGCTTATTTTAGAATATATATATACACACACATTTGGTTTTTATGATGTGTATTGTTTAGAACAACAAAGCACTACTAGTTAATATATTTAATATTGTTTATTAACAACAATTAGTTTAGATTAAATATATATATATATATATATAAATGTCTATGATGGCATATAAATATATGTGTAAATATATATTTCATGAATTATAATTAAAGATTAATTCGTTGTGTGTAAATGTGTATTTTGATATCTAGGAAGTTATTTTAATTAAATGATTTGAATATGGATGTGTAAATAAAATTTAATTGATGAGGTTTAAAATGTTCTTTAAAATGTATTATTTTGAAGGTGTTAATGAAATTAAAGGATGATTTTAATGGTTCCAAGTTGATGTGTCTTCCTCTTGAGTTAATTTTGATTGAGGAGATTTTATATGTTGAAGTTTTGTGTTGTAACCCATGATGCTTTGATTTACCCTCGACTGTGAGTTCATGGGTAGTCGATTTTAGGCTTCCAGAGGTGGGGGAAAAAGTGTTGCTTTATAATTGGTTCTTTGTGAAATTTTCTTATTCTTGATTTTGGTTTTGTGGGTTGCCTTGCACTTGGAAGTTGTTTTATTATGGAGACCTTTTGTGAGATGGTGCATGCCTCACTTTATGTTCTTACCTTTATAGATTTGCTAGTTTGTGCAAGTTGTCTTACACAGTTTGTGATTATGAGGCTTTTGTTGCTAGTAGGGAGAGTGGTTTCCCACAGGGGCCGGAGCCCTAAGTGGTGTCCAAGGTAACCCATGTGGAAGTTGAGTTAATTAAGTGATAACCTAATAAATAGTTAGGGGGATTGGGTAGTACTCACACTAAATAAAAGATAATGGATGCCTCTCTCATGGCTCAAACAGTCGTTTAGGCTTGAGATGAGACGAGAAGGCCTTGAATGGAAAATCAACCACTTTGTCTTCATGAAAGGTGTCAATTTTGCATGTGTAAGAATGGGGGTCAGGGATCGTTTGAGGTGACCAGGGTAACCCAAGATAGGGGCCGAGACCTAGGAAGATCCGCATTGGGTAACCCATATTGAGTCATGCGATGAAACTTTTCCCTTTAGCAACCTTGTATGCTTGTTTCTTCCCTTTTTGTTGTTCATGTACCTTTAAAAGTGGTTGTACTTTGTGTTTGTTGTTACATTTGTTGTGGAATCTTGTTAGCCTTGTTCACTTGACTATTTTATGTTGGGGGTCCTTCTTGTCATCTCCTAGCACGAGGGGTGGGCCTTAGGGTCCACATGGTCAGGTGGAACGTGCTATGCACTCCATTGGGTTCCCAATCAAAGCTCGTGATGCAAGGAGTTGTACCAGATGTAGTTGGTTTCTCGAGCTTACCAAAGTTGGAGGCAATATTGATGCTATGCATTGCATTCTTTCAGTTGTATCACATTATGTAATAATTAAATCCTTCACATTGTTATAAGGGAAGTTTGATGTAACTTGTATTGTTCTACCCCATATATGGGAGTGGTGTACATGTAATCTTTGGTTTGCATTTAATGCACTTATGTGGTGTTGTATATGTGGAAATATTTATAATTATGTAATCTTGGAATGATGTATATTTATGTTAGATAAGTGATGAATGTACTCTTGGATATTAATAATTGATCATGGATGGATGCACATTTAATGTTATGGTTATTGATATGATGTTAATATGCTTTATGCTTTGGTTTTAAAACAAAATATTGTGAGTAGTTTATCATCGTTATGGGGATTGGATCATGTTAGGAATGTTCAAAAGTAATGGAGTCATGTTACCCCAGAGGACTAGTTTGATGATGTGTATGTATAGTTTCATTATTAGTGTTGTATGTTAACTTACATTTCATATTAGTTTATCTTTAAATTTCTTTTTGGTGCTATTATTGTTAGTTTCCCTTTGGGGTTTGCATGGCGAGGTGTTACATCTTGGTATCAAAGCCAAGGTTATCAAACACTAGGTACTCTAGGTTCAATTGTGTCCATTATTGTGCTTAACTCTTGAGATAATGCGTTTCCCTTCAATTGTTGTGTAGGAGTATGCCTAGGGGTTGAGGTCGTGGGTGAGGTAGAGGCCATGGTGGTGGTCGTAGGGCTAACCACTAGATTACACCTTTCGAGAGTTCCCATGATAAAGAGCAGGGTAGTGGTGGTCAAAATTTGGGTCAATCGAGTGCAGAGGGAGCTCAACTACGTCAGTTGCTAGAGGAGGTTCTTGGCCACTTAGGCCCTAGGAAGGAGGATGAGCAATGAGTGGTCAGGGAGAGAGAGAGATCATCGAGGAGGAGGGATATATCAGCAGATTAGGATGTCGTGGTAGTAGGTCACATGAGGGACCTTTTGAGGGCACATCCCCTCACTTTTGATGGTTTTGATGAAGGTTTCGAGGTAGAAAATTTGCTAATTGATATGGATCGGTGCTTTGCTATGCATCCTTATGGTAGTAACACTAAGGCTAGGTGCACCATCATACACCTTAGAGGTTTTGCATCCACATGGTGGCGATTAGAAGAGTAGTAATTGCACATAGACATTGGTTCAATGACTTGGGAGTTATTCATGGAGAGGTTTAGAGCCTGTTTCCTGTCAGAGCATTGGAGATAGTGCTATGTTGATGAATTCCATGAGTTGAGACAAATGGTAATGTTTGTAGAGCAGTATGAGTGCCGATTCTACGAGCTCAAGTAATATGCTGGGATTGGTAATGACAAAGGTATGCTACTGCACCATTTTATCATGGGCTTGAATGCCTGCATTAGTGGAGTCTGAGTCTATGAGGTGAAGTCTATGTAGGCAGCTATGGCAAAGGCCCATTTAGTGGAGGAAAACTTGGCCATGGCATTAGGGGGCCATACAAGTTTTCATATTGGTAGTGCACCCTCTTTTGGTTTTGATTCATGAGGTGGATAGCCTCAGGCACTGGGTTCCTAAAGGAACCATCAGAAACCCACTAAGGGTGCTCAACAAAAACACTCTAAGTCTAAACATAAGAATTCACAGCCTCATCATGGTGGTGGTTCTCAATCCGACAAGAACCAAAATTGGTGGCATAACAAGCACAATCGTTCTGAACAACCCACATAAAGTGTTGGGGATACAGAGTCAGTCTGTCATCATATAACACGTCTAAGACAACAATGCCTTAGTGATTTTCATTTTTATCACTTCAAAGACACAATGAACTATATCATAAAGCAGAAACAGGCACAATAAATCCCCCATTGATCTTTTGAGAGAAGTAAATGCTAAACTTATAATAGATTCAACACAAGCATAGATTCAAGAACATGAATCAAACAACATGAAAGACAAGACATGTGGAGACACAAATTTACGTGGGGAAAACTATTTTGGGTAAAAACCCCCACCCTCCAAAACACTCAACTCACTTGTATTATTCAATATACAAACACAAAGCTAAGCTCTTTAGGAGAATACATTTTGTCCATCTGGAGAAAAGGCAGGCAACATAAAATATAATCTTCACACAGTTACAATGTCCTCATGACATACTGTGTAGATTACCTTCACCTCCTCTCAAATGACTGTCACAGCGAGCCTCATGGCCAACCCAGCCTCTTGACCTCCACAGGTTCACATCCTTGTAGATATGGGAGTGTAAGTGTTCATGGTAAAATACCGCTCGAACACTCTCAACCTCTCTCTCTTCGCTCATTAATCTTTATCGAATTGCACACAAGATTACTTATAATCTTACACCGTGTGCTTACCTGTTCAACCTTTCTCTAGCCTTCAACAGTCATAAGGATAATAAATTATCCACCTACAAGCTTTCCATTTTTGATAACGTACACCGCTTATTCAACATGCATCGAGCCATGTAGCAATAAATCGATCTTAGACATGTTCATCAACCTTGCTTTTAATAATGCAACTCTATCATAATAAGGAAATAAAACTTTTGGCCAATCAAATCTTAAAGATCTACCACGTGTCGCCATTCCATTCATTTGTAGCTTCTAACAGAC
Organism: Sequoiadendron giganteum; assembly: GCA_007115665.2. Lineage (NCBI taxonomy): Eukaryota > Viridiplantae > Streptophyta > Pinopsida > Cupressales > Cupressaceae > Sequoiadendron > Sequoiadendron giganteum. The sequence continues at coordinate 286,432,320 of CM021102.1, read as the reverse complement.
GGTCAAACCTGGTCAAGCTCGGTCAGCCGAGCTCCAAGCTCACTCGAGCTCCTACCACATTACCGCTGAGCTCACACGATCCAACCACGGTACAATGGTGAGCTCGCCCGAGCTCACCCAACCTTCTACCTCGCTACCGCTGCCCTGTTGGACTTGCCTTGTGGTATGGTGGTAGACCATCTGAGCCCTCCGTCTTTGACCACCCCGCACAACCGCCAATTACGTTCACCCTTATAGTGGTGTGGCAGTAGCCATTGGACATGCCATCAGCAGTCCCACCATGCTACCGCAAAGACCTCCAGGTGTCACCGCGGTATAGCAGTGACTGCTTAGGCTAACCGCCAAAGATCTCGTTGCGCTACTGTGGAGACCGTCAGGTCTTACCATGGTAGAGTGGTGACCACTCAAGAAGACCACCACGATCACACTACGACCACCACAGTTAGACATTCCACTGCCTGTGGTGGGGCGGTGACGGTCACCACCAACCGCTAGCCGCTTACCATGGCCATCACAGTGAGTCTTCTCACCACCCACAGTAAGGCAGTAGACCACCACCCACTAGCTCGCCACCTCTGTGCCGCTTACCGTGCTACCTCGCCACCAACCGAACCACCCTGTGGTAAGGTGGTAACTGCCATGCCCACAGTCGCCGCTTACTGTGCCACCACCAGAAAAGAAAAAGATTGTTGTGGTAAGGCGGTAACATCGCCCAACTACCAGATCGAGCAAGGTGGCCCGTGGTAAAGAGATAAACCACACAACTGCGCCACCAAGGAAAGAACATGTAGCAGTAGGGCGATAAAGGCCGAAAGACATGAAGAAAAATGCTAAGTCTTCAAGGGGAAAGACCACAAAGTTGAGGCAAAATTTCCCAACAATCTCCCACTTGCTGAAGAATTTCAGGCTTCCTCCAAAACCTGAACAAGGACCAACACCAGCTTCCACAGTCCAACCAAGACACCTACAATGACTTCAAAAAAAAGTCCACCATTTCAAGAAACAAATCCAAACATTGGAACACACTAAGGTGAAAAAGCACCAGTCTCAAGAATGCAAACATCTGATCCTTCAAGCGGCAAAGGCACAACAACAAGAAAAAAACATAACGTGAACACAAAATGAGAAACCATTCTCCAGAACAAGAAACCATTAGCTAGAACAACAACCACAAAACTGACTGCCCTCATCCAATTGATCAAACCCACGTGACTGAAAAACAACACCCACAACTCATGCTGAATCATCCAACCACCCATACCTCAAAGGTATGACCAATAGTAAACTCATGCCATCACATATTCACCTATCAACAGAAAAAACAAGCACCATGTGTCAACCAGTCAAAAGACCAAACACGTCCAGGTACTTCCACTACAAGGGTACTGTCTAAATGAATGCAAACAAAGCATCATCACACATGATCCAGGCATACCATGTCCACCAAACACCTACACAAAGAAATGAGGAACCATGTAGTTCCGAGGAAAACCCACACTAATATGCATAACCTGCAACCACGTGCTGTAAGAAACAATTATCTCAACCGTCTTCCACATTCTTCCAAAGTTCCATATCTGACTGAAGAAGGAGGCACAAGAAAATTTGTGCCATCACCCAAGTGACAACACATGACCAAAAACTGTGACCAACTCGTCTTCACAAAGGAATCTCACATCTAAAGTCATAGAACATTCAAGAAGAAAAAACTAGATTAGAGAGAAACAACAAATCATAACATGTAGCATCCTCCTACATACATTTCTAAATGCCAGCTGTGTCAAGAAAGATCTTCTTCACATCCCAAAGAGAAAAGCCTTAACAAAATCCAACAAATCCATGGATGTAAGCACCTCAAAGAAGACCAGACTAACCCACATAAACATCTCCTATTAGTCCTCAAAAAACACAAGGAGATAAAATATGTTGTCCACCTTTCATAATGAATCCTCCAGAATCTCAAAACAACTTCAAGATTCATATCATGAAAGCAAGCATAACACACATCTGAAAGATATAATAGGCAAAATACCTTTCAAATAAACCTCACTGCCGAGTAGACCAAGAAGAAAAGAAAAGATGCTCCTCCAAGATATACAAGTCACTGTGACTTACCCAAGATAAATTTCCTTCATGGTCTCTGTCTAACTTGCACTCAACCAAGGTGCAGGCTACTCGGACTTTCAATTGTAACAAAACTATTCTCAAAATAATTCCAGCCTCACCTTACTCTGCATGCATCCATGAGCACCAACATACTATCATCTCATGCTAACTCCAAACTGCATTACTGCAATAAACATGAAGTCCTCCAGCATATGACCAAGGTACTCAAAGCAAAGAGAAACACCAGACCATTGTCAAAGCTCCAAACCTAGGACAAGAACTTATCATGAAACCATGGTCTACACATCCCCCTTAGGAGATACCATGCTTTAAGTGAACAAGACATGGTCTCAAGAGCAAAGAAACATGCCAAAACTCTAGACCAACATCACCTATCAAGCACCACCAACATCTCAACCAAAAACTAACAAATTCCTCCATGGATCCAAGATGCTGCACATCTTCAAAAAGTGATCATGCAGATGTGAAAGAAATCTTCTTTAGAAATAGGATCTAAGAGCCATTCCAAAACATCTACAAGAACAAAGAAGATCATCCACCACCAAGTGATGAATCCACAGTCACTGCTAAAGCTCCCACTGAACCATGACATCACGATTTCCAAGAAACATGACCAACCACCTGCTGATCCAATCATCGTCCACGTACAACCAAAAACATGTCCACCGAACAACAACTCCGAACAAGACCAAGACCACCATATTAGACAAGCAACACCATCACTATCAAAAGCTTACACTAGCCAGCATATCAAGCTCTCCATGACATCATGAATCACTTGCTATAGGTCCCCATAACTAACTATTCAGGTACTCACAATGCCATTCACCTTCTCATCTCAAAACAACTACACCAATGCACAAGGGGCCACAAACAAGGCCAGCTAACAGATTTGCAACAACACAAAAGCAACCTCATGGATATGGACAATCCACTTCTGATTTGTCTCACTGCACCCAATGGGTAGCTAATCCATTAGCCGCACAACTCAAAGATCCACTTCAAAAATCCTACAAGTCTATCATTGCATTGGAAATTGCAAAACTGAGATCACCAAAGAGAACAACCCATGTAGACGAACATGACTCAAAAACCAGATCAAAGACCAGATCTGATTTGCCAATCACGCCCACAACTCAAGAAACATAGTCCAAGAAACCATTAAGAAAACACACCGCAAGAATGTTGAATGAATAAAACACATACCAACACTCCCATGTAGAAAAGACAAAACACCTCCTCAAGATACATGTCGAACTGCAACTATCTCATCTAGTCACACCCCAGAAACTAGGGTCTAGAAAATAGCAGAACAATAGCTCCACAAGTCACAAGTTTTACTTGACTGTGCAAAACCTGCAAAACCACAGTGTTTATAAAACACCCGTGCATCTCCATATTTACTACTCATCTGGATGATTCGGGAGTTTGGACACAACCATCAAGGTTAACCAAAACAATGAAAAACATGAAAATGCATCATAGAATTTTTAGGAAAATCTACAAAAAAATTTCAGAGCCAAAGACATGAATTTGAACCATGCGAGTGCAAGAAACAGGTAAGTAGGAACAATAGGTCCATTTCAGACCAGCTCCAAAACCGCAACCCATGCACAAGCATACGAGAGAGCTAGACTATTTAGAAGTTGTAGACCACCAAGATGAACTTCATAGCCTCCATGAAATCAGAGCAACAAAGAAACAACCTTCAATGCTAAGTCAGAACACCCAACAAAAGCACCAAAACTTCATGGTTGAACATCAATACAAGCAACTCTATACCGCCAGGGAGCCTCTCACACAAACACCCAGTATGAAACCACGCTTCATTGCAATACAACCAGAAGCACGTCTCACGCCCTTTGCATCAGGAACATTTGCTGCGAGCCAAGAGCCTTAGACCACATTGCCACAATATGGTCAATCCAAGAAACTCCAGTGTCTTTCAAAAACTGTGTGTTGAATCAAAGAAGCAACAACTCCCACTCATCGAAGGATCAATTGCCAACCAATTTATCCAGATTTCCTCAAGCTTGCCAAGCTAGGAAATCATCACAGGAGAAATACCTAGAACTTCAGTAACCAGGAGAAGGCTTTGACACCACTTGTTGGTATCATCAGGCCTCAACCTCCTTCAACCAGCTTTGATACCACTTTTTGGGGATATAGAGTCGCTCTATCATCATAGAACACGTCTAAGACAACAATGCCTTAGTGATTTTCATTTTTATCACTTCAAAGACACAAACAACTATACCATAAAGTGAAAATAGGCACAATAAATCCCCCATTGATCCTTTGAGAGAAGTAAATGCTAAAATTATAACAGATTCAACACAAGCATAGATTCAAGAACATGAATCAAACAAAATGAAAGAAAAGACATGTGGACACACATATTTACGTGGGGAAGACCCTTCCGGGTAAAAACCCCCACCCTCCAAAACACTCAGCTCACTTGTATTATTCAGTAACAAAAATGGTTACAATACAAACACAAAGCTATGCTCTTCAAGAGAATACATCTTGTCCATCTAGAGAAAAGACAAGCAACACAAAATAGAATCTTCACACAGTTATAATGTCCTCATGACATACTATGTAGATTCCCTTCAGCTCCTCTCAAATGACTATCACAGCGAGCCTCATGGCCAACCCAACCTCTTGGCCTCCATAGGTTCACATCCTTGCAGATCTGAGAGTCTAAGTATTCATGGTAAAATACCGCTCGAACACTCTCAACCTCTCTCTCTTCGCTCATTAATCTTTGTCGAATTGTACACAAGATTACTTATAATCTTACATCGTGTGCTTACCTATTTAGCCTTTCTCTAGCCTTCAATAGTCATAAGGATAATAAATTATGCACCTGCAAGCTTTCCATTTTTGATAACGTACACCGCTTATTCAACATGCATCGAGCCATGTAGCAATAAATCGGTCTTAGACATGTTCACCAACCTTGCTTTTAATAATGCAACTCTATTGTAATCAGGAAATAAAACTTCTGGCCAATCAGATCTTAAAGATCTGCCACATGTCGCCATTCCATTCGTTCACAACTTCTGACAGACGATCAAACCTAGTTAATCTCGGTCGGCCGAGCTGTGAGCTCACCCGAGCTCCTACTGTGTTACCATCGAGCTCACATGACCCAGTCGCAATACAACGATGAGCTCGCCCAAGCTCACCCATCCTTATACCTCGCTACCACTGCCATGTCGAAATTGCCTTGTAGTATGATAGTAGACCATCTGAGCCCTCTATCTTTGACCGCCCTGTACAACCGCCAGTAACATTCACCCTTATCGCAGTGTGGCAGTAGCCATTGGACATGCCGTCAGCGGTCCCACCGCGCTACTGCAGAGACCGCCAGGTCTCACCGCGGTAGAGTGGTGACTACTCAAGCTGACCGCTAGTGGTATCACCGTGCTACCATGGAGACCGCCAGGTCTCATCATGGTAGAGCGGTGAACGCCATAGTCACACTATGGCCACTGCGGTTAGACGTTCCATAGCCTGTGGTGACGGTCACCACCGACCGCTATCCACTTACCACGACCACCGCGGTGAGTGTTCTCACTGCCCATGGTAAGGCGGTAGACTACCACCCACCAGCTCGTCACCTCGTCACCTCTGCACCGCTTACCGTGCTACCTTGCCACCAACCGAACCACCTTGCAATAAGGCGATAACTGCCACATCCACGACCGCCGCTTACCGCCCCATCGCAAGACAAGAAGAAGATTGTTGTGGTAATGCGGTAACACCGCCCAACCGCCAGACCGAGCAAGGTGGCCCATGGTAAAGCGGTAAACTGCACAACCACACCACCAAGGAAAGAACATGCAACGGTATGGCGGTAAAGGCCGAAAGACATGAAGAAAAATGCCAAGTCTTCAAGGGGAAAGACTAGAAAGTTGAACAAAAATTTCCCAACATAAAGAACACAAATTGGAGCTAGCCGGGGCAGTGTTTAGTAGTCTAGTGCACCTTCTGGTGGTAGAGGTTTTGGTAGAGGCATAGGTTATTTTTCTTGCGGCCAACAGGGCCACATGGCTAGGCAGTGTCCATAGAGGAACACTATAATTTTTAGTCAGAGGTCAACTACTTCAGAGCTGAGGGTGGGAGATGCAGGCAGGTCACACTGAGTATTTGTAGTAGTTGACAACCGCCAAGATGATCATCACGACATCGTGGTGGAGGCATTAGGTGTGTTATGAGGCATTAATATATCTATTCTCTTTGATTTTGGTGCTTCAAATTCATTTATTTGTCCTTCTATAGTAGAGTGTTGTAGACTAGTGGTAGCAAAGCAAGGGGTTAAGTGGCAGGTTGAATTGGCCTCCAAGGTGAAGGTAGCAATAGAATCCCTTGTTCAGGGTTGTAGTTTGGAAATTGGGCCACTTGTGACTACAATGGATCTTCACATCCTACCTCTTGGATCCTATGATGTTGTTTTGGGTATGGATTGGCTAAGTTCTCACCAAGTAATGGTAGATTTTCATCATATGTTTGTGCGATGTGTGGATGATTCTGGCAATGAGGTTGAGGTCATTGGAATCTAGAGACCTGTCTCCCTACTGATGATTTTTGCTATGTAGTTGAGGAGGTGTATGCGCCAGGGTTGCCAATTGTTTGCTATGTCGGTGAGTGACTTAGAGCTAGGGGAGAGTCGAGAAATATCCCTTGATGATTATCCTCTCCTTAAGGAGTTCGTAGATGTCTTTTTAGTGAAATTTTGGGGATGCCATCGAAGAGTGACATCGACTTTAGAATTGACCTTGTACCTAGAGTTGAACCCATATCTCGGGATCCACATTAGATGACGAGTCAGGAGCTTCAAGAGCTTCAGTTGCAATTGGAGGAGTTGTTAGCAAAAGGGTTCATTCATCCTAGTGTTTCCCCTTGGGGAGAACTAGTGATATTTGTGAAGAAGAAGGATGGTTCCCTTCGTTTGTGCATTGATTACAGATAGCTAAATAAGGTGACAGTGAAGAACCAATACCCATTGCCAAGAATTGATGATCTGCTTGATCAAATAAAAGGAGCTAAGGTATTCTCAAAAATTGATCTCAAGCCAGGATACCACCAATTGTAGATCGTCGAGGTTGATATACACAAGACCACATTTTGCACTTGCTACGGGCATTATGAGGTCACTGTTATGCCGTTCAGGTTGACGAATGCATCGCCAATTTTCATGAGTTTGATGAATGGAGTCTTCCATACCTACTTGGATAGATTTTTTCTCATGTTCCTCGATGATATCTTGATCTACTTGAAAACTATGGAGGAGCATGAGGAGCATCTAAGACAGGTGTTGTAGTGTCTAAGAGACAATTAGTTATATGCAAATCTGGTGAAGTGTGAGTTCTTTCAGATGAAGGTGAAATACTTGGGTCATGTTATTTCTAGTGAAGGTATAGTCATGGATCCTTCAAAGATCCAAGCCATCATATATTGGACAATGCCCACAAATGTTCCTGAGATTCCCAATTTTATGGGCTTGGTAGGTTACTACAGACAATTTGTTCATGTCTTCTCGAGGATAGATTACTCCATCACTTCTCTTCAGAGGAAAGGGAAGAAATTTAGTTGGTCAAAGCAGTGCTAATCAAGTTTTTAGACTCTTAAGGAGAAGTTGAACAGTGCACCTATCTTAGCTATAGCTAACCCTACTAGAGATTTTGTGGTGTGTACGAATGTGTCATTGGAGGGCTTAGGAACCCTTCTTATGCAGGAGGGTCGTGTGATTGCCTATAAGTCTCACAAACTCAAGGATCATGAGCTAAATTACCTCACTCACGATTTGGAGTTAGCCACCTTTGTTCATGCTCTAGTGAGGTGGAGGCACCTTTTATTGGGGCATTAGTTTGAGTTGGATAGCGATCATCACAACTTGCAGTATATATTTACATAGTCGAACTTGAATGCCAGGCGAAGGAGATGGATGGAATTCTTTTGTGAATATAATTTTGAGGTTAAGTACATCCAGGCCAAGGAAAATGTTTTGGCAGATGCTTTGAGTCGACAGAGACATGAGTTATTTGCAGTGACTCTTGGTGTGGACTTGAGGAGCCAGATCCTCACAAAAATTCCCACAGATGGTTGGTATCAGGAAGTAAATTTAGAAATGGAGTCAAATAGAGATTTGGAGGGAAAGTTTGTTAGATATTCACTGGAATCTAATGGAATTTTCCAGTATTTGGGTCATATGTATGTACCTCCTACTGAGGGTCTTTGTACCCTAATCATGATTGAGGCACACCAAGCTCCCTTTTCTACTCATCCGGGAGAAGAAGATGTATGTAGACCTTCGTTCACTATATTTCAGGGCTGGAATGAAGAGAGATATTGCAGAGTTTGTTGCGAGCTATTTGGAGTGTCAGAGAGTTAAGGTGGAACACCAACATCCCGCTGGTGTTTTACAACCCCATATTGTTCTTGAATGGAAATGAGATATCATATCGATGGACTTCATAGTTGGTTTTCCTATGTCTTCTCATCAACATGATGCCATCATGGTCACTGTTGATCGATTGAATAAGGTGGCACACTTGTCTCCCGTTCAGTCATCTTATAATGCTTCATTTGTGGCCAAAATATTCATGGAGGATATTGTTAGATTGCATGAAATTCCATGAAGAATCATTTCCGATAGGGATCTAGTGTTCACTTTTGCACTGTGGACATCCTTGTAGTGTGCCTTAGGGACCTAGTTGAACTTCAATTCTGCATACCATCCAAAGACAGATGGATAGACCGAGAGGGTCAACTAGGTTCTTGAGGAAATGCTCTGTATGTATGTCATGGATCAACAATCTCTTTGGGAGGACTACTTACATTTAGTGGAGTTCACATACAACAATGGGTATCATAGTTCGATTGGTATGCCTCCTTTTCAGGCATTATATGGTCATCCTTGCCAGACTCTGTTGAGTTGGGACCGTCTTGAGGACATAATTCTTCTTGGTCCCAAGATGCTTCAGGAAATGGAGCAACAGGTTGCTCACATTAGAGAGCATTTGGTGGCAATGTAAGATAGAGAAAAGAAATATGCAAATGCGCATAGGGTCGACCGTTAGTTCTTAGTCGATGATTGGGTGTTCTTACGAGTGCAACCGTGAAAGAGTCCAATCCATTATGGGAAAGGTTCAAAGGTCGCACCTCATTTTGTGGGACTGTTTGAAGTTTTGGAGAGGATTGGTCCCATTGCTTATCATGTTGCTTTTCTACCTAGTCTATCGCACATACATGATGTGTTTCACATTTATGTACTTAGGCCTTATTATCGAGACATATCTCATGTTCTTGATTATAATGCATTACAGGTAGAGGACGAGCAACTAGCACTAGGGCCCATGGCCGTTCTTCAGCATAGGAGGCTTGCTCTTAGGGGAAGAGACATTGAGAAGGTGAGGGTCCAGTGGGATCCCAATGATGAGACTTCGACTACATGGGAGGATGCATCCTGGATTAGAGAGTCTTTTCCTTATTTGTTTACAGGCTTCCAGGAGTAAGCCTGGTTCTGGGGGGAGGATGTCATGCCTCTCATGTTGCTTTCACTGTAATGATACTTATTATGTTATGTTATGTAATTTAATACCTTGTTGGTGCTTGTTTCACCATTTTGATTTGGTTTGGATGATAGTTTATTTGACTTTGAGGATCATGACACTTATTACTGATGTTTATGATATGATGATATATGGAGTTAGTGTGTGTTTGGAGTAATTTGATTATGTGTATCATGTGGACATATGACTATGGTTATTGTTTGAGGTCTTGCTGAGAGGGACGATGTGGCATCACTCGTTTGTGAGCGCCCTGCTACACTGCGACTTCCTCTCATGATGTGTTTATTATTTGATATATATATGTTGCTCGACATCTTGTTTGATGTAGGTTGTAGGTACTGGGCATTGGCTTCACCTACACTATCAGGTCTGAGTGTGCCTCAAAAATCTAATAGATATGATGTAAAAAAAAAAGTTGACAAAAAGGTCCCCAACCCTTGTCATCATCCTCGATGAGGATGAGTACCCATCTTGTAACCCAATTTGTTTGGTTTGTATTCCTTGTCAGTTGTCTTGCTTAGTGTCTACCGTTATTTGATTAAATTGTGATGTCATGGGGTTGTTTTTGATGATGTTGCTTATAATTACGTATGTTTTACTTTACTTTGTGACTTCTAGGAGTAATTCTAAGCTTAGGGGGGGGAGGATGTAGTGCCCCTCCGTATTGGCCTTTCTTGACATTTGAGTAAGTTGTTTATTTGTGATGTCATGTTGATTTCGTGGTTATGTTGTTTAATGTGTGATTGAAATTATGTGGTAAATTAAATAATTTAAATGGCCTTGTTTAATCAATTTAATTAAATTAAAATTGATTACAAGGTAATTTAAATAAATTTAAAATTAAAATAATAATTAAATAAATCAATTTTGTGAAATAGAAAGTATATGGTTTAATATTAAATAGTTAAATTAAATTATTTTATAAAAAGTATTGTATGAATATATTTAATAATAATTGATAATTTTGTTATCATGAGAGGATAATTATTTAAATATGGAAAAATAAAATGATTTTAAATAAATAAAGAAGATAATATTTTTGAACAAGATGTAAAAACAAGTTCAAAATAGAAAAAATATGGAGTGCGTGCACATACATGACTCCAAGCTAAATTCCAATCTAGAAACTTGCCAATTTTGTTGATTTTTGGATTTGAAAAGTTATCTCTTCTTGGATTTTTATTTAAAAAAAAAAACTTTTTCCTAGGTTTTAGTAGTGCTGGTTTTGAGAAAATCGAAGGGAATTCATTTTTGTTTTCAAAGAGGAAAAAACATTTCTTTGCAAAAAAAATAATTTGGGAAAAGAATACAGTTTTAGTAAGGAAACTAGTTTGAAGGGAATTCATCTCTGGAAGTGATTAAATTTTGGAGGAAGGTTTTGTGGCTGTGAAAGAGTGGTCTTCAATGCATCTTCTCCATTATTGAGCATAGAAGTTCAGGCTGGTGTTGCATTTGATTTTGATAGTTCATTCTTCATTTATGTAAACAAAATTCTCTTCTTCTTGTCGATGAAAAACGATTACTTGAGTTCCATTTGTTTTCTCAAATATTTCCTGTAAGAAAATCGATATTTTTTTTATGTTTTGTTTTAAATGGCTAGAGTGAATGCCATAGTCATATTTTTAGGCAAACCTTTAGGTAATTTTTTTGAATTCTATCTTAGGCTGCAAATGGTGTATAGCTATCTTGCCTTTTAGTTAGGGGAGGGTGCGATTTGTTTAGTCGCCTTATTGCCTAGGTAAATATTGATGTAATCTGAAACCCCACCACCATTTCCTTGGATATTGCTTGAATGATCCTGAAATAAACCTTTGGTTCACTGCCTTGTACCATGTAGTAGTCGAATTCTTGCTAGTAGTAATGCATCTACTTCAGTTGATTTCATGCTTATGCATTTTCCTTAATTGGGAGACCCATTTTCTGTTGTGTGCATAGGGATTAGTGATTTACTGCTTTCCTTTGGCCTTCAAGCATATCGATGCATTATAATCGAATGCCTTTTATCAGTCAATCTTGTGATTTCGATGAGTTCCCTATGTAGGTGTTAAATGGGCCTGGTATGTTCCCTACAGTTTTCATGTTATTTTGACAATGAATTTAGTTGGAATAATAGACAACAGATTGTGGGAATTATCCACCAGTATTTTGAAAACCATTTGACTTAGTGATGTCGCTATAGGATATGTGATAGGGAGGAAAATATTGCTAGTTTCTTATTGTATTCGATAGATGAAATTTCTGCTCTTATTGGAGGATTTATGTCTTTTGAGTTTCGGCCTTCATGCAAGCCACGAATGGTGTCCAACATAGGGTCTAGGTATTCGATGCATTTGTTTCTAGAGCCTTGATCCCTCTATACCTCTAGTGTTGTATGGATCTTATTCAAGCTCTATAGAGATGTATTGGTTGTACCTATGGAGTGCAGCGCATGGTTTAGTATATATATACACATTTGGTTTTTATGCTGTGTGCTGTTTAGAACAACAAGGCACTACTAGTTAATATATTTAATATTGTTTATCCACAACAATTAGTTTAGATTATATATATATAAATATAAACGTCTATATGTGTAAATATATATTCATGAACTATAATTAAAGATTAATTCGTTGTGTGTAAATGTGTATTTTGATATCTAGGAAGTTATTTTAATTAAATGATTTGAATATGGATGTGTAAATAAAATTTAATTGATGAGGTTTAAAATGTTCTTTAAAATGTATTATTTTGAAGGTGTTAGTGAAATTAAAGGATGATTTTAATGGTTCCAAGTTGATGTGTCTTCCTCTTGAGTTAATTTTGATTGAGGAGATTTTATATGTTAAAGTTTTGTGTTAGAACTCGTGATGCTTTGATTTACCCTCGACTGTGAGTTCATGGGTAGTCGGTTTTAGGCTTCTAGAGGTGGGGGGGAAATGTTGCTTTATAATTGGTTCTTCGTGAACTATTGTTCTTATTCTTGATTTTGGTTTTGTGGGTTTAGCCTTGCACTTGGAAGTTGTTTTATTATGGAGACCTAGTGTGAGATGGTGCATGCCTCACTTTATGTGCTTACCTTTATGGCTTTGCTAGTTTGTGCAAGTTGGCTTACGCAGTTTGTGATAATGAGGCTTTTGTTGCTAGTAGGGAGAGTGGCTTCCCATGGGAGTCAGAGTCTTAAGTGGTGTCGAGGGTAACCCATGTGAAAGTTGAGTTAATTAAGTGATAACCTAATAAATAGTTAGGGGGATTAGGTAGTACTCACACTAAATAAAAGATAATGGATGCCTCTCTCATGGCTCAAGTGGTCACTTAGGCTTGAGATGAGACATGAAGGCCTCAAATGGAAAATCAACTACCTTATCTTCATGAAAGGTAAGTTGATTCCACATGTGTAAGAATGGGGGCCGGGGATCGGTTGTGGTCACCAGGGTAACCCAGGATGGGGGCCGAGACCTAGGAAGATTTGCATTGGGTAACCCATATCGAGCCATGCGATGACACTCTTCCTTTTATCAACCTTGTATGTTTGTTGTTTCCCCTTTTGTTGTTCATGTACCTTTGGAAGTGGTTGTACTTTATGTTTGTTGTTAAATTTATTGTGGAGTCTTTCTAGCCTTGTTCGCTTGACTGTTTTATGTTGGGGGTCCTTCTTGTCATCTCCTAGCATGGGGGGTGGGCCTTAGGGTCCACATGGTCGGGTGGAATGTGCTATGCACTCCATTGGGTTCCTAGTAAAAGTTCATGATGCAATGAGTTGTATAGAATGCAATTGGTTCCTGAGCTTACCAGAGTTGGAGGTAGTATTGATGCTATGTATTGAATTCTTTCAATTGTATCACATTATGTAATCGTTGAATCCTTCCCATTGTTATAAGGGAAGTTTGATGTAACTTGTATTGTTCTACCCCATGTATGGGAGTGGTGTATGTAATATTTGGTTCACATTTAATGCACTTATGTGGTGTTGTATTTGTGGAAATATTTATTATGTAATCTTGGAATGATGTATATTGATGTTAGATAAGTGATGGATGTAATCTTGGATATTAATAATTGATCATGGATGGATGTACATTTAATGTTATCGTTACTTATATGATGTTAATATGCTTTATGCTTTGGTTTTAAAATGAAATCTTGTGAGTAGTTTATCATTGTTATGGGGATTGGATCATGTTAGGAATGTTCCATAGTAATGCATTCATGTTACCCCAGAGGACTAGTTTGATGACGTGTATGTATAGTTTCATTATTAGTGTTGTATGTTAACTTAAATTTCACATTAGTTTACCTTTAAAAAAAATTGTGCTATTATTGTTAGTTGTCCTTTGGGGTTTGCGTGGCGGGGCGTTACATGTAACTCCATACTATCCATAATGCACTTTTTTGGGTTTATTTATTACATTGACATTATTTTTTATTTTAGGGTTGGTTTATTTTTTATTTTTCTTACCTCATATTTCTTAGGAGCATTGTATTTGTTAAATTTGTTTGATGGAGTCTAAAATTGAGAATAATTTTGATATAATTTTTTCTACTATATTAGGAAGTCATTTTTTTACCTCTTCAGAAGCTTATATAACTCTATCTAAACCTTCGCAACTTACAAGAATCAAAGATGTTTAATTCTTTTGTTTAAAAAAATATTTGATCTTTACCAACACCAAAACAAAAAATTTACTTCCACAATATTCTCTAATTGAAAAATTCTTTCTTTCATTTACATTCTTTCTTCTTCAAAATTAAATAAAAAACATCCCACAACAAATTCTTAATTATAATATAAACTTATAAACTTTAACTTTTTACTTACTTTCATATATTTTTCTTTAATATATATATTTTTTCTTTTAAATTTATTAGAGTTGCTTTATAAAAAAACTCTTAACATTGTCAAATTAGAATCTCACATATCCTTACCTTTATAAGGCAAAACTCTAAAGAATGAAATATTTAGTAAAGGAATATAAAACACACATGGATGTAGTTGATGTCTTTGGTGGGGAGAAGGGAGGGACAATTTTCCTTAGTGCCAAAAGAAAACAACATTGTAAGTGATGGGTAGGAGAGACTTTTAATTTTTAGTGATTGTTGCCACATAATTGCTTTTTGTCATATTTGCTTGCCATTCACATTAAAATATAAACCCTAAAATGTCAACCATCCAATTGGCAATTTGGCCAGTGGACTTCACGTGCACAATCAATCACCAAAATATTTTATTTCATGGCCTAAAATTAACTACAATTGAATAGTGTAATATTCTTTAATGTTTGTCGTTCCTTTGTCCTCATTAGGCCAATATAATTTATAATGTGTCAAATAGAATCCAAGTACAACTTTCATTATATCCACGTTCATTCATTGATTAATATGATTTATAATCAAATTTAAGTGATAATTTGACGTCATATTACTCTTCATAATTTTGAGTCACTAGTGTTTGTTTGAGTGAATATGTGTTAGTGGTAAGTTGTTATAATTGGAGTATTTTAAGTTTTATTTTTTTTTATATTCAAAAAAAAATATTTTTGAGTAAATCTAAAGTAATATAATTTTTTTTTTAATCTTAATATTTCTATTTAGATGATTTTAATATGAGATTAACTTTTATTTTTGATGGTAGTTGTTATTTTATAGTATAGTTATATGGTTGTAAGACTTGTTATGAGTAAATTGTTGTCTTTGTGTTAGTATTATGACAAGAACATTTTGCTGTGACTAATTGCTAAAAAGAATCATTCTTGAGATTTGTTGTCTTATCTATTGTAATATGAACACATATATTTGGAATATAGCATCATTGGTCAATGATGACATTTGAGAAAACATATTGATATGTGTTTTGACACACTGATACAAGTGTACGAGGACACTCTCTTAAAATAATAATTTCTTTTTAAGACTTCAATTACTTGATCTAGGCAAACTAGTTTCTACTCAATGGAAATATGAAAGCCTCACAAGAAGATATTGGTGACTAAATGCTCAATGGCAATCTAAAGATATTCAAATTTCTAAATTAGTGAAAGGTAGGAATTTCTTAGCCTAACATGGGCCAAGTGAGGTCACCAATGGGAGACCTCATTCCATCCATGAGTGCATCACATTAATGTGAATAGTCTATACTTGCGAGCTTAGTGGTCCAATAGAGGCACAAAGCTCACAAGCTCAACAATCCAAGGGTTTGGAACATAAATTCAATACATTTAACACCAACAAATTTTTAATGTGAATGGTTCAAACCCTTAAGCACAACATACTAGTAACGACACAAAGACCACACACACAATAGACCACTGAAGGTTTGAACCTTGGTGGCAACAACATTGCCATGCTTTAACTAATGCACTATGTCATGATTGGTTAAAGGTATTCAATATTAATAAATATAACCCTTAAAAATTTAATTCTAACGCTTTATTGGAAAAATATAAAAAATTTAGATCTAAAATATATATGGTAAGTGAACATTTAATTTATTTTCAATATGTTTAAAATAAACCTAAATATATTTCCAATATAATCTTATATTAACCAGTTCAAAAAAATCAAAATATTTAAGGATATATAAGAAAGAGATAAGAATGAGAATGTTCATCTAAAATTTAGATGCCAGTTTCCAAGTCTTTCAAGCAAGAAAACAAAATCATTAGAATAAAATTTAGCAATTCACAACTTGAGTACTTCAATGATGCAATATTTTAAGAAATAAAATTAACATACATATGATAAGATGAACAACATAAACAATAAGTGAATTGACAAGAATATATGAGATAAAGATTTTGTTGGATTCAAAGAACAAACTTATATAAACTATAGTATCAAAAAACTAAAATTAACAATGTTTAGATTGGAAAAAAAAACATATTAATTATTATGCTCAAATAGAAGTCTATAATGCTTCCAATGTTTCCAAATTCTTACATTTTCAATCATCTAGAAATATTTAAACACTCAACTACAATTACTATAAGTTTTTCTAACTAAATTCTCTACTAATAACTTTTTAAAATATCTAAATAATTTTTAATACGTTGAATTCCAAAATTAAAATCTAGAAAAATTTAAGTTTTCAAAGACATCTTTCAACTCTCTAGTAATACATATACATTTAATTTTTTCCTATGGTACTCTCTACAATAATAATATAGGTTGTTCTTATACACATACTCTCTAATCAATGATAGATAATTTGGCTTCCCATCTAGAGATAAGTATCTTGGTTGCAAGTTCAAATATATATTGTTAACCAATGAAACTTACTTCAAATCATCCATGTCACTATGATGAAAATCTTAAAAAAAGAAAAAAATTGCTAAGAGAAATTTATAATAAATCTATAATATTATTTTCTATATATTTCTAAAAGTTATGGGATAAATATTAATATACATGTACTTTAATTTAATTTACTTGACTTAGATATTACCTAAATTTAAATTAGTAATCCTTAAAGACATCATGTTCATTCATTCTTACATATTCTTTTTGAAGTGGTTGAAATGATGACAATTTTATTTCTCACGTAAATTCTCTTACATGTTAGGATTGCTTCCTATTTTTCTAAATGAAAATTGGTGTTCAAATAAATTATCCTATATTAGGATGGCTTCCTATTTTTCTAAATTAAAATTGGTGTTCAAATATCGTTTTAGGACAATTTTATGTTTTGGGATAATTAGGTGGAAAGTCATAGTTAAGTTTATAGTTAGAATTTATAATTTATAATTAAAATTTTCATAGGAATGATATTATGTCTTGGCTCATCAAAGTGATAAATAGTTATTTTTTTTCATATTTGAGATGATGTTAGAGAGTATAATTTTCAAGAGTTATAAATGTTGAAAATCCTATAATCATCTATAGATCTACTAAATGAAACTTGTGCACTCATTGATCAATACATATATAGAAACTAATGAAAAAATGATGTAGTAAAATCTAGCAAGTTTTAGGAATTTAATAGATATCAAAAGATTTAAAAATCATGGTAGGTTCTAACTTGACCATTTATAGATCTATAAAATTTAAATTAGAAATTTCTACACCACTATGAATACTTTTCAAAGCAAATGAGATAAACTATTAGCAAATAATCTAGATAAGTCTAATGAGTATACACATAATACTTCTTGTGTCCATAGAACAAATGACATCATCTCAGGTACTTGGAAAATAATACATGTTAAAAATTGAGTAAATATAAGGTAAGCCAATGAAAAATAAATGAAAAAGGAATTCAAATATTTGAAGGATAAATTTAAAACTTGAAAGCCTCTGAATTATAGAATAAAAGAGATTTAAAAAATTGACTAAAACTAATGTCAAATCCAACAAAGGAAAATAAAAAATACATTAAGATAAAATTCATACATATGTGAAAACTCTAAGCTAGGGCTAAACCATTTTCAAGTTCAGACTTAATAGGGATCCCAAAAGCTAAAGGAAATTGAATTTAAAAAAGAGTTTAATAAAACTTATCCAATTTCAAGTACTTAGAGGAAATTTAAAAAAATAAAAATCAAGGAAATATCCTCTAATGAAAACAAACTAAACATGATTTCAAATTAAGTTAGGGACTAACAAAGACAACTTGTATGTATAAATAAATTAGGGGACACTTATAGATTAGGGAAAAATAGACTTTGAAATAACCAAGACACAAAATGTATATAAAATATGATATAATGTAAAAAAGCCTACTAGTTAGACTAATATTAAGTTGATACTCCCATGAAAAGGAGGAACAAGAAACCTAGGGAAAATGCATTCAAGAATTAGACTTAGGTAAGGGAGTAGTAGAAAAAATCCAAACCTTTAGTAGACTAAATAAAACCAACTAGATAATAACTAGAGTTTTTATGAAACCTCGCATCAAACACAAAGCTTAAAATATTAGTAAACAAGCTTCAAAACAAGATAAATGCAAAATCTAGGAATTTATTTAAGCCAAAAGATAAAAGCTTTAAATGGGGTACCTAATTTGAAATGAATCGGGGCATGTTGTGGCCACATTAATGATTAACGTTAATATATATATGTTTTATTATAATTTTTTTATAATACTTTGAGTTTGTATTAAAAGAAGATATTTTTTTTGGAAAAAAATGAAAGTTATTGTATTATTGATTTGAAAAGGTGATTATTAATTTGATAGGTATTAGCCTATTGTCTAAAATTTATTAGGTTGTTAATTTAGAAGAGATTAGATAAAGATTATAATGTTATCGTAAGAAATAATATTTTTATCATGCTATCATAAGAGTTTATGTAATTAGATTGTACCACTTGACATTCTCTAATTGAAAGGAAGCAAAGGTGTGGAAATGCTTCCTACACCAATTTAAGTGAAGAGATTAATAGAAAATATGCTTTAAAATAATAGAAATAATAAAAATAGTAAAATAATTCACTATAGCACAATGATTTATCCTAAGAAATATTTTAGGAAAAACCTAGCCTCCAAACTCCAAACTAATCTGTTAATTTGAAGCAGTACATTATACATAGGGGAATACCTTCATTCCAAGCATCCATTAAATATAGAAACCAATGCATGAAACTACCATAGGGGAATCATAAAACCATGAGCTAATATCACCCAAAATTTCTTCCCAAATTATAAGAAGATTCATCATGATAAATATGACATTCCTTACACATATATTAATATTTTATCAAAACATGTCATAGTTATTCTCTAAACTTCATCACTCCAATATTTCTTATTCAAATCCTTTAGAGGTTGGTGAATGTTTTTGGGAAATATGTGTAAATCCCTCTTAGAAATCTCTTATGCATCATAGATGCTCTTACATTTTTAATGTGGGGGCCTAACTTAAGGAGGCCATACCTTTTATCTAAGAAGCCAATTGCGATCATTTTTTTAATTTAAAAATCTTAGAGGCCTGATCCACATCATTCTAATCCACTTTAGTTTCTTAAATCTATTTTATTAATTATTGGAGCCAAATTCTCCTATATAGCAAAAAATACATTTTAGTGTTCTCAATGTTGAGACACTTTTCCTAAAATTCTCTCACTTGATGAACACCTTGTAAGAGCATAAAGAATACAAAAAAAATAAACTAACTAACAGGGGCTAAGAGGTTTATAGTGTTGCAACACCGCTTGAGCTTCTTTGTGATCATGAGCTTTGTCAATGCATCTGCAATATTCTTTAAAGTGTCAACTTTATCTAGAATCACCCTTACATCCTCTATCACTTCTCAAATGAAATGGTACTATACTTTAATATGATTCATATATGCATGATAGGTCAATTTATTTTCCAAAAATATGCCATTCTAACTATCACAATAAACTCTAACAATATTTTGAATCAATCCCATATCTAAATTCAATCTTAAAATTCAAACAACCTCCTTACATGAATGAATAGTTGCCATGTACTCTAATTCTATCATGGATAAAATAATTATAACCTATCACTTACTCATCCAATGCACTACACTAGCCAACAAGTTAGAAAATAGCCACCGATAAACCTTCTACTATGACATCATGTGCAATATAAATCCACATACATATTCATTTAGTGTTGATCCTTTAAAATATCACCGTTATAACAAATGGAATACACAAAAAATCACCCATTAAATACATGAATATTCTCTCAATTACACTCCAATATTTCTATCCAATATTATGAAACACCTCAAGACTCTGAAGACTCTCATTTTTTAGGTAATGTCTGGTTTCATACAAACCATAACATGTATAAGATTTCTAAATATACCAGATGTAAACACATAAACAACCCCCAATCCACAACTCACAAAACAATAGAGATTAAACATGGAACAACTTTTTGCATCCAGAATTGACATTATATTCAATTATGTGAACACTTACAAATTTTTGCTAGCAAACAACTTAACCAGAAAAATCAGATTTATAAATTTTGGCTTCAACGTTGCTATTCTAGAAGTATTCCAACTCTTTCCTCTACCCAACATTATCTCAGTCCTCTGGTACTGCTCCAAAATGCATCATTTGTTGTTTTACAACACCCCAAATGGCTGCTCACAACTCCTCACACCAATGCTCCTCCTTCCTAGCTCCACGCCCCATTTCCCTTCCCTTCTCCTCTGTTTGCTGCTTATTTCCTTTCAAATTTTCACATAGCTTTTCCAGCTCTTGCCAAAACTCCCACACAGCATGCTGCTGTATTTTCCAGCCTCTGCCCCTCCTTTTCCTTGCTGCCTATTTCATTCTTTCTTTTTTTAGACTTATCTTTTTCTCCATACTCTTATGCGGCACCTTTTTCTTGTCTTGCTGCAGATTAATAATGTTTTTAATAAATCAGAAAAAGGGGCGGCCTATTTCCCAATTTCCACACCCCACAACAGCCCAAATCTTGGCGTGGAAAAACTGTCTCACAAATGGTCTTCCAACTTGTCATTAAACATCCATTACTTTGGCGTTAGAAACCTGTCCATGTGAATATTAAATTGCAATTTGAAAACTGAAAATAAAGACAAATAGAAAATGCCTCCAAATAGCTTCGAAGTGGCATTTTAAATTGGTATTAATTTAAAAGACTTTGGTTTAAGGAAGCATCAAATTATTTCCTTCAATCTGTCCAATTAAATTATCGAGATTAATGTCTTAATCTAGCAATGATAATCTAGGAAAAAAAATAAATGACAAAATTGCAACAAGAGTGTAAGTGTGGATCTACGCACTTAGAGGCGAAAAATAAAATTTCTCTATTTCGCATGAAAACTGGTGTGCAAGCTTGGAATGGCATCCCATGGACCCCTGCAAAAGGATTTTACTCCAACCCTCCAAAATTGCAAGATATTAAACTTTATGTAAATTGGCAAGACTGAACAAGAAATTTTGTGAAATCTTCACCATCAATTCACAAATATCCTCAACCATCTTCATGTCAAAGTATTTGTCACCAAACCTCATAAATTGCTCTGAACAATTGTTTCATTGAAATTGCTCTATTACGTCCTACAACGACTACTCCACAAAACTGCCACTGTGCAACTTTGACTACATCCAATGCCGAGAAATGTCAAATGAAAACAAAAACACACCAAAACTGAAACTCAAACCTGAAGTCTTTTTTTGTTGTTGATGCCAATTGCCAATCTTGCCTGGATGCTCCTACATCACTAGAATAGAGAACCTAACTCATATCCTCCATCTATATAGGTGTTGTAGGACACTAGTCAACTAAAAAAATCAATTCTCATAAATATATAAATATTGATTAGTTTTTTTTCAAGCATACTAAAATGTTGCAAAATAGATTCAACATAATTTCTCTAATTGATCCAAAGTTTTTTATTTATCCTATATTTTCTAATTTCCATCCAAATGATGTACTTATTATCCCCTATTTTTTTTTTAATTTCAAACTATTAAGAAAGATAGGATTTCAAGTCCCTAACAAGTTCCTTAACATTACCAGATAACAATATATCATTGTTGTCGACATACAAAGTTATATTGATAAAATGATCACCACTTTATTTATAGTAAATATAAATTTTTAACTTATAATTGATAAAATCTAACCCCAAAACATGTGAATCAAAATTTAAATACCAAATTTTATGATATTTTTAAAACCATAGAGAGATTTCATTTAGTAACAAATTGAGTTTCCTTTACCCTTCTCAATGTAGTGCTGTGGAAATGACATGTAGATCTCCTTCTCTAGATCACTATACATGATGTTGTCTTCACATACACCAATCAAACAAGCTAATATAATTCTAATATATTTTAAATTTACACTAAAGGATAAAATCTCATTAAAATCTAATCTCTCAACCTAGGAATAACTCTTGAAAACTAACTACACTTTGTACTTAGAGTTTTGCTTCTTTTTGAACACTCATTTTTAACCAATATATTTCCATCCTTCAAGAAACTATACTAATTTCATGATGCATCATTCTTCCTTAGTGTATTCATTTCATCATCTATGGCCAATTTTCAAGAATCAAAATCATCCATTTGTATTGTCTCTTTAACTACTCTAGGCTCTTTAGTGTTAGTAAAAAGAGTAATTATACATCTAAAATTAGGTGGGTTATAACTTTCTACTTACCTTCTCTATGTAGTGGACCTTCTCAAAAGTAGAGGTGAATGTTATAATTCTTCTAAAATCTTATATTTCCATACTATCCTCTTCATCTATCTCATCTTGAAAATCTATTCCATCACCTAGTGTGATGTTCTTAGTCATAGGCTAACTAACCTCTAATCCTCCTTTAGTTTATCAAAAGTAGAAGGCTTGATCTCATTTAAGATCACATTCTAATTGCATATAACTTTCCTAGCCACAATATTACAAATATTGTACCATGTCATAATGATGCCATAACCAATTAAGTTACCTTTCATAGCCTTATTATATAACTCTGACTACTTATACATAGACACATGCATATACCTCACTAAAAAATCCATTAAGATATTAAAGCGATGAATTTTTCCCATCCAAACCTATGGGAATTTTATCCACAAGTGTTAATGTGGGAGATCTATTATCAGACAACATGCATTAGCAATTTATTCTACTCAAAACCTCTATTCTAGGATAGGCCCACTGAGCATACTCATATTCCTCTCCTTAAACATCATATTCATGAGTTATATAACTCTATCTAATAAGAGGTGTATAGATTTTTGTATTATAATTTTCTATGATGTTCTTTGGGTGGTACTTGTTTATTTTTTAGCCTTCTATGACATTTTGACCTTTTGATTTCCCGAGAATCCTTAAATTTTGCAAGGAGATGTTAAAAATTATGTATTAGGGCTCCTACAACCCTAACTTTCACCCAAAACCCTAGCCTATACCTAATACCTTTGCACTTTTCTTATATTTCATCGTTGACCTTTAACATGGGTTGTCTATCTTTTAAGCTATATCTTTAAGATTTTCATCCCATGTGTTTATCGACCCCTTGTGTTAAGATACTGAGCATTCCTATTTTTTTTTATATATTTCACTATATTACTAAAAGGCCTTGCATTCTTCTAGGTCCCACTAGACACACATGAACATTTCACATAGGTTCACTGAAGCTTTTTTTGTTCTACTATTCTCCTTGTGAACTCATGAAATACCTTTTGTCTTTTTAAGGCAAGTGTTGACATGTATGAGTTATCGACCAATCAAATTATAAGGTATGTTTTCACTCTCATAACTTAAGTCCCCTAGCGAAGCTCCCCATTTATCATTCATTATTGACCCCTTTTTTACTCATAGCTTTAAGTTGTTTTTAAAGCACATGCATTTTAATTGTTAAGTTGCACAAATCCTTTGCATCGTGGAGCCTTTTATTCTGAAGGCATTAGTCCTTGCGAATTAGTGAAATGCCTTTATATCAAGTTAAAGATATATGTTTTACCTTTTTATGATACCTATAACCTTCATAGGGCGATATTAAACCAAGCTGTTATTCCCCTAAACTCCTAAAATTATGTCACTTGTCTTGTCTCACTTATTGCTAGTGTTTCAAAGAGAAATGGACTATTAAGGAAGCATAAAGGTTTTTATTTCTACTCCCACGAGTCCCCAAATGTTAACATGTGTCCCAGAGGTGTGCAAAATGAAAAGAAAGGCTTTTTCATTGTGGAAGAAATTTCAAATTTCCATAATCACCATTGATCTTTGGAGATCAACGATCCACATTCAAAAGAGAATAACAACTACTACTGGTCACACATTCAAGCATGCGACAATATTAATGGCAGATTGGATCTGTCTGCCAAATTGTTAAGGGGATTAACTTAATTAATTAAATTTTCATTACTCCAAGAACAAAGGCCAAGTATCATAGTGAAATTGTTGAATATTTCTAAGCGAACAAAGGTTTTCACAACAAAAATAGGGCTTCCAATTGATGACAAACAAGTAAGTAAATTCAACTATCTTTGTACAATTCAAAGCATAAAAGAGTGTTGGTCATTTGGTTTCAAGTATATAGAAGGGATTTTAAGGCTTTAGAAAGGTAGACATTGAGGAATTTTATAAAAAACCTTCTCTAAAGTGTAAAATTTAAAACCCTAGTTTTTTCGATTACTAGAACCCTAGTTTGAAAATCATGGCTGGAACATCAAGGGGTTACAAGAGGGGGTTGGATTATGATATAATTATACAACTTCATGGATCAACTAAGACGATGAGAAAGGCCCAAGGGTCTGGAATTTCAGCTGATAGGGTTTTTGACAAGAATGAAAACTATTAAGATCCTATAATTTTGATCTAGGGATACACCCTTTTTAAGCATTCTTTCAAAAAAGCTCTAGAAAATGAACCCATTTGCAACATTTGGTGGTTACGGCTAGGAAGGTTGGTTGTACCAATTATTTTATTATCAAATTTGACTTAATTTGATTAGTTGCAAGGGCTTATAACCCCAAGAAGAGGGCATTATTCACTATAGGTGGAAAATTCCTTATGCCCTTGAACAAAGCTCACATGTGAAAGGTTTTTAATTTGAACCCTAATTCTCAGTTTCCAATAGATTTGGGTGAGCTTATTAGTGAATACCAGAGGCACTAGGATAGTTACAGAGTCAAATGGTTACCATATTTTAAGCCTAGAGGGAAAAACAAAGAGACTAAGATGTTTAATAGTGGAGATTTGGAACCTTTTGGGTATGATATCTTTGAAGACTATTTTGTGAAGAAATATTTATCACTATGTCAAGTTTTAGGGTTGTAAGGAAAAATTTAGATTCCATGAATCTAATGGTAAAGACTATGAATATTCAAAGTAGAGATGTGAATAAGCCATATGATTATATTGGGTATATTGTAGAATAACTACAAAAATACTTGAGTTCACTCAAGAAGGATAGCAACATAGTCCAGTTTAAGTGGTACTCATTTCTCTATCACATAATTTTGTATAGTGGAGTAAAGGGTTGGTCCCCCCATCTAAAGATTAGAACCTTGGATGAATAGAAGAGAGCATTGCAAGTCCAAGAATGGAATTATATTTGGGACAAAGATTGTGATAAGGCCAACTACTCAATTTTTGAAGAGTTTTTTGTTAGGAAAATTCTTGATAACTTGGGTCAACCAGTAGATTGGAGATTTTCCAATGAGGTGAGGTGGTTTTTAAGGCCCAAATACCTAAATCTAGAGAAGGGAATCAATGAAAATTGGGGTGACTGGTTCTTCTACATAGATGCAACAATAATTAGGATGTATGGGTCCCCATTAGTACCTCACGTTCTACCCAAAAGTGTGCTAGATTGAATTACCTTTTTGGAGATAATGTGGCAATTAAATGAGGTTGACAAGACTCATTTTATAAATAATAAGAAGCATGCCATCCTCACATATATGGTGGTATTTTTAGACTTTTTAAGTAACATCAAGGGAGGGCATGGAATTGTTGTATAGAAAGTTGTTGCCTTACAGGATGAAGGTGGAGAAAATAAGGTGTGACCCAAAAAGGTTCATTCATGATCAGAGAACCATTTTCAAGCTAGTACCTTACTCGGATGATTTTGATAATGTGGAATACTCCATAGAGAAGGAGGTTGCTCAAAGGAGGGCCTTATGGGTAAAGATCCAAATTGCAAAAAATAAGAGGAAGCATGCATATCCATCATCTGAAGGATCATTTTTGCATGTCAAAGATCCTATAGTCATGATGATAACTATGCTGGATAATACAAATCAATTTTTGTTAAATGTGCCAAATCCCTCACCAAGCACGCTTAGTCCTTCCACTTCTAGAGGGGTACAACAGATTGATCCCTCATTTGGACCATTGGTTGATTATCCTCTAGGTCTAGATGAGGTATATAATGATGCAAGTATAGTGTAGGTAATGCATCCTCCTCCTAGGGTCATAATTGAAAGACCCACTTATTAAAAATTAGTCATCAATTTTGAAACCGATGGGTAGGTTGTGGATGGCATCGTGCAACTCAAACCTATAGTGAATTCATGGAAGATGATAAATTCATCACAATCAAGGAATTCAAATATTTTTTCCTCAAAAATAGAGAGGAACCACAACAAAGGGTTTTAGATAGGATCCTCTCAGAGAAAGAGAAGAAATAAATAATCAAATAATTTGGGGAAAATGTCAAGAAGGAGATGGAAGCTATGACCCCTGATAGGGGTAGAGAATTGGTAAAAAATACATGATGCCTTCTTCTACTAGGATCTATGACATGTCATTTTCTATAGAATTTGACACCATTAGAAGATAGGGAGGGGAAGATCTAGTTTTGAGCTTAGAGGAGCAAGTATAGGCCTTTTACTTTGGGTCTGGTCTTAATCTAAGGCATAAGACCCTGACTATTTGGTCTATTCTCCTAGATACCAACAAACTTTAGGTGATCATTGATCTCAATGGGCTTATAGGGAATATGATAGTTAGGAGAATAGGGGATACAAGTTTTTTCCAAGCAACCACCCTCATATTAAATACATCCCTATTCACAAAAGCAATAATAAAGAAGCTACAGGGAGACTTGGACAAAGAAAATACCATAAATTTGAGATCGCAAGAGTAATTAAATATGGCTATAGGATTGATCCCTCCACAAAAAATAAGTGGAGCTCAAGGATCACAATAAAAGGAAAGCTTGGATCAAGAGATTAAGATCTTGAAAGAAGAGCTCAAGCAAGGAAAAATAGAAGCCAAGGTAGTAAAAGAGGGGGTAGTAAAGTAACTTTTTTATTTTGTTAACATTTTGGGTCATAAGTTGCCCAAAATTTTGGGTTAGGTAGATAAGGTATGGAAAAACTATAGAAATTTTAGAGATACTTATGATAGCCATGCTCAAGTAGAAGCTAGGCTAAAATGCTTTTAGATTAGTTGGGCCCCCGGGATTACAATTGTGCATATTCTTGCTAAAAATCCCAATTTCAATAGTAGTTTAGTATTTGATGTTCTAAGTAAATCAAATATTTTGGATGACATTATTGGTCATCAGAATATATATAGGGACCTTATGAGAAGGGAATTGAGTACCTTTGAAGGTTTCAAAGAGTTTCATATGACTGCAATTTTGAATGAAGAAGGAGAAATAAGGTCCTATAAGGAATGGAGGTCAAATTTTGTTGATACCATCACCCCTATGTACTGTAAAATAAATAAGAATGGAGAAGTTGATACAAAACAATTGAATTTATACTTGAATTCAATTTACAAGTTAGAGTACAATATGATGGGTTTCTCTGATATGGTCCAAGTTTTAATAGGTGATGAATATAAAACACATATGGTTAAAGTAAACCAATTTATTCCACCTAGGATTGACACATTAGTAGAAAATGATGAAGAAAAAGATAAGGAAGGTGTAGAGGTTTGAGTTGCATTTCAATCTATCTCTACCAAACACACATAACTACTACATGGGCATGTCAAAAATGGAATGTCAGATATGTCTTATCATTTGCAAGGAGAAATTTTAAAGAAATCAAATCCATACATAGTGTAAATGATCTAAAATATCTCCAACCACTTTTTGAGTGTTTACTTCCTTTTGTGTAAATGTTTTTGTTCTTTGTAAATAGTATCACTGCTTGATTTTTGTCTTTAGTGACTTAAGCTATGAATGATGCTTTTTCGTTGTTGCTTCCGGTGTGTCTATAAAATGGAATTTTGAGCCTCATTGTAGGGATTTTGTTTCCTTAGTCCTTGTAGTCTCTATATAGAATCAAATTTTGTATAGTTAAGTCTTTTGAAGTTCAAAAAATAAATATTGTAACTTCTTTCTGTAATAGCAATAAACAAATCAATTTTTCTTATATGAATATAGGTCATACTATTAATGTCTCCATATTGTAATGTATCATATTTTAAATCTTAATAAAATCAAATGTTTCTTGATATTCTCATTACGCATTTGTTGTGATGAATTATTGATTGATTAGCTTGTGTTCAAGTAATGGATTAGAATGCTCTCAATTGGATACTTGAAGATGTTATGGTTTTAATAGGGATTTCTAAGGATATTAAAAATATATTCCATCTACTAGTTTCTTATTGTTAGGTAGTAATATTATAAAACCCTTGTGTTAGTTATTTAACTTGTTATATAGAAAAATCTCATTTCTTGACTCTATAATGGATAAGGAACTAGCCAAATTGATTCAAAGAACTCAAATCTAAGCAAAATCAAACACAACAATTGAAATTTACTTTTATTGTAATTTATATTTTATGCTAAAATCCATACTATCAAAAATAAAGAGCTAATAGAGGGTTTTGAAGATGATTTATCCAATTAGGCTCATCCTCTGTAATATTAGTGTGAACACAATCATCTATTCTTGCATCATTATAATCATTGCTATAATTCAAACGATGTTATCCAAAGGGAAACCCACCTTGGTTTTGTAGAGCATAAAGTGTAGAGGAGAAATATTATAGTCTACTCTCATGTTCATTGGCTACTAACCTAGGGTTCTTGAGCATAGGATTTAGCTAATCCTTAGAGAAACCTGGACAATCAATTGGAAACACCAACATTCTCCTTATATAACTTATCAAACTCTAAAAAACAATACTCATCACATTTTTTCATTCTCAACAAATTAACCTTTCTACCAATTTGGCTTTTGAAGGAACCTTAAACTCCTTAAACCAACTAAAAACCTTACCTTTATTACTAGGAAAATATACCTATGTCCTAGAATAATAATTAATAATTAATATGTAATACAAATATTTTGACAAGGAAGAAACATCAAGAGGACCAAATACATCAATACGATCCAATAATAAATATATTAATGAGAGCTAGAGTAAATTTGAGTATGGTTTTTCTTTCCATAAATATAATTCTCATAAAAATTATACTCAAGAGAATAATCAACAAGAATTTCTATACAATTTTTATTTTTCAAGGTCCACATACCTTTCCCAAACTTTTGAGTATTAAACTAAAATTAGGGATATGGTTACAAGATATTTTCATAGAGATCCCCCATAATGTGTGAAAATAGTGTCACATTTGAGGTCATCAGGCTAGGGTTTGCAAAATAAAATTAGCTCCAAAGGTATTGGTAATGTCAAACAAAGCACAAAAGCATTCATCACATTTTGGGATAGAATCTAAAGGTGTATTATTCTTTCCTAATCGGCCGATTAGAGATAATGTTCTAAGTTCATCTAAAAAATGTTATGTAAATGTGTTATTTTCACCAGCAACAAGGGTGATTAAAGGAAAGGATAAAGTATTTTTCTCAAACCCTGGGTATTCAACCTTCTTGTTCCAAATATTTATATAATCTAACCAATATTGTGAGTCAATATGATTCAGGATCACAAAACAAGTTGGGAACTACAAATGGTAAAGGTTTTTGTTCAAATATTGGCTTTGATTTTGTTAAAGATCAAAATGTTGTTCTCAATATTGAAATCCAGTCACTAAAATCTATGAATCAATCTTAGATTTATGGTAAAATGGGTAGTTCTCAGACAAAGACACAAAAGTTATTCTTCCATATTCAAGCAAACTGGTTAAGAAAGTCTTACATTTATATTTACCCAAGTCCTCGTCACTCTCAAGTAAACAAGTGCAATCAATAACATCCTCCCTAGTTTGGGGTGTTACTGATACAAGGTCACTAGAATCAATGAATGTTACTTTGCTAATATGTCATTCTGGTAGGCGGTTAGATTTGGTAGAAACAAACTCTATAGATCTGTCTTAGGATAAGAATTTAGTTGATCAATCTAGTTTCATGGATATTCAATCCATGTTAGAAGAAGGAAAATTAGAGGGAATAGATAACCATATTGCAACAATGGTTGGGTCCTCTATTATTGAGGAAATAGTAGAGGAAGTTGAGAAAAAGAATGAGCCTAATGATCTTGCAATTTTTGGACCAAAACCTTTTCTTGCAACCTCAACACTAGCTTTAAATGCAACAAAGGCAGTTACAAAGTTAACTGAAGGTGTCAATGAAAGGTTGGAGAGAGAAGAGGGTGATGCAAAATTTGATTTTTCGTAAACTTTGCCAGTAACACATTATCCTTCTTTGTATCCAAACACTCATAAGTCACCAGGAAAAAGAGGTATAAAATCACATGCAACTAAGATACAAGAAGAGATAGCAGTAGGGAAGCAATCGACACTGGATGAAAGTATTGAAAAGAGATTGAGGAGAGCTTGTTGCTCTCTGATTTGGTATAAAGATTTTATCCTAGAATTTTAGGGGTATTAATACTCCTAACAAGAAAGCCCACATCAATCAACAAATTGAAGCTTGTGGGGCAGATACAGTTTTATTATAGGAAACAAAGTTATCTCAACACAATTTTGATTCAATCATAAATAAATGGACAAGGTGGAAATCTTGTCAATCATTAGTGCAAGGTTCATTGGGGGGTTTTCTATCCTTATGGAATACAAAATTTGTTACATTTGAAGCTATAACTAATGAGCAACATTTGCAACTATTGAAGATTACACAATTTGATTTGAACTTTTGGCTCTTAAACGTCTATGCACCAAATTCCACAACTGGAAAAAAGTAGGAGTGGGAGGAGCTAAAACAAGTTTTTTTTAGACAAGATCAGATAAGGTGATACTTGCTGGTGATTTTAATGCAATATTATCTTTAAGTGAGAAAAAGGGTGGAATTATTCCTTCGCCAAAGACAATGGAGGACTTCAATTCCTTTTTTCATGATAATGCTCTATTAGACATGCAACTAGATAATGGTAAATACACCTGGACAAATAGACGCAAATATTTTCTTCAGATAATGGTGTGGCTGGATATATAGGTTCTTGGCTACATCAAATTGGGTAGTAGAAAAATTTGGTTTGGTGTCACAAATATTGCCATGGGTGGGATTAGACCATTTTCCTACATCGTTGTGTATTGATCCAAAGAAGATGGCATCAAATTATAAAAAATATTTTAAATTTGAAGTGGTGTGTTTCTGTCGCTTAGGATTTTCACAATTGCTACGAGATTGGTGGTTGCAGACTCCTATGGTTGAAGGCACATTAATGTTTAGATTTTGTAGGAAGCTTATGCACATGAAGGATAGAATCAAACATTGGAATGCTACTATTTTCAAGAATGTGTTTCAACAAAAGGAAGAATTCTTTAAAAAACTTTCAGTTGTTAACACAAGAATTATAGCTAATGGTTTAACCACAGTCATTTATGAACAAAAAAAAGCTGCAAGAAGAATGAGAAGAAATAGCAGCCCGTGAAGAGGTTTAATGGCATCAAAAGTTGTGTGAGTTATATGGTTAAAAGAGGGAGACAAGAACACCAAAATTTTCCACATATTTGCATAGAAAATGAATGTTAAAAAAAATTAATTGTGGACAGTGAATCGAGTGAAGGTTATCAAGTGAGGAAGAAATTCAAAAAGGAGTTAATTTTTTTTTCAAATATGCTTTCTACACCAAGTATTAAATTAGATCAATTAGAGAAAGTAATGGAAGAAATTTTAGAAACAATTCCAACTTTAGTCACACAGGAGGAAAATTTACAATAGTTAAAACCATTCACATTAGAAGAATTAAGGTCAGTGGTTTTCTCTATGCTGCCTAAGAAGGCTCTAGGGATTAATGGCTTTACAACCATATTTTACTATAAATGTTGGGAGTTTATTGGTTAAGATCTATTAAAGGCATTACAAGAATCTAGAATCTCGAGCACAATGTTGAAACGGTTTAATGTAACTCACATTGCTCTCATTCTAAAGGTTAACAATTTGAGTTCTTTTTCAGAATGTATACCAATATCACTTTGTAACACTATTTATGAGATTTCCATAAAATTAATATATGTGAATTTGCTAAATATTATACCCAAGATAGTCTCAGAAGATCAAGGAGGCTTTTTTCCGGGTAGAGAAATGGCAGAGGGTGTGTTGGTAGCACATGAAGGTTTACACTCTATATCCACACATGCTCTTCCTTCATTAATCATCAAACTAGATATGATGAAGGAATATGATAGAGTGGATTGGTATTCTTTAATGCAAATTCTATTTTTTTTTGGATTTCATACAAAATGGTGTAAATGGATTTATTCATGTTTGGTAGGGGAAAAGTTTTCAGTTCTGGTAAATGGTACTCCATTAGGTTTTTTTAAACTCTTCTCAAGGGGTAAGGTAAGGAGATCCTTTGTCTCCAATACACAAGTTAATTCAAAATGGAGGATCTTCAAGTCATTGGGTGTACACTTCTACAAGGTACTTTATTTTTCTTCTTCAGCTTTAGGGTCTAGTATTACATGGTTTGAGTCAATACATAATGAATAGTTAGAAGGGTTAGGTAGGCCGTAGGACCAATAATTTGAAAAATAAATTATTTTATATTCATTTTAATGAATTATATAATTGACTTAGGTCATTTGTGTGAAAACTCTTTTGCAGTTCCTAATTTTTAATCTCCTATTTATACCTATTATTTGATTGCTGAAAATTAATTCACAACAAATATTGAAAATAACACAATTGCAATTTCACAAATAAAATCATAATAATAGAGAAGAAAATATGCAAAACAATAAACAAAATATTTTTAGACAAATTGTCTCTAAAAAAAACCCTGAAGGGAAAACTAGTTTAGTGGATGAGGAATTCTATTAAACTTTAGCAAATCAAGAGTTACATAAACTGCTTGCTTCTTAGTGGCAGAGCTTTAGGAATGTTTTTCTTCTCTAGAAACTCTTCCCTCAATTTCTCCTACTAAAATTCCATTGCTGCTATATCCAACGCTATCACTACACCCTTTCTATCACTACAAATTTGTTTGCTATCACTACAAATATTTCTCAAGAATGTGTTCTCCAAATTCCCATTGATCCTCTTTTATAATATTCTCTTTGAGAAACCAATGGCCATGATTTAATCTCAATCAATGGATAAGATTATCTTGAATCTAACTAACCATAACTAACCACTTTATAGAAGTCTCTAAAGAAATCAATTAATTAATTAATTAATATTTCTAGATGTGGAGACACCTATCCAAGCTACAAAAACTAACACTCCCTCTTAGTGAGGAAGGTATTCTGCATAACACCCAACCTATCTCTGAAGAAGATGAATTTTTCCTTCCCCAATTCCTTTGTCCAAATGTCTACTACCTATTGATCTGTAGGTATATATTGTAGCTGAACAATCCTCCACTACACACAATCCCTGATGAAGTGATACCTGATGTCTATATTCTTAGAACTGTCGTGAAACATTGGATTTTCAGATAATCTAATGCAACTCTATTTTTCATTGGATTTTCAGATAATCTAATGCAACTCTATTTTTCATAGTGTATCACAGTAGTCTCAACCCTCTGAACAAACAAGGCTACCAACAACTTCTGAAGCCATATAGCCTCACATGTTTCCATGCTAGCTAATATGTATTCTACTTTTGTAAAATTGAGAGCCACAAAATTCTACTTCCTGCTATACCAAGAGACAACTCCTAATCCCAAGTTGAAGCAGCAACTTGAAGTGCTTTTCCTATCCATTGTACTACCTGCCTAGTCTACGTCAGTATAGCTTATCAACCTGATACCATCACCTTGAGAATATTTGATCCCATACTTGATTGTACCATGTAAATAACACAAAACATGCTTCACCATTGTCTAATGCACTCTCTTCGGTTCAACCATGAATCGACTAAGAGAGTTTACTGCAAAGGATATATCTGTCCTTGTGTTGACCAAATACATGAGAGACCTAATAAATTGTCTGTATAAGGTGGGGTCTAATCTTTCTCCCTAGACGTGTCTACCTTCTTCCAATTCATGACCATAGGTGTAGACATGGCTCTACAATCCTCCATCTCGAACCTCCTCAAGATTTCGGTGCAATATTTCCCTTGTCGAATAAAAGTATCTCCATCTGTTCACCACACCTCCATGCCTAGAAAGTAGTGCATAAGCCCCGAATCCTTCATCTCAAACTTTGTTGCAAGGTCCCTCTTGCACTCCTCTATGAGCCCCAATGAAATTATTAAAAACAAGTCATCCACATATAGAACAAGAATGAGAATTTCACCCCCAACCACCAAGTAGTAGGGGTTAGCATTTGCCTCACTTGTCACATAGCCCATTCCCTACAAGTATCTATCAATGTGCTCATACCATGCCTTGGGAGCCTACTTGAGTCCATACAAATCTCTCGTCAATCTGCACACGTGGGTTTCACTGCTGTGTGCTACAAATCCCTCTGGTTGTTCTATGTATACCTCCTCTACCAATTCACCATTAAGAAATGTCATCTTGACATCCATTTGATGGATTTTCCATCCCATTTGTGTTGTAAGTGAGATCACGGCTCGTATAGAAGTATACCTAGCCATCAGAGAAAATGTCTCCTCATAGTATATTCCCTCCTTCTGAGAAAACCCCTTGGCCATGAACCTTGCCTTGTATTTCTTGATGCTATCATCTGCACTATGCTTGATCTTATAGATCCAACGTGATCCAACCAACGCCCTATCTTTTGGTCTAGGCACAACCTCCCACACATCGTTCTGCACTATTGAGGTATATTCCTCAACCATCACATCTCACCACACCTACTATTGTGCGGCCTCCTAATAGTTGGAAGGTTCACTATCTACCAACTAAAATTGACTAAAGCCATATAGTCATTATACTTGGTAGGTTGTCTTTACTATCTACTTCTCATCTTAGGAGATCCCACAAAATCTTGAGTATCCCTATGTGTTTGTTGAACCTCTCAGTTCATGCTGCTAATTGTAGAGGATGAAATATTAACCTCCATGTCTTCTCGATGCATCTCTTCGGTCTGCTGCATCAGTTACTCCATACTCAATGAAATCTCAAAACTTGAGCCTATGCTTGTACTAGTAACTATACTCATGCTTTTTAACCCCTGATTCGGTAGCACGATCCTTGGAGCTTCTGTTGACTGCTCACTCTGTTCATCTATTGGAAAATATCTAAACCTCCTATATGCATTTTCCTCCATGAATTTGAAGTCAGGCCCAACTATAATCCTCCTAGCCCTTGGAATAAATATCTGATATGCTTTTGAGGTTTCACTGTACCCCACAAAGTACCCTCTCTCTTCAGTCTAATCTAACTTTGAATGTGTAGGCCATGGAATGTGACAAAATGAAAAAATCCCAAATATCTTGAAGTGACTGACATCTGGATTCTTCCCTGTGAACGCCTCCTCTGGTGTCATCTTTACCAATACCTTATGTGGAACCATGTTCTATATGTATACTATCATACTGCATGCCTTTTCCCATAAGTAATGTGGCATATCCTGGTCATACAATATAGCCCTTACTACCTCAAATATAGAATGATTCTTCCTCTCAGCAAACCCATTCTACTGTAGGTTGTAAGGAATGATCCACTCTCTCTAGATTCCTTCCCTAGTACAAAACTCTTGAAATTATTTCCCTTTGTACTTGCCTCCATTGTCTGATCAAAGAACCTATATCTTCCTACTTGTCGAATTCTCTACAAGAGCTTTGAACTCTTGGAAACAACTAAAGACCTCTTCCTTGGTCTTTAAGAAGTATATCCAAGTCTTCCTTGAGAAATCATCAATAAAAGTAGCAAACTACTCGTATCCTCTGAGAGACTTCATTGACATTGGTCCATATATGTCTAAATGCACTAGATCAAGAACACACTTGGATCTGGTGTCACTCCTTGAAAAATCTGATTTCACAAACTTCCCCAACACACATCCCTTACATACATCATCATGTTTTGTGCTCCTCTGGAACACTTGTCACTATTTCATGAAGCAATTTAAGTGATCCATGATGTATATGGCCCATAATCATATGCCATAGCTCTCCTTGATCTCTAGGATTGCTACTTCTCACAAGTGCCTTATGAGTATCAAATTGCAACTTGTAAAGCCAACCGCTCCTAACTCTAATAGCTATGGGTGATTTCATATCCTTATGCTTGATTAACACATGCGCCCCTCTAAAGAGTAAATTATATCCTTTATGCTGAAGGAAATATATGGAAATCAAATTCATGCCCAAGCCTAGCACATGCAACACATCATGAATGTGAATCAGCTTGCCATTCTCCCTCTGAAATAGAACAATCCATTTCCCAACTAGATTGAGTTTGGACATGTTCCCCATAGAAATTTGGATTCTGATGTCCTCCTTATAACTGAAAAAGTAATCTCTAATTCCTGTCATATGAAATGACACCCCACTATTTATATAAAAAATACCCTATGAGGTTGAGCTAACCATACAAGCTATGAGTGAAAACTCATCCTCCATTCTACTAGAAAGCTCATTTTCACTTGCTGAAGCTGTTGTTTGCTTCTTGCCTTTTTTTTGTTTCTCTTCCTTTGTGGGAAATTTTTGACACAATGGCCAAAATCATGACAACCATATCATTTGATCTTAGACAAGTCCTCTTCTTCTTCTTCTTCTCACATTTTGGATTTGATCCTTTGCTAGACCCCTTCTTCGCTTTCCCTTTTCCTGCTAGGGCAACATTTTCTTGTTCCACCTCACTTTTCTAACTATTACTATTAGTTCCACTGACAAGACTTAGTCTAAGCTTCTCCTGAGTGAAGTCACTCCATAGTCGATACCAACTCGATAAGGTGTCTCTTCCATTAATAACTTGAACAAATACATCCCACTACTTAGTAAACCCATTCAGGGCTATTTGTACTAGCTCATCATCATCTGGTTTATCTCTAACAACTGCCAACTCATCCTTGACAAGTCTAAGCCTAGTGAAGCAACTTGTAACGTCTTCCCCCTTATTCATCTGGGTATTCCTCAAATTTTCTCTAAGAATTAACTTCTAGTTAGTGGTAGTATTTTGGTATAGATTGTAACACCCCTCCATTTTTCTCTTATGTTTAGACTATGATGCTTTGTTATTTTGATCGGTAGGTTTAGGGCGATGTGGATTTTATGTTATGATGTGATGAAACCTTATTTTGATGTTATCATTACGACATGATTTCAATTAGCTTAATGGTTATTTGAAATAATATTGTTATATACACATGAGTAAATTATTGATGTTGAATTGCCAATTTTGTGATATTGTATTTGTGATCCCTTAAATGTTCTAACCTTATTTAATGATGAAAAACAAGCTAATAATGCAATAAAAGGAAGAAAAAAAAGATTACACCTCAAGATTAGCCTAAGGAATGATAAGCAAGGAAACAATATGAAATAAAATAATAACTGATTATACCTTTCTGCTGCAAATTCCTTGGTTGGCCCTTGATATTGTGTGCTTTGTATGCTCCTTGGATAGAAAATGAGATCAAATATGCAAGATGAATGAGGATGTAGTAATTATGAATTCAAATGCTATGGTGAAGGCAAGAAATGCTCAAATGAAAAATTGGCAAGAGTTTGGTAACACAAACATGATTCTCTCTAAATGAGAGGAAGGAGAGGGTATTTATAGAAATTTTTTAATTCTCTAGAGAATTCAATGGTTGAGATTAAGCCAATAAGGCCAAGATGGAGGGCAATGGTGAGTTGAGGAATCACAATCCCTCCCATATTGACATGTGGAATGTGAGATGGCTTAGGATGAGATGATGTGTAAGTGAGGTGGAAGAAAGGTATATGATGTGGAGGATGGACATGTACCCTGGAAAATGGATGATGTGACATCTCAATGATCACATAGGGAAGAGGAGAATTTTGGGTGAATAAAAGTGAATTAAAAATTCACATGATTGGAAAAATCTAGTGGATAAGACAAGGTTCTCAAAAAGGTGGGAAATTGCCACATGTGAGTGATGTGACAAGTCAAAGATTCTAGAAGACTTTGGCACATGTGAAGTGACAAGTCAAAAGTTCTAGAATTTGCATGGGGAAGAGAAGATTCCTTAGAGGAATAAAAGTGAATTAAAAATTCACATGGGAAAGAGAGGAGCCTTGGATGTATAATAAGGAATTAAAAATTCCTTGGGGGATGGGGAGAGTTGACCAAGGTATTGATTAGGCTTAACTAATAAGTTATTAGAAGATGATTAGTGATTAAGGAAGATTAGAGGTCAACTTGAAAAAGTTGGAGGATGTGACACATCCTAATCAAGGATTAGGCATGTGCACATCCCTAATGAAGAGATTAAGATTAAGTGAAGGATGTGACATGTGAAGAATTAAATAAATGTCATACTTATTTAAGTCATTTGATGAAAGGGGAATTAAAGAGCTGAGGTATTTAATTATTTAACTAGATACCTTAGGGATTAGGAAAAATTTAGAGGTATTAATTAAATAATAGTGATATTACTTAATTAATGCAAATAAAGGGATATTTAGAAGGGGTAAATTTGGACAAATGAAGTGACCAAATTTAGGTGTCTACATTTTTCCCCTCTTTGAGATGGTGTTAGAAAGTAACATCATTTCAAAGAATATTAAAACATAGAACCCATAAGAAGATGGTTATCTTGGAAAAGATGTCCCAATCATTCAAATGAGTGACTTAGGAAGGAAAAATAAATGATGAGGATTAGGGATTGAGGATGCCCCCTTGAGAGGACATGCGGGTTCAAGAGAACACGAGTGTGCTCTCGAAATGGATGAGATGATGAAAGGGGATATGAGGATGATGATGTAAAGTGATGGATAAGAAAAGAGGATAAGTGATGGGAGATGGGGAAGCACAAATGGATGTAAGGAAAAAAGTGATGTTGCCCCATTCAAACTATAAGCCAAAATGGGTTGATGATGGATGGGGTGTTGTTGATGAGGGAAGGATACATCCAAAAACAACACGAGGAGAGGGAAGGATACATCTCGATGATGATGATGATGAAAGTGTTGTTGATGAGGGAAGATACCGCCCAAAACAAAACAAGGATAGGGAAGAATACATCCCGACGAAAGGGTTGTTGATGAGGGAAGGATACATCCCGAAACAACACCAAATGATAGGGAAGGATACATCCCGATGTTGATGATGATGGTGATCATTGGATCAAGGCTTGTAGCAAGGTTGGGGACAAGATGATTTGTGCTAGATTGAATAGGTTAGGATTGGATGGAGATGTGAGATGGTTAAAAGGAATGATGATGGAGGTAAAGATGCAATGTAATGGAAGATGCAATTTTCCATTTTCGGAGCACTAATTTTTGCTATAGCATAAGACACCAGATATCATGGTATGTGGAATGAAAGCAGATTAGTGTCTAATGCATACACAAAAGATAACAAACAAGAAGGATATCCCAACACTCCAAAGTCATGATGACTTTGGTTGGGCTAGGTATTGGGATAACCACAAGAACATAAGGATGTCCCAGCGTAACACAAGACCATAGGGGTCTTGGTGGGTACTACGCGGGACAACCAAGAAGACAACAAACAAAACAAAAATCAAGATATGCCTCTATGTTAACTAGTCAAGACACACCATAATATGAGAGATCATGGTGACCTTGACAAGTGATGATAGGTAGCTCAAATGATAAACAAAATGTCAAAATACCATAAGAAAATTTTAAACGTCCTTTGCCACAGGATCAAAAGGGTGGATGGGATTGATGAGGTCTGTAAGGAAGGATATATCCGGTTGAGACTAAAGATGGAGGATAGATTGGTTGATTGACATGACACAAGATATCTGAAGCCGATTGAACCTCATGGGACTAATGAAATTTGTTTGTAAGCACCATGTAGGATAGGGAAATTCTTGACAACATGACAAAACGATAGGATGACAAGATGACAAGACACAAGGCAAGAAAAACCCTAAAAACCTAGGGGCTCGAGGGTTGATCAAAGATCAACCTCGCCTATCTGAAAGCGCAGAGCCCTCGTAGTTCAAGAAAAAACCATGGTAAAAGAGGAAAGAGGACGATGAAGACAGAGGATAGAGGACAATGATCAAAAAAATTCCCTGGGGGCATATCAAATGATCAACCTTTCCGACGTGAAAGCATAGTGGCAATGTAGTTCAAAACAAGGCCAAAGACAGATGACAAAAGATGACAA
Organism: Sequoiadendron giganteum; assembly: GCA_007115665.2. Taxonomy (NCBI): domain Eukaryota; kingdom Viridiplantae; phylum Streptophyta; class Pinopsida; order Cupressales; family Cupressaceae; genus Sequoiadendron; species Sequoiadendron giganteum. The sequence continues at coordinate 286,391,664 of CM021102.1, read as the reverse complement.
GACAAAACCCTGGGGGCGGATCAAATGATCGACCTTGCCTACGTGAAAGCGCAAGGGAAACATAGTTCGACAAGAGACCGACGAAAAAAAATGGATAAGGGATGATGAGATGACTAGGATAAATGGATAAAAGGATGGAGCGAATATGATGAGACAAGGTAAACTTGCAGGATTGGATAGGATGATGGTTGATATGTGTAAGATATCTATAATGTGAATCTCAGGGATGGGATAGGTAGTCAGATCATTAGAATATGAATTAGGAAGGTGAGACGATGGATAGATAAGTGATGAAGATATGAGAAAGATGTGGGAAATAGATAGGAATTATGAGAGGGAGGTAGCAGGGCATTAGATTGCATGGGGGTAGCCTGTAGCTAGATACCAATGACAAGGTATTATGAGATATGAGGAAAATATATGGATGGATAAAGATGGGGAGATAGAAAGATGCGAGGATAGGTGGATAGAGGGATAAGGAATTGGAAGGATGGAATGGATTATTGGATGGATAAATGGATGGGAAGATAAGGATGAAAAGATGGAAAAGGACTAGTGGATGAGAGTATAGGAAGATAGGGATCTGGTAGATGGAAGGGATGACTGGATGGATAAGTGGATAGGGAAGTAAGGATGGGAAGGATGGGGAGACAGAGAGGATTACTTGGAGTAATGGATGGATGGTGTCACCAAGGACCCAATAACAAATAAGAATATGCCCCCACTCTAGATGTGTCATGCATGATGAGGCAAGAGGGATAGCAGGATGGGTGGATAAGGGAGTGAGATGGGAAATGGAAGATAGATAGAGGTAGATAGGATGCAGGGAAAATGAAAGATAGATAGAGGTGGATAGGATACTTGGACAATGGAAGATAGATAGAGGTGGATATGATGAATGGACAATGGGAGATAGAGAGAGGTGGATAAGGAATATGATAGTGTATGGATGAGGAGAATATATGTCAAGAGATGTCCAGAGAATGTATATAGGTTTGCCCCTATATTTATCAAGATCACAAGGAAGATGGAGGGATTGGGATCAATGGGATATGATAGGATGGGGAAGATAGGAAGATGTAGGAGATGGAGGGAAGAAATGTGTAGGTGGATGCTGCTCCATACTCTTGGAAGTAGACCAGATGGAGGATTTATGCATGACGCCTATTTGCTAGGTTTTCATCATGGTACTTATCCAAGGTGTTTGTTTGCCAAGTTTTCACCATTGGGCGAATGATTTTCTCTTTACTATTTTCTTTTTTTTCTTTGTTTTTTCTCTTTTTCTGTATTTTTTTTGGCTTTTTGGACTAGGATGTGGACAAAGATGGATAAAGATAGGGATATGGATATGTGGATTTAGAGGATAGTTGATAAGGAGATGGATGAATGGATCAAGAATCAAGTTCCATATGAGGCAGTAAGAGCCCATGTGTAAAGTGACCATCGGATGTTGGTACAACCTTAGTAGGAGAAATGGATTATGCAAGAGGATGAATCAAAGGGATTGGATGGGGGAGATAGGGGGACAAGGGATGGGGTGTTGGAAAGTGTATGGATGGAATGATGAAGTGGATGTGTGATAGGGGAAGGTGTTCAAGACCAACATTGGCACATGTGGTGGATGGAGAATGTGGCGAGACTAGAGGTGTTGGGATAGTGAATTTTGGGACATAAGGACCCAAAACAGATTTAGGAGATGGAGGATGTGAATTATGAGAATTGGGAATAGAAACTTTGGATGTCATCATGGATTTTTCATTTGAAGGCATTGTCTCTTTTTTCCTTGGGATCCACATGGTGTTAGTTTTTTCTTTGGTGGGCCTTGGTGGCCATTTGGATTGATTTGGATTTTGGATTCGATTTTTCTTTTTGTCAACATGTCTTTTGGAGGGGACATGAGGAGCTATAGATTCATGTGGATGTTTGGATTTATATATTTTTTCTCTGGCATCCAAATTTATTTTAGTAGCAATGGGATGGGTATGGGGAGATGGATGATGTGGAGAGGACATGGATGGAGTGATAGAAGTAGGCATTTGATGAGGAAGTGTGGATGGAGGATGCAAGATAACATGCATGGAGGTGTTCCTTTGTTGATCGTGATTAGGAGTTATGAAGGCAAGATTTTTATGTTTTGTACGAGGGATAGGGGTGGATGAATGAAAGGATGAATAGGATAAGATGGAGGGAGTGATTTTAGGATATAAGGACCCAAAAATAGATTGTGTATATGGAGGATTTATGGGGTTTGATGGAGGGATATAAGAACCCATAGTAGATGGAGGATGAGAAATGATGGATGGAGGGACATAAGGACCCAAAATGGATTTAGAGGATGAGGGAGGAAGATGGATGGTTGTTTTGAGGTAATATGATGGAGGAGGGGGGATGGCAGCAAATGACTTGGTAGAACAATGGAAACTACCTCTTGTGCCTTTAGAAGAGGATTGTTTAGGATGTACGGAGGTTGAACCAACATATTTGGAGGGAAAGTTTTGGGAGATATATCCAAGACCATGTGTGCCTGGATGTTCTTTGACTTGGATGGGCTCTAGAGTACCTTGCTCATGAAGACCTAAACCTTTCCCTTGATAGTTCATGTTCTATAGCATGTGATTTATGGTAGGATGCTTATTATTTTGGAAGCATGATGCGAGTCCGTTATAAGGTAAAGGAGGATGGGTGGTGCATATACTTTATTTTTCTTCCACAAGAAGACCACCATGGATGCATGTAATGTTATTGAGGTGATAAAAAAGTGGTGTTGGGATTGTAGGAAATGATGGAGGATCATGTGATGGAGATGAGGGGAGAGAAACATCTTGATTGGTAGGAGGAGGTGATAAGGGATTGGGAGAGGAATTAGGGAGTATGATAGGATCTGAATTTATGGTAGTGGATGATAAGGACTCATGCGATGGAGTTATTGGATCATGAATACAAAGGGGATCATGGGATGGAGTGGATGAGATGGTGTGATCTTGAGATGGGGTGGATGGGAGGATAGGAGCATGACTTGGTTAAGGATATGGATCATGAGATGAAATGGATGAAAGAATATGTTCTTGAGATGGAGTAGATAGGATGGAAGGATCTTGATTTGGAGGAGGGGATATGCTTGTATGCTTTGGATCAAGATCTTGGAATGACTCATTTTGTGTGGGATGTATGATGATGGAAGAGTGTTGGAGGGACTCCTCAATTGGGGGAGATAGGAGGTTGGAGGATTCATGAAGGTCATGGGATTGAAGTTTGTGAATATTAGGAATGGGAGGATGGGATTGGATGTCTTCAATGGATTGGGTGGATCTAGTAGTAGAATATGGGGATTTAATGGATTTGATGGGTTTGACCGGCTCAACCGTTTGGATGGTTTCAGAAATGGTGATGGGAAGGATAGGTGTAGGATGGAGGAGGGCATCATAGTACATGATAGAGTGGGAGGGCACGGTGTCTCTTCTGTCATGAGTCCTTGGGCGACATTTGGAAGGGATGTAGGATTAGGTAGAGTGATGGTAATGGATGGAGGATCAGGGATGGATGGATGATTAGTATTAGGAATTGGTGGATTAGGATTAGACATGGGGATGGGATTGGATGGAGGATTAGGATTAGAAATTGGTGGATTAGGGTTAGATTAGGGGATGGAAATGGATGGAGGACTAGGAAAAGATGGAGGCTTAGGGTTAGGGACTAGAGGATTAGATGAGTGGATGGGTGGATGAGGATTAGATGCAGAACTAGGAGGAGATGGAGGATTATGATTAGATGAGTGGATGGGACTAGATGAAGGACTAGGATTGGTTGGAGGACTATGTGGGTTATGTTTAGATGGAAGATTAAGATATAATGTGATGAAAGGGGGAATGATGTAGGAAGATGCAGATGTGGGATTAGATTGGGAAGATTGGGAAGATTGGGATGGTGAGTAATAGTAGGAAGATGTGGATGAAGGATTAGAATAGGAAGATTGAGGTGGTGGACCACCATAGGAAGACATGTATGGTGAGTTGGCGTAGAAGGATAGGGATGATGGATTAGGATAAGGGGATTGAGATGGTGGATTAAGATAAGAGGAGTATTGGGATGGGGGATTGTGATATGAATGTGTGAGTGTTGGATTAGGATGGAAAGATTGGGATGGGTGATTAAACTAGAGATATTGGGATTGTTGATGATGATGAGGATAAGAGGATGTGGATGTTGGATATGATAGAGGTTGAGAGGGGGGATGTGATGAATATGTCGATGGTGAGGATGTTGGATATCCCTTGTCAAGGGTAGCATAAGGACTGTTAGTAGATACAGATGAAGGCATGGTGGGATAGTTTGAAAGAGTAGTTGGATTTTGGGAGGTGATTGGAGAGAGCTTGCTAGCAATGATAGCATCAACGAGATATATATAACACTCTTCGTGATCAACAAGATAATTATGATTTCCCTTGACTACTATTATTGGTTGTGTGAGAGGGGGATAAGTATTCATGATGGATACAAAATGGATATGAATTGAGAAGATGAAGGGGACTAGATGATGGAACGATAAATAGGATGGATTGGAGGAAGATACAGGTGGAATAAAGCTCAAGTTGGGAGATTGGAATAAAGCTTAGGTTTAGATTATGGGATGAGGGAATGACACTTCAAATGGGTAGATAGATAATGGAAATGGGTGAATGGATACTTGAAACAGGAAAAAGACAATCTCAACAAGAAAATAGGTTGCCGGAACGGGTGAATGGTTTCACGGAATGGGTGAACAACTGGCTAGAAAGAGGGAACAATTGCTCAAAATGAGAAAATGGATATTCAAAATGCATAGACAAATGGTTGGATTGGGTAAACGGGTCCCCCGAACAAGGGAACAACACTCGGAACGAGAAAACCAGTTGTCGAAATGGGTGAATAGCTAGTAAAAAAGAGGGAACGATTGATTGGAACGAGAAAATGGATACTCAGAATGGACAGATGAATGGTTGGCTTGGGTAAATAGGTTCCTGTACAAGGGAACAACACTCAGAATAGAAAAATCGGTTGCCGAAATGGATGAACAACTTCACAGAATGGGTGAACAACTGGTCGGAAAGAGGGAACGATTAATCATAACGAGAAAATGGACACTTAGAATGGATAGAAAAATGGTTGTCTTAGGTAAATGGGTCCCCTGAACAAGGGAACAACACTCAGAATGGGAAAACTAGTTGCCGAAATGGGTGAACAACTTCATGGAATGGGTGAACAACTAGTCAGAAAGAGGGAACGATTGATCAGAACGAGCAAATGGATACTCAGAATAGATAGACGAATGGTTGTCTTGGGTAAACAGGTACCCCAAAAAAGGGAACAACACCCATAATGGGAAAACAAGTTGCCAAAATAGGTGAATAGTTTCCCAGAGCAGGTGAACAACTTCTCGAAGCAGGATCGTGTTAAAGCTCAAATTTGGGTTGGATGAAAGCTCAGATTAGAATGATGGGATTAAGGCTTAGATTGGGATTGGATCAGGGGATATGATAGGATTGATTTGAAACCAAGTTTAGGGGTTTTAACTAGAGGACGCAAGGTGTTGACAATCATATTTTTGCCAGATTTGATAGTTTTAAAAAATTGTCAGATTTTGCCATTTTAGGAAAATTCATAGGCATACTTTTGAGACTTCAGGTTTTCCCAAAAAATACCCAATACTAAGATAGGATGAATTTCCAACTAACATCACAAATCTGAGACATGTATTCTGAGTTATTAATGAAAATGATTTTTCAGAAACTAGAAAAAAACACTAAATTGTGATTTTGAGGGTCAAGATGAAACTTCGAGGCCTCAAAAATGTGCTGAAAAACTAACTACAAGTTTTGGAAATCCATATGCCACCTCATAATGCAACCACCTGTAAAATTTCAGCCGAAACCCACATCCGAGTCAAAAGTTATGGCCTCCAGAAGTTTCTACATAGAAATCAAAATCCTCAAAACGAAGTCTAGATGATTGGGATGGATGATTTGATGATAGATATGGACTCAAATTTAGTTGATGGGATCAAAGCTCTAATTAGAATACGATGGGATTGATTCCGTCGATCGGATTTGGAGGCTAGATCTGTTGTTTGCCAACTTTTTGGTGCAGAGTGGCAAACTTGCCCTTTCGGGGTGGATTTTCCCTCATAGAAGGGCGAATTTGCCCTTCTATAGGGCATAGAGGGGCGGAGTTGCGCCTTCTGTCTAGAGGGCAGGTCTGCCCTTTTGGAGGGCAGGTCTACCCCTTTGGAGGGTAGGTCTGCCCCACTGGAGGGCAGGTATGCCCTTCTGGAGGGCAGGTTCGTCCCACTGCAGGGCAAGTCCGCCCCATTGCAGGGCAAGTCTACCCCACTGGTTTTGGACTCTTTGAGTAGGTAAATGAGTTGTTAGAATGAAAAGATGAGTGATTGGAATAGGGTGTTAGATAATCGGATTGGGGAAATAGATGACTGGAGTGGATGAACAAGCACTCAGAACTGATAAATGATTGATTGGAATGGATAAAAGAATCTTAGGTTGCAAAGATGAAAGCTCAAAATGAGTAAATTATTCATCAGAATGGATGAAAAATACTCGGATGGGGAGCTTGATTCTCAGAATGTATGAAAATTTACTCGCAATGGGAAAACGATGGCTTGAAATAGAATGTATGCAAGTTTTCCTTTTGGTGAAAAATGGAGAGAAACATATGTTTGGATTAAGTAAATAGGTGCTCGAAATGAGGGGATGATTGCCTTGACTGAGGGGATGATCACTCAATATGATGACAAGACGTTCAAAATAGGGGGATGATTGCTCGAAACGTGAAAACAAGCAAACGGGTGCTTCAAATGGTTAAATGGAGGCTTGGAATGGTTAAGCGGAGGCTTAAAATGGTCAAGCATATGTTTAGAAGGGTTAAATAGATGTTTGGGATGGTTAAAAGGTCGAATGGAGGTTTGAAATGGTCAAATAAGGCAAAATTGTCTGTTTAGGAGGGTGTATCCGCCCCTCTCTAGTCAAAACAGTGAACCAAGAGGGAAAATCCACCCTTATGCAATCAAAATAGTGAATCAATAGGGAAAATTCGTCCCTCTGTAGTGAAAATAGTGAACCGGGAGGGCAAATCCACCCCACTGTAGAAAACATGGACTTGATTTGGATGAGAACGACTATGGCAAGGACTTTGAAGTGATAATAATGACGTTGAATTATCAAAAAATTATTGGTTTCTAAAAAAAACACTTTAAGCAAGCACAATCCTATGATTAGTGTTAAGGGTATGACCAACGAAGGTCTTAATCTAGGATAACAAGGTTTCTAGGGAGTCCTTGATATACTCTTGGTACGTGAGGCCCAAACCGTGAACACTAGCCCATCACAAGCGTGAGTCGGGAACCCCAACGAGATATTGAAGGGCTTGAACCAACTCTTCACGTCTATCCAAGTGTCACCCTAGCTTCAACGCTCTGCCAAACACGATGTGACTGGATTGGGGTACAACTTTGGCTTTCGACCCTTTCTATACGTTGCTCGCATGCGTGGTTGGGATCATCCCTTGGGGTGATGAAATCCCCAAGCAGGTCTCTCTAGAAAGAAGGCACTAATTATTTTCAACTACTCCCTAGGTTCACACGAAGTGCAAGGGGAAAGTGAAAACAAACTAATGCCCCCTTTGGGTAACAAAAATAGGCACACCACACAGTAAATATTACTTCCCCCTAATTAACCTGTGCCTAGATGAAAACAACAAGGAGAGGCTTTAAATTTGAATAAATGGATGGCCCTGCAAACAAATATTAGCTGTTTTATCCTCTGTTCTTTGTAAATTACAACAGTATGCTGTAAGGTATTAGCAATAAATCCAACTTCCAAAGCATGCTGTTTAGGGAAAATCCACCCCTCTACAGTCAAAATAGTGGAAACAACAGAGCAGGTTCGCTCCTCTGTAGAAAAATATGTCAGAAACAGTGAACTAAGAGGTCAAGTCCGCCCCTCTACAACAAAATATGTCAAAAATAGTGAACTAAGAGGGCAGGACCGTCTCTCTGTAGCAAAATATTTCAAAAAAAATGAACTCAGAGGGCAGGTCCGCCCCTTTGCAGCAAAATTTGTTAGAAATAGTGAACTAAGAGGGAAGGTCCCCCCCTCTGCAGCAAAATATGTCAGAAACAATGAACTAAGAGGGCAGGTCCACCCCTCTATAGCCAAATTTGTCAGAAACAGTTAACCAATAGGGCAGGTCCGCTCCTCTACAACAAAATATGTCATAAATAGTGAACTAAGAGGGCAGGTCTGCCCCTTTGTACCAAAATATGTCAGAAACAGTTAACCACTAGGGCAGGTCCGCCCCTATGTAGTAAAAATTGTCAGAAACAGTTGAAGCAGGAGGGAAAATCTGCCCCTTTGCAACAGACTAGAGAGCAAGTCTACCCCTCTACAACACATGGGTGGGCAAGTCCACCCCTCTACAGGGAAAATCCGCCCCTCTGCGACTTGGAACTGCAAACAATTCAATAACAACAAACGTGAAATAAAGGGACCCATTTGTGGGTCCCACCGGGCATGTCAGAAATGTGACCCCTTAAATGTTCTAACCTTATTTAGTGATGCAAAACAAGCTAATAATGCAATAAAATGAAGAACACATAGAGTACACCTCAAGATTAGCCTAAGGAATGATAAGCAAGAAAATACGATAAAATAAAACAATAACTGATTATACTATTATGCTGCAAATTCCTTGGTTGGCCTTTGATATTGTGTGCTTTGTATGCTCCTTGGATAGAAAATGAGATCAAATATGCAAGATGATATGCAAGATGAATGAGGATGTAGTAATGGTGAAGGCAAGAAATTCTCAAATGACAAATTGACAAGAGTTTGGTAACACAAGCGCGGTTCTCTCTAAATGAGAGTAAGGAGGGGGTATTTATAGAGCAATTTGAATTTTCTAGAGAATTCAATGGTTGAGATTAAGCCAACAAGGCCAAGATGGGGGGATATGGTGAGTTGAGGACTCACAAACCCTCACATCTTGATATGTGGAATGTGAGATGACTTAGGATGAGATGATGTGTAAGTGAGGTGGAAGAAAGGTACATGATGTGGATGAAGGACAAGTACCTTGGAAAATGGATGATGTGACCTCTCAATTATCACATAGGGAAGAGAAGAATCTTGGGTGAAAAAAAGTGAATTAAAACTTCACATGATTGGAAAAATCTAGTGGATAAGACAAGGTTCTCAAAAAGGTGGGAACTTGCCACATGTGAGTGATGTGACAAGTCAACGATTCTAGAAGACTTTGAAACATGTGAAGTGACAAGTCAAAAGTTTTAGAATTTGCATGGGGAAGAGAAGATTCCTTGGAGGAATAAAAGTGAATTAAAAATTCACATGGGAAAGAGAGGAGCCTTGGATGAATAAAAAAGAATTAAAAATTCCTTGGGGGATGGGTAGAGCTGACCAAGGTACTAATTAAACTTAACTGATAAATGATTAGAAGATGATTAGTGATTAAAGAAGATTAGAGGCCAATTTGGAAAAGTTGGATGATGTGACACATCCTAATCAAGGATTAGGCATGTGCACATCCCTAATGAAGATATTAAGAGGCTGATTAAGATTAAGTGAAGGATGTGACATGTGAAGAATTAAATAAATGTCATACTTATTTAATTCATTTGATGAAAGGGGAATTAAAGGGGTAAGGTATTTAATTATTTAACTATATACCTTAGGGATTAGGAGAATTTTAGAGGTATTAATTAAATAATAGTGATATTACTTAATTAATGCGGATAAGAGGATATTTAGATGAAAAAGGGGTAAATTTGGACAAATGAAGTGTCCAAATTTAGGAGTTTAGAGTATTGGTGAAGGGGACGAAATTGCACCACTCGCTTGCAAGCGCCCCGCGATTCTGTGACTCCCTCTTCACAGTGTGTTTTTTATGATATATATATGCATGTTCGATATATGCCTTGTTTATAGGTTTGTAGGTACAAGACATCGACTCCACCTCGTTTCACAGGTTTGAGCGTGTCCATTTCCCAATGGTAATGTTGATTGAGAGATAGTAGCTAGGATTCATGTGTCAAGCCTTTACCCTAGTCATAGTGTGTCGTCAGGTCTAGTTGGTTTTGTTTGTTAAATGTTGTTTAATTTTGCTTTGAAATTATTATATTGCAAAGTTTGTAAAAGGTAATTTAATGGATTTAAATATTTAAGTTGATTATTAAATTAATCTATTTTTAATGTTAGAAGATATCAATTAATTAATTAATTAATTAAATTTAATTGGTAAATAGTCTAATCTTAAGATTATGTTATTTATTAGTTAAATTAGTTAGATTAAGTTAAATTAGAAATGTTAAATATTTTAGAAATGATTAAATGTTTTAATTTTTAAAATATGTGGAGGATTTTATGCAATTTGGTTGTTAAAGATATTTTGGGTTTTCAACATGTGTTTTTGGAAAATTTATAAGGTTGTTGGGAAATTTATTCACGGGGAGAAAATTGTGGTTGTAATGGGAAGAAGTGGGAAGCTTCTTCATGAAAGAAGCATAGAGGATATTTTGTGTGTTGGGGAAAAAGATTGAAAAAAGAAGAAGTCTTCTGTGATTGCATGTGTTCTCAAATTTTTTTGAAGATTTACTCTCGGGAAAAGTTTTGTGTTCTTGATATTTTAAAAAAGTTTCTCTCAGGAAAAGTTTGTGTTGGGAATTTTTATTGTTCTAGAGGAAGCTCTCGTTTATCTGGGAGAAAATACTCGGATCTGTGGAGGAGGCAATGCTTCAATTTACATCTTCAACAAGCATTGGACTACAGTTCCTCCTTTAATTTTTTGTTAGTTTAATATTGAAAAGTTTCTTAGTTTAGGTTATTCTTTGGAAAATATTGTCTATGCAAGTTTTAAAAGCCTTGCCTTTTGATTAAAAATAATCATAATTGTCGTATATGAAATTCTCTATTGAATAAAATCCTTTGTAGAATGAAATTCACTGTGGAAAAATATTGCAAAATTGTAAATTGGGTTTATTGTGAACATAGAAGAACCCAGAAGGATACAACTAGGGATTTGGAAAGAAAATCTTCCTTAGAAAGAAATTTAATTTTCTGTGAGAAAATTTTCCTGTAGGATTAAATCTTATTGAGAAATTTTCTTGCAAAATTTATTTGTGAGAATTTTGTGGTTCGTTCTCTTTTATTTTCATTGTCTGAGCAATTTAAAAATAATCCTCTGTGTGTTATTTGAGAATTTCACTTGTAGAAAATTCCTCAGTAAGTTGGCTTTTTGGAAGTTCTTTGAAAGGTTTCCTGTAGAATGCATGTTGGGAAAAGTTTCCCCAATTAAACTATTGTTGTGAATTCTTTATTTATATATATGCATTTTGTATACATATATGCATATATATTGCCTCATAGATACATATATATATATATATATATATATATATATATATATATATATATATACATTATTGAAAAAAAATTATTGTTTAAAAATCATGTAAGGTCGATTGTACGGAAAAATGAATTCTTTATTCGTCATTTATTTTATTAAGGGAAATGAAGGAATGAATTTTTATTTTATTAAAAAAAAAACTTAAGGGAGCTGACGACTACCCAGTCGATTCCCATGGAAGGGGAGCTGACCATGGAAGTAGTCGACACCCCCACCAATGGGAGCCGACTGTGGTAATACAACTGCCTACCTCTTGCAACCACCGCCTGCCTTGTGCTATAGCAATTACACAAACTTTAAACAGATTCTTTCGCCACTTATTTGCCTTTGGTTATGTTTTAATCCAGATTTATTTATAAGGTTTTAAATTTATTATATATATATATATATAAATATATAAATGTGTGTGTATATGTATATATTATATATATTATATATGTGTGTGTGTGTGTATATGTATATATATATTAAATATATGATTAATCTGGTTTTTATTTAAAGAGAAAAAGTATTTTTATTTAGCGAGTTTTATATATATATATATATATATATAATATTGGTATATATATAACCACACACACACAGAGGTATATATATATATATATATATGATTATGTATATATTCAATGTGTATACATTTAAATATATATTTTTAATTATGTTATTTAAAATTTGGTGCATGCATGATATGCAAAAATAAAAGATTTGGTTGATTTAATCTTTCAATAGAATTTATTGTTTTATTAAAAGTAATCGATAAATTGAAGATATTGATAAGTTAGATCTTTCTTTCTTTGATGGTTAAGGGTTTTTATTTTATTAAATTTATTGGGCAATTATTTTACTGTAAAACATTGTAGAGGGGAAATTGGATGTTAGAAATGTTTTAAGTCTTCCAATTGTGTTATTAATTTGGGGGTTGTGAATTATTTTGATGTCAGCCCATTTTGTTACCCTTGGTTAGTATGTTTTACGTTATCAGTGATCACCCAATTTCCACGAATGGGGATGTGACATCATTTGTCTTTAGATGGGGATTAAATATCCGTAGTGTGCTCTAGTTATCTTTGGTTGTGGATTTATTCCATGTGTTTTTAGTAGGAGAGTGATTCTTGATGGGGCCGAGATCTGGGAAGATCTGTCGGGGTAGCCCATATATCTTTGTGGTGTCACTCCTCCTTTATCAGTAGTATGGTTGGTTCATTGTTGTATCTTATTAATTAATACTGGAAGCATTGTACCCTTTGAGTTAGTGTTGTGTTGGTAGATGTTAAGTTTAGTTTTGTGTTAGCTCGTGTCTAGTGGTAGATGGTCTTGTCTAGAAAACCTTGTTATTGTCTCCTAGAATGGGGGGTGGGCGTTCGGGTACCACTTGGTTGGGTGGAATGTGCACCTTAATCCATTGGGTTCCCTTCTATTTGTGATGGCAAGGTCTTTCAGTTGGAGAGCTCATGGATTCTAGCTTGTTTATTCCATGCTTTGATTATTGTTATAGATGGATCTTGTACTTATTTTACTCCTCAGTTGTATTTGAGGAGGTCTCATGTAATCTTGTAACACTTTGTATGATCTACCTCATTCAAGGAATGAGTGTTGTAAACCTTATTTGAGAATTAATGCAATATTGGAATCTTGATGTATATCTTATCTATGTGATGCAATTTCAATGTTGGAATGTATATACTTTTAATTCTTAAGTAGTTTATCATATGTTATGGATGTATTTATGTTTATGTTATGGGGTTTGGATGTAACATTAGTCTTGAAGCCTTAGAGGATGTTGACGAGAGTTAGTGAACTTTTCATGTTTATAGTACTTTTAAATAAATTTTTTTTGTGCATTTTCATAATTATTGCAACTTCCTCTAGGGTTACATGATAGGGCATTACATAGATTCAGAATGACATCCCATATCTTCTTCACTGTATCTAACTCTGCGATATGCAAAACTATATGGTCTTTAACACCATCAAGAATTAGCCTTGTCGCCTTGGCATCTTCCCTCTTATATGCTAAGAGCTGTGTTTGATCTATAGATACAACTACAACACTTGTCACATATTCTTTGATACCATTCTTTTCTAGCAATAAAGAAATTTTGGCTTTCCAAACACCAAAATTAGAGGCTCCATCCAATCTATCATGATCTTTTAAACCCGCTGAGGCCATTTCAAAAGATGAGTAAAACCCAAATGATTTTGAAGAGGTCGAACTAGGTTTTATAAACCCTCGATTTATCCTTCCCGTGCTTTTGCTGAGCCTTTCTTTCCCTCAAATCAACTTTGATACCATGTGAAAACTCTATTGTAGTTTCTGATTTTTAATCTCCTATCTATATTGATTATTTGAATGCTAAAAAATAATTCACAACAAATATTGAAAATAACATAACTGCAATTTCACAAATAAAATGACAGGAACAGAGAATAAAACATGCAAAACAATAAACACAATATTTTTGGATAAATTATCCCTAGAAAAACTCCAAAGGGAAAACCAATTTAGCAAATGAGGAATTTTATTAAATTAAGCAAATCAAGAGTTACATAACTGCTTGCCTCTTACTGGTAGAGTTCAAGGAATATTTTTCTTCTCTAGAAATTCTTCCCTCAATTTCTTTGTAACATCCCGCTATGCAACCCCGAAGGGTAAGAGCCAAAAGAGGACAAAATATATATATTTTTAAACAAGAAGATTAACATACACATAAAGTAATTTCCAACTCAATAAAATGACAACAAACATGGCCAAATATGACCTAAAGGACATCCCAAAGGAGAGGACTAATCCACCCTCCAGAAAAAATCCAAACATGAGGAAATCAGATAGCTCCAAAAAATTGCACCGAAATTTGCTGCTCTAAAACCTATTGCTCTGGAACCTTCTGCTCTAGAACTTGTTGCTTCAAAACCTTCTGCTCTGGAACTTGCTGCTCTAGAACTTGTTGCTTTGAAACCTTAGCTGCAACACACAAGACACCAACAAAAGGCGTCGATGCTCTGGAACTTTTGCAGACCAAAGAATGAAGGGAAAAACACAACCAAAGATCTAATTTTTGCATGAAATCTATTTGAAAAGAAAGCCATAATGATCATCAAAGTACAAGTGAGTCCAATACCAACATCGAAACCCATAAAGAAAATATATATCACATTTCTTTACATAAAATAATATGATTACATCTTATTTCTCAAGAGAGTACAATATACATGGAGAAACATATATACATGGAGAAACATACATGAGTACAATGACATAGCCATGAATAAAATACATCAACTGATAAAATAAGCACAAGAGAGAGAAAAACTCCAACTAGTGCTCCAAAAATCTTGTACACCAATCCCCAATGGTGGTGGCAACGCCTCCCTACCATGTGGACTCCAGAGAGACCACCCCACTGTGCTCGGAGGCAGTCACAAGGCCCAAGCAAAAACAACAAGGCAAGGGAAACATAAGGCCAACACTCACATCAGACACAAAGCAAACCAAAATACCAAGCATAAGGTCAATGACACAACATAAAGATGCTCATACAATACATGTCGAGTACTACTCATGACCACAAGATACAAGATACAAGAGTGCAGATCGGATGGAGTGTCATCATGCGTGCTTGAAGGGATGGCACCACACAGAGTCAAGTACACCCCTCATATAGACAAGGAACTCAATCATGCCCAGATCAACGCTCTGCAGGCAGATAACTCAATACCTTGTAGATAGATAGGCCCTCTCGAGTGCATCCTTAGCCTTTACAAGCGCTCAAGGTCACGCATGAGGACTCATTTTCTTATATTGTTTTACTCCATCTTGCTTAACCAAACGAGGAACCCAAAAAAAATATGAAATAATGAAAAATCGATTAAAACCATCATTGAAACCATTTAACACAACCAAGCAAACATTGTTGTGGAATCATTCAAACAACTGATCCCATACACTCACAAGCAGATCAAATACATTCAAACATTCATCGTTAACTTAATAAAAGAAAAAAATCATATAATCAGTATAAATCTCATTAAATCATCCCACAAAATTATTTTTAAATCAGATTAAATCTACCAAGTGGCAGTGACACAAAACATAGTTTTAACTGTTATTCAAACGCATGAGAAAGAGGCATAAAAATTCCATAAAAGATAAAAGTGCCTAGATCTAAAATCGGACAACAACCCAGTTCAAATTTCGATGTTTCAAGATGGATTCCATCTTTAATTTTCAATTTTATGACTCAAAATAAGGTGATGTTTAGAAAAAACGTCATTTTAAGCATGGCTGGACAAAAACATGAAAAAATGAAAGTGCCCGCATTAAAAATCAGACAACGACCCAGTTCATATTTCGACGTTTCTACATGGAATCCAATTTTATTTTACATTTTTAATAGATGGTAAATGAGAAACAATGAAGAAACACAATTTTACAAGTAGGCACAAATTTGGCCAAAAATGAAAGTGTCTAGAATAAAAATTTGTTAAAGACCTAGTTGAGATCTGGGAATTTCTACATGGAATCCACTATTTTTTTTCATTTTTTAACAAGTGGATAATGAGAAGCAAAGAAAAACAATTTTTTTTAACAAGTTGGACAAAAAAACTTAAAAAGAAGAAAGGATTTAAAATGCCCAGAAATCTAGTTTTCCAGCAACCCATTTTAGATTTAACTATTTCTAGTTGAATACCACCTTTGTTTCATAGTTTAAGATAAGAGAATAGATTTATTTTTAGAACAACATTGGAAATGCATAGACAAGTCTGCCATAAGAAAACTACAGGGCAACAACTCAAATCCAAAACAAACATTCTCCATCCCCAAGATATTCACAAAATAGAATAGAAGAATAATCCTTCCATAAGGAAATGCAAAAATTACTGTTCCCAAGTTAAACCACATTCAATACCACCAAAAAATCAAAGGATTCATGAACTATAGAAAAATACCTCATTGTTTCCCCAATTTTGAAAAGAAGGATTGCTCTGAATAAAAGGCACGACTGGGTTCCAAAATAGGACAACAAAGAGGAAATGACATGTTGAAGTCAAGAATCAGATGCCCACAAATTTCTTCTCAACCAATCTCCACATTGTTCCCCCAACTTTGCTGCTCCATTCAAGGGTTTTTCTTCTCCTCCCCAAAAGAATAAATTCCCTCAAAATAAAACTTCCTTCCCTTTTATATTTTCTACCAAAACAATAAAATGAAATAAGGCATTTCAATAAACATGCTATTAAAGCTCTCCAATTTAATTTATTTAAAATCACATCATATCCAACATTCACAATAACACACAAAATGATAATTTAAATCCAATCATTCAAATACACGAGCTCCCCAAAATGATTAAATGAGATTATAAGAGCGCATAAAAGGGATTAATAAAATCATTTAAAATTACCAAATGAAATATATCATTCTTTCAAATGATCAATAAAATCACTTAACATAACATATTTAAAATCTTGTGGAAATAACAAAATTCCAATCTCCAATCAATTAAATACTATAAAATACCATATGTGAAACCACGAAAGGATGCCAAAGAAACCACATTGAAACACTGACACCCAAAATAAAGCCACATAAAAGATTAACAAAAACCATAGCAAAATATCTCAATGAGACATACTGGTAAACCACATACAACATAAACGTGCTCCAGACGTTACCGTTAGGTAACCAAATGGTAAGACAAAAACTCAGAAACACTGCACTAATAAGATACAACGGGTTAGGGGACATTTGGCCTATATGAATACCTTTAGTAACCACCATTAGGGAATACGAGTAAGCTTACGCTTGTGAATCCAGATGGAGTCGATACTCAGTACCTACATCACTCCAATCAAACATCAAAGTACATGTGCATATAGCATGTATCGTATAACTAAAGCAACATCAATCCTCAAGAAAAGGGTCGGGATATCGAAAGCTTCTCAGATACAAGTGTTATGACATCATCCCTTCCCTGTCCATAATCACACAAAAGAAATGATAACATTATACAGACATGTAGCATGTAATCCAACATAATAGCTAATCATGGTAATCATCAATGTCTAATCTTATTATGATAACATTTAACATTTAGAATATCAAATCAAAATCAAAATACTATCTTACCTAGGCTGGAGTTAGAGAGGTGTTATATCCTCCTACTGAAATTTTTTTGCTTCTGTATCCAACACTATCATTGCGCCATTGCTATCACTGCAAATATTTTTCAAGAATGTGTTCTCCAAATACCCATTGACATCCTTTTATAATCTTCTCATTGAGTAACCAATGGCCACGATTTAATCTCAATTGATAGCTAGGATTATCTTGACTCTAACTAACCCTAACTAACCACTTTCTAGAAGTCTCTAGAGAAATCAATTAATTAATATTTCTAGGTATGGAGACACCTACCCAAGCTACACAAACTAGCAATTTGGGCATTTTACAAATCTAAATCTTAGTAGGAAAATGGGTATAACAAAATACTAGAACTAATTCATGGGTGTGAGTGAAGATGACATTTGGTAAATTTTAGATCTTATTTACCAATTTTCTACAAAAAATTATGTCACATACAATTATAATTACATAAAGAATAACCTAATCAAAATGAACCAACATAAAGAAAAAATACATATACAATTTTTATCATTATAATAGACTAAATTAATATTTTTCTAAATACATACTTTAGGATTTTTTTTATTTTAGTTTATGGTGGAAAAATCCATGTTAAAATTATACCAATTATATTTTCTTAAAATTGTGTAAGCCTTTTATAATAAACATGTTTTCCTGAAATAACCAAATGATTAATGAGCTACATTTCGTTGAGAGAAATTTAACAAGAAATTCATGTAGAGCCTCTATGCTTTATTGATTTAAAAATAATAATATTTGCATGATATTTTTATTCTTGCACTGTATTATGGATAGTAATGGATGGTAAAGGTGATTGGGTTTAGCTATAAAAGTTCAATAATTTTTTCTTGAATTATAGAGCAATTTTACTAGAAGGTCACACCTCTTGTTAGTAATGGATTTTTGCATGAATATCAAACCACTCCTTTCATTTTCTATTGGCATCTAGAATTCATTCCTAATAATTCTATCATCATAATTCCTTGCTCTATTCTTAATTCAATTTTCATAAATAACAATTTCATGATAGATCATATCATTAGAAATGAAAGAGTGAATAACACATATGAATCATATAAATAGTATTTTGAAAACAAATATTGTTCTTCATTAGCTATTTAACCATTGATTTCTAAGATCCCACTCATAGAACTAGTCTCCAACCATGACATAGTGGTTTTCTCTCCCCCATTTGAAAAACTTAATCCATATAATCTACTTTTATCTCTCGTATCATACTAATGAAAATACCCCTACAACTATGGTCATCGACCTTATCCTCAACTTAGAGCTACATGTTAGCTTCCTAATACTCATCCCTAACATGATTCTCCACTTTTTTATCTATTCCAATCCAAACATTCTTCACTTACACCTCAATTATTCATTGATAAATTACAAATCATGTCCCAACTCTCTTATCTATTATAATATTTGGCTATGAAGATATCCACCCAAGATCTAAAGGCCTATGGAAAGCACAAGATACTTAGAAGATCAATATGACAAGAATAAATTGTATTCCTATCAAAAATTTAAAATATAACTGATGAACAATGTGTAAGATACCTTTGATTATATAGGTCAAGGTGAGACAAGATTATACAATATCATGAAAAGTGTCTTAATCCTATGACGTGCGCCAACTAATATTAAATGACCAAGGACACACAAGTAAATGACAAATGACAACATAATATTATGAAAAGTGTCTTAAGCTTATGATATGAGACATAAAGTGATAAGATACTATGTGTATCTTAATTAAAATCAAGTGATAAGATGTGAAAGGGATCCAATAGTGGAACTAATTAGGTAATACCCCTATTCAGACCAACATCTATCCATTACCATTACCCCCTTTATGTTACCACTTATTTTACCTATTTCAACACCATTTGATTCTTCTCATCATTGACCTCCACTCATGTTTCCATCCACGTCTCCTCAAATTATTCCTAAAGATAAATAAATCTTTTGACATCCTACCCATCACCACCTAACTGACCAAGAAATAAACAAAACTTATAGCTATTCCCTCCACTATTATTTCGTAAGTTAGGCCACTATTTATCTAACTCTTCTTCTTACTCTACCTCCACTTCTCCCTTAGAGTTACTATATTTTCCTCCTATTCATCTACTTCATCTTCTTCCCATTCCATGATCATACATGATACCTTGGCCCCTTTCTTTGAGTTCCTTTCAATTAACCCACCTTATTCATCCTTTTTCATTACTACTACCAATACTATACCTCCAACCTTTCGCCATATTATTTTTCCTTCAATAGACACTATATTTGAAACCATTACTAACATTCTATCCTACACCTCTACCTTTACCTTGAGATATTATATAAATTATTTAATTGATGCTATTTCTTAATTATGGCCTAATGGGTGATGAGCCTCCACACACTGGTTTGTAGATACCTCTCTTTATTTCTTATATGCTACTCTACTTTTTATCTATAGTCTTTCTCCTAGTTTTTATTATCTCCTATCTATATGGATGATGATGCGTGATATTATGTTCTTAACATTTTACCTTATGCCACTCTATCTTTCATTTACATGCCTTTTCCTCTTCTTGCTTCTTCCTCCATTTATTTCTCTTTAATGTGCTATCTTTTCTAATGCTATATTTTCCATCTTTCTTTGGTTTCTTACAAATTCTTCTTGGGGATTATGCAAATTATTAGGTTCTTTGCACCCATTTTATTGTTGATCCAATTTGAATTATCTTTTATGTATCCTTAGTTTTTCTTTGTGTGTTTCGTACATTGATGAAGAATTTTAATTCCATAATTTTAGTTACTATTAAATTTATATTGCTAGGATTTATTATCCATATAGGCTTGTGTTGTATTTTTATTATTCTATCTAAATTTTAATTTTCACTCTTATGTATCCTTATATTAATTTATGTCTCTTCTCCATATCTACTTTTCGCATTATTTTCCTATATATTATCACTACTCTTCCTTCATTGTTATCTATATGCCTTCAATACATATTTTATCCAATTTCATTTGAAAAAAAAAAATCTATCTCATTTTATTAACTTGCATGATATCTATTACACCCATTTCATTTTCTTGCATGTCCTTCCTCTTGTACTTTGTGGATTTTATCATATGTTAGTAGAGTTTATCATATACTTATCTTATGCACACTAGATGATAAACAATTTGTTCAAATTGAAGATGTGGAAAAATTAATGAAGAAAAAATAAAATATAATGCAAGTAATCAATTGTATACCTAAAATAATCTCCATCCTCCTATAT
The DNA here is from genome assembly GCA_007115665.2 of Sequoiadendron giganteum. Taxonomy (NCBI): domain Eukaryota; kingdom Viridiplantae; phylum Streptophyta; class Pinopsida; order Cupressales; family Cupressaceae; genus Sequoiadendron; species Sequoiadendron giganteum. The sequence goes on along the minus strand of CM021102.1, from coordinate 286,370,763 downwards.
TGAGCTGAAATAGAATGCATCCTAGTTCTATTTGATTTGCTCTAAGTTATGATAAGATGCAAATTTCTCAATAAACCAACATGACCTTAGTATGATTACAATAATGAGATGGAAATACGATGACATAAGGTTAACAATAATAGATTTGATTATTGATGATGAAGGATGAGGGCCTCTATTTATAGAGTTCTTAAGAGGAAAAATCAAGGGCTGGGATAGATTGATGATGGATGGCTAATATTGAATGAGGATAGGGTTAAGATCAAAGATTTAGTCATGTGACAAGTGCCTCATGAGGGATAAGATGAATGTATTAGGGAAACATATTTATGTGAATGGCTATGATTAAGAGGTGAGATATGAAATGAATGGATGAGATGAAAAGTTAGTTTGACGTTTGAGAAGGTGTCTAGATTCAATGAATCTAGATGGAGTTAGATAGGCATGTGAAAGGGACACTTGTCACATGATGGCAATTTTAGATTGTGATCTCCATGTGAACAAGTTTAAGGGATAAGATTAAATGGACAAGGATAAAGGTGAATGTGAAATTAATTAAATAAATAATAAATATTTATTTAATTAATACGATCAAGTGAAGGGTAAAATAATTAAATAAATAATAAATATTTAATTAATTAAAGGGTAGGATAAAATGAAGGAAAGGATGAAATAAATTAAATAATAGATCAGGTTGATTAAGGTTAGATTTATTTAAATATTTATTTAATTTATGGCTTAGGATAGGGTAAAATTAGGTGTGATTGATTAAGGTTGGATTTTAGGTGTCTACACAAATCTATATTCCTATACATGAATGTACCTTAAGTCTCTTTTAATGAAATATTATTTGACCTAGACACATTGATCCCAAAACTTTATTTTAACATGAAACTTAACTATTAAAAAAAGGTTTTAAAACAATAGATAAAATCAAAAATACAAAATTTAGTAATTTAATAATAATATAAGTTAAAAGGTTCATAGGGTCCCTAATTTAAAATAAATTGGGTGTATTGGTCACAAAAATACTCAAAAGTTAAAATGGATGTTTTATCATGAATTTCATAATGACTTGATTTTGTATTAAAATTAAGGCATTATTTGATTTTATTTTTTTGAAAATTATTACACTTTTGATCTGAGAGGTGCTATTTTAATGTTTAAATTTTATTATCTTACTAATTTAAAAGAGATCTCATATATGTTATAATGTTATCATAAGAAATTACGTTTTCACAATGATGTCATAAGAGGTTATGTAATTGGATTGTACCATTTGGTATGTTCTATTTGTATTAGTTTTTCAATAGTAAGATGATGTAGGAGCATTGGGCGCATGTGTAATCGGTATCACCCAAATATATTTTCAGTTGGTTGTTTCAATTTTGGTTTGCTTAGGCTTTGTTTTGGAATCTCTCGACATAAGGAACTCTGCTGTGTAGTCAAACTGTCAATTTGAAGTTTTTGCCAAAACATTGTTTTAAGGTTCCACGGACAATTTTCAAAAAAATATTTTGGAAAATTCGTAAGGACTCAAGTAAAATCCTTTTGCAAGTGAATTCTTAGAAGTACCACGTGAAATGTGCAAAAAGAATTGAAGTCATATCTTTTCTAGTTTAGGATATTTTAAAGTCGAAAGTCTGTTAAAAATGTTGATAGTTTACGAAAAAATTAAAAATCTCAATATTTTGAAAGGTTGGAGTGAAATCATTCAAGGAACTTGGAAACATCATCCCAAGCCTACTTGCCAAATTTTGTTCAATTTGAAGACATTTGAATTTTTTTCTTTACCAACACTTGATTCCAATGATTGACATAGTCATGCGAATAAAATCTTCTCAGAATTGTTGGTACAATTTCAAAAGGTTTCCAACGTCTCATGAAAGACAAGAAAACAAGTAAAAAAAAAAGGCACACCACACTTGTAAGTGACTGCAACAAAAAATGGGGAGGCATAGGGAATGTGGGGGTCCCATGGCTAAATTTAAAGTCATTTTAATTAAATCTAGCACATAGGGGCATTTTAAACTTTTAAAAGCTAAAAATTCAAATACAAATTAAGTGAGAGAAGTTGGAATGTCAAGGGGTCACGTATGGGCAAAGAAAGTTGTAGGAAGTTAAAAAATACAAGTGTAGATTGAATGAAAGGCAAGCCACACACTAGTGCAAATAAGGAAGTTTAATTTGCAATTGAAGTTCACAAAGGAGATCACGTGGAGAATAGAGTAAATGAAGAATTAAAACCAAGATATTAGAGATAACAACAAAGGAAGGCTATGGATACAATTTGAATTGTAATAGTGTGATTTTATTTCACCTTGATAAAATTGATTCAGTTGAATATTGTTATAATTTTTTTTAGATGATGTTTAATTTTGTGGGTAGAGAGTTGTCTACGTGTGTTCTATGATTTTGTGTGTGAATGTGTATGAGTTTGGACAAGAGGGAGTATCTTGTGATTCATAAGAGAAATTTAAATTATTTTTTCTAACATAAATTATAATCGTATATGATTCATGGGTTATATATATATTTCTAGTAATCTTGATTAGGCGCCTTTCGTCTTATAAAAAATGACATAAAATACATGATTTTAGTAATCTGTGGTCAACTATATTTGATTATTACAAAGAGAAATCACTCAATATTTGGTGAATAATATTCTAGCCAAAACACAAATTACTTCAAAATGGAGGATCTTTGAGTCATTAGGTGTATAATTATACAAGGCACTTTCTTCTTCTTTTTCAACTCAATTAATTATTCTTTCTATGAGAGAAAAAATAATCCTCCATTAAAATACTTGGATGCTGAAAATACTCTTTAGAAAATCCCAAATAAACATATGACAACCTTATTGGACTTTGAAATAAAAGGATAATAAATCTACTTGACTATATCAAGCCCATAGGAAATCTTTAGATTAGTAATTGAAACCGTACTTGATTCTTTAAATAAGGGAGAGAGAGGGATTTCTACAAAATCATTAATAGTACCTAAAACATTGGTGACACTCCCACATTTTTACAGTAGGGTTCTTCTAAATAAATCCTTTAGTCTTGAGGGTTGAGGGTGCCAAAGCTAGATCAAAATTATGAGAAACCTTAGTCTCCGTAGAAAAATCTAAGCATAGTATTCAAGAGGATCATTTGGAGAAATTGTATAATAATGGGATTTCCACCTACCCACCAATTGGAATTCAAATGACCATAAAACTTCATCTTGAATGATTTTTTTGGAATATTAAAAGGAAAGATATTTGAAGAGAAATAAATTTTACACCTAAAAGTGATTTTCTCATACTCCATGGGTTGCCACCTGTCATGCCCAAAATTTTCACGAAGAAAACTTGACTAATATTTTTAAGAACATTAATTAAGTCTATCTCTTTCCAAGTGTTCAAGGAGCATCAAATAAACCTAGTATGAACTATACACCTTTCTGTAGCAACCTCTTAACTCAAGTGCGAAAGTTAACTTCAAATGTTTTGTTGAACAACCACAACTAGGACTTGATTGCAAAACGACATATTATACTCTCCTAGGGTTGACCCGGTTACTTGAGTTTCAATTTGATCAAGATAAAGCTTGTAAGGCCAAATCCTAGGATCAAGAGTCACCTAATTATTAATTTCTTTAAGGGTGTCTTAGGTTTAGTTGGGTTAAGCATATGTTGGATATCTATTGAGTTGACTAAGGGAATTAGAATCAGGTTAAAGTAGGCTTTAACTTAGTTGAACTTGATTTATCATTAAGTCATTAAACATTCATCAACCCCACTTATCAGAAGGAGATGATATCATCATTTTTCATGAAATAATAATTTAATTTTACCAACAATTTAAATTCTTAACTCCTTACCAAAAAGAAACATGAATCAACATAGTCTTAATTACTTATTATTAAAATTTAAGACATTGGGCTTTAATCTCAATTATTAAAACTGCTTTATTTTCTAAAGTATCACTTCAAAAAATTTATAAAGTTCAAAAGCTCTTATTTAAGTATTTCCAAAAAGTGACTTAATTCACAACTTAAAGTTAAGGGCCCTAGTCACATTGTCCCCCACCATAGACTAATTTGTTGATAACGTGAGATTAAATAAACTAAACGTTAATTAAAAAGTTAATTGAACATGTGCAACCCATATCCACCCTTGCATGAAGTCTAATATTGACCCTTAGATCTAGGGTAACCTAAGTAAATCCTAAATTACAAGGATTCTTATTAATTTTGTTTTTCTACAATTTTACTATTTGTAGGTTGGATTAAAGGAAGAAATCTAAGGATAAGGGGAGATATGTTATTATGCTTTCCCAAATTCCTCTATTTGTAATTTACACATACATACCCTTTTTTATTATTTCTATTTCAAGTTATTCCTTTCTTTACCATTGATGCAATGCATATATAATTATAATTTCTTTCAAGCTCTTCCTTTCTTTATCATTGATGTGCAATATATATATATATTTCAAGTTCTTCCTTTCTTCACCATTGATGCAATATTTATATATATGTATTATATTATCCAAATTATTTATTTATTTGTTTGAGTATATGTCAAGTTTTAGATACGACACCCCCTTCGAATGGTATGTTGTATATACATCAAATATATGTGTATATTCTCATTATATATTCCCTTTTAAATAATTTTCAAGTTGTATCTCACAACATATAGATCTCTATATTATTTTCGTTCGTAAAAAAGAAAAAAAATGAATAAATATTGCACTATATGGGGAGTCAGCCCCTTTCATGGGAGTTGAGCCCCATGTGAAGGGCCATGACAAGGCTTAAATATTATTGCACTCCCCATTCATGGGGGCCGTCACAGGGTTTAACCCCTACCACACCTCTATTAATGGGGACACAACAGGGATTGACCCCTTATCATTCCCCTTTCTGTGAGGGTTGTGGTGGGGTTTAATCTCCTGCCACCCCCCTTAAAATACATTTTAATTTTATATATTTTTGTTTATAATTTAAATTAAATTAAAAAAATTAAATCTTTTTTTGAAATATAATTATTGAACAAGCATATATATTTATATACTATTGTGTGTATGTGTGTGTATATATTTTTTCATTTTATAAGTATATATCGATTTGTCATTTATAAATTAACTATTTATTATTATATATAATTTTTTCTTAAACATAATCATATATTCAAATATATGTATATATATATATATATATATATATATTCAAATATATGTATATATATATTCAAGTACATGTATATATATATATATATATATATATATATATATATACATTCAAATCTACCAAAAGATGTTATAGAGCTCCCACTATAACCAATATATCCTGAGGTTTAGAGAAATGAATTAATAAAATATTATCTATATGTTAATGAGAGTGTTTAAATGTATGATTATATATTTTTGTGAAATAAAAATATAATATAATAAACACATTTCAAATCCATTAAGTGAAATTCCACAACGAATCTTAAAAATTAATGCATACAATATTTATTATGTTTTTTAACCCATTAACGTGTCTTTTAAGTATACCATAATGAAGAAGGAAATTTAAAGTTTGAATAAATTATTTTAACTTTACCCTTTATTTTAATGAACTTTGAGGAGTAAGACCAAATCATACAAGCATTATCCCTTTAATTTCTTTCACACATATGGAAATAATGATATCCATTTAAAATATCTCATTAATTTTATGCAAGAACTTTCACACACATACAAAGGTTATAAGGGCATTTCAAGGCCATTTCATACACATTTATCCTAACATATTATAATAATGAAATGAAGGTAACCACCACCAGATCTTAGTTTGCATCTTCAAGTCTCTCATACCTATATATGTACACAAAATGCTCAAATCACCATGAGGTGCTCATCTCCCAACTGTTGACATACTCTTAGGTCACCCCTGAGCTAGGTGATCTCCCTAAAATCCAAGTTACACACAAGCACATACAACCATTTGAAAACACCACAAAACAAATCAAAAATAACAATGAACACAAATCCAAACCTTGTTCTATTTTGCATCATAAACCAAAAAAAAAATCTTTGAACACATAAACCCTTAAATTCCCATGTTTCTTATCCTCATAAACTAGGGATGTGTTTCCCATAAGGGCGAGGCTATCCCTAGCACCCAATCCCACATTTACCACATAATTTCAAGAATATAACATCATCCACAAATTGTTATCTCCTACACATACTTATGAGAAAAATACATCAAGAAGCCAAGAAGGCCAACCTCCTTGATCTCTCCAAATGGTGAGGATGAGTTGAGATTGATCTTCAAGTCCAACTCCTTCAAAACCATTTCCCAAAGCCTAGCCAAGAAAAATCCTTCCAAAATCAACAAGTAAAAACTCCCTACCCAAAAACAAAATAAAAAACCTCATAATCCTCCAAAATATCTCTTTTTTAATTTTTAAATGGGAGGTAAATAGAAAACCCTAATTTGGGTTCCATGAATGAGGGAGTGACACTTGTCACTTTCTCATTTCTCCCTCAAGAAAATTCCCCCACAAGTTCTCACACATGTATGATACTTTGGGATATGGGGAGTGTACTTGGACACTCTTCCCATGGTTTCTTACAAATGGGGCTCATACATGTGAGAGTACTTTGTGGGCTTTCCAAATCTCATAAATGAGCATAGGAGAATGAGAATGAGACACAACAAGTCAATTTATATCATGTCTAAGTCTAATTTTTGTTGCTCCTCTTAATAGGTCATTTAGAGGGGTCACATAAAATCTCTTGACCAAGTTTGGGGTTTAAATTAATCTCATACCCATAGGTACTTACCTTAGGGCATCAAAAAACATTTAAACACTTAAAAATAAGATTTTTAAGACCATTTAAAATCTCTAAAAGAATAAATCTAAAATTCACCACCTAAGTCACCAACTCACATCCTAGAGATCACATGACATAAATAAAAATCACAAATAGACATTCAAATTAACATTACAAATAAAATGCATCACAAATGAGACTATAGTCCTTCCATATGGACTATAATATTAGTTTCATGGTTTGATCACATTGGGTTCCTGAGAGATCTCCGATTCCATAAACCATGGAATTAAACTTGCACACTCAATTTCACACATCAATATGTTCAATAATTATCATACTTGAAGCATCGTAACTATGCAACCACATATACACATGTTCACCATTCAATTATCATAACATGCTATTCACAATATCACTATCTAATAATTTATCTCATTTCCACTTAAAATTAATTTCCAAGATTCATGTCTTTCTCAATATCATAAGACATACTCAATTTATATAAGATAAATAAAAATAAAATTACTTACTCCAATTAATCATCTAATTATTCTAGGTTATCATTTCATTGCACTTTATCTAACATTGCATTCTCAATTTTACCTTTAAGCATATAATATTTTACAAATATCTAACTATTATACCATATTGAACCAAAATCAAGGTCTAGTTCTAAGTCAATTATATCAATCATCCTATTCATGCAAAGCAACATAAAGTGTCAATTGAAATAGATTAAAATAGTGTAAATATTAGGTCCATCCTGTAGTGGTCTTCACAAGTGTTTCTTGACTCATGATCCATTTCATCATAACACATGATCTCTTAGCTAAGCTAGATAGTTACTATTCCATTTTCAAGACTATATAATAATTGCTCTCAGGTTTACAAGGTACTCTTGGATAGTTTAGGGATTCATCACACGATTTTTTAAACTAGATGACCATATTGGATTATATAATGTGCACTACGATATAAGAGTTATCAATACCATAATTAAGACAATCCATGATATACTATTAAACTCCTTTGCTACTTGAATATATTCATGTCTTGGTGTTTGGATATAGAGAGAATTTTCATAGCGTTTACCTATATGGCTAATGATATCTCGACATGCCAACATAGTTACTTAATTTATCAACTGTGTTCCATCTAACTATCAACTTTAATGTATTGCACCTTAGAAATCAGGGTTTTATTTATCATACACAAGGCAAGGCCTTACACCATCATCTTCAATCATCCACTAACAAATATATTTTTATAGGCAAAAACTTGTAGTCTCCATCTCAACACAAATATTAAAATTCCCTAAGTTGATTGCCAATAGCCTCAAGACTCTCGGTTTCCTGGAACTGTAGCAGTGGATAAGGAAATATTACCCAAAAAAATTAGAGTAAAAGGAACCTATACATGGATCAAAAGTAGGAAACCATTGCTTAGTGCATAAAAATCCCCTTGAAAGTTACAAAAACTAAAATATAGGTAAAGGGAAATATATAAATTTTTTATCTTCCATGCGATTTTTCCATTGCTCCAAGATCCATGCATGCAGGTCACAAAATTTTAGTCAAAATTTCATTTTTTTAAAAATTACAATGTGTTATAACTTTTTTTTTATGTTAAAGCACATGATCATCTAATTTTGTATTAAGGGAATGCATGTAGGTTCACAAGTTTGTATAGATCGTCACAATTCCATTTGTTTTAGAAAAATCTTATCCATATGAATGGAAAATGTTTATAGGGTAAAATATTGACTCAGGCTTCCTAAAACAAGTGTAGAACTGCACAAAATAGTTTTTGATAATGAGATTCTATTTTCTAAGGTGTTTATAAAAGAATTATGCCCTCATTTAAATGGAGGGCTTTGCAACAATGAGATGCTTATAAGAGGAAAGTCTTTGCCTATATTGTAGATTTTGGATACTAAAGGTATTATAACCTTGAGGGAAAAATATTTCAACAAACAATTATCTTGAAGTGTGGTTGAAGAATAGTTGCCATTACCTTTCACATATTTGATAATAGATGAAGTTAGGGGTTCAAGAGAAAATATATAGTAAAAATATAGTGATAATACTATGGTTTTCCTTTTAAAAGTTTGACTGTAATAAAATCAAGTTTGAGTTGAAGTATATATTGCTCATGATATGCAACACATATGTTGATGAAATTATTTATCATATTGAGTTGTATTGAATGACTGAAGTAGTTCAATTGAATTACACTATAGACAAGTCTAGTATGTCATGAGAGACTATAAAGACAATTGTTGGTTGACATCCTTTGTAAAATTATCTAGGAACACAACTAATTTAGAGAGGTAACACAACTATGAATTTTAAATATGAATTCCAAGTGTTTAAAATGGTGAGTACTATATTTATAGTGGCAATGTTTATGTTGATGTAGTATTGGATCTCAACATGAATGAATGTTAATCATGTATAATTTACGTATTACTAATATATATAATCCTTTATATAACTACATGACTCCAATTCGTTGGGTGGAATATATAGACATCAAGGTGGTGAACTTGGTTAACTAAATCTTGTCAAAATATTTTGTGTATGATCTTTAGAAATGTATTATTGAACTAAACCATATATGTTTAAGTATTTCAACTATGTGATGAGTAGAATATTTCTTATAATATATCATAGAATAAAAATAATAATCTTTGATAATTTAATTTATTTAAATAATTGATTTAAAACTATATAATTAAACAAATTATTTAATGACTGGTAATAAAAGTCATTACATTTGGTAAACATGATAAGCAATACACCTTTGTATATGAGATGAAGTAAATGACATGTTCAACAATAAGTACACATGACACACACTAAAAATACCTAATAATTACTAACCTGGGCACTACTCCCTCATAATGGTAATACTCACCAATTAAAATAAAATAAAAGTCATTACATACATTTTAGATTGTAAGTTTTAAATATTTTATTAAACTTTATTTTGTATCAATCAATAATAATTTAAAAAATATTGATAATTGATAATAATTCAATATTTTGATCTTTTACATAAAAATATTTAACCTGTAGAAAAATTAAATTAAATTTTTATACTCATAAAAATTCTAATACATACTCCACATATTATATATATATATATATATATATATATATATATATATATATTATACATTTTTAATTTAATGACATAGCAATAATTTTATACGACTCTTGTATGACTTGCATTAAAAAAAAACTTTTTAAGATCTACTCTCTTAGAGGGAAAATTGTATAATGATAAAATGAGGTTGATTTTGAACCCTTGACTTGTAAACGTTGGTGCATGTGGGTTTGGTTTCACTTAACCCTCTAACCAATTATTGCTTTGACAATTTATGCCCAATCATCTTTGCCTCCATTAGAATACTTTGTATCAAATGTTCCATTCAAATATTTCTACTATAATTTATCTAGAATCTATTTACTTCGTTTTATGGGGAGAAATTTAAAATTTAAAAATTCCACGAATGCACATCATCTACTTCCCTTTTCACATGCTGATAAAATGTTAGCAAAGGTTGCTATACAAATTTATTTTCTTACAATTATACAATAAATCCTATTTGATGTATTATCCGGTAATTAAATTATATGGTATTATTTTTCTATTTACTTGGAGGTAATTTGTCAAACAATCTATATACATTCTTATACCTCCACTTTCTTTATAGATTACTTTCCTCGCATTTCAAAATAAAATGTGATAAGTTTCCCTTTTTAAAAACAAAATTTTAGTTTAAAATAATTAAGCATACATAGTAAAAAAAATTAAATTTATTATAGGGTTAAAATAATTTGTTAATAATTAAATAATGAAATTGATTAATGAGTTCTTTAATATATTGTAAAGATGTTTTAATGTGATTAGTTAATCTGTAAAAAATAATTAAATAAGTTTTTGGGGATTTAAAGAATTCAATGTATATAATTATGGGTCATATTTATAATTGTAAAAATGATTATACATCTATAGATCTGATTTGTATAATTATAGATCCAATCTTTCTATATAAATATGGTCTCTATAACACTTATTTTGTTCACTCTTTATTCATCTTGGTTCCTTATATTTTTTAGTGTGAAAATTTGGGTGTGTGTAGAAGGGAGTTTTCCATTGGCAAGGACTATGTACCTCCTAGTTCAAACCCCTCGAATATTGAGTTAACATCTTCTAGTAATAAACAACGACACCATGCAAGAGATGCTCTACATGATGATACAAGAAGCTAATGCAATACCGTATGCTCTAATTTAATTCTTCTTGAATTATGGTGCAAGTATGTGTAAGATTTGATTGATGACTTGTAGGTATTAGATCATCTAAAAATGAAATAGGTTTAGTCCTTACATACAACTCTAAAGGTGACAAGCAAATTGTTACATGCTTCAAGTCAATAAATAATGACTAATTGGAAGGGTTGGGATGGCCTTAATTTAAATTTAAAATTCAATTATTTTGGGGTCATTTAAGTGAATCATGCAATTGACCAAGGTTACTTGTGCAAATCACATATCTAAACTTGGATAGTAAAATATGTATAGCTAAAGATTAGAACCAATGCATAGGTGAGTGAGAACTAAATTTAATAAAATTTAGATAATTTACCAAGTTTCAACAAAGCTTATGCCACATACACTTTTTTTTATATAGGAAAAAGCATCAAAAAGAGATTTACATCAGAAAAACAACATCATAGCTATTGCAAAACAACAACAGTAGAAAACAAACAACAACAACAAAATATAGGCACAACAAACATTTCCAATTAGATTTACAAAGGAAAATCTTCATGCATAACCAACAAACCATAAATACAAGTGTGGAGTAATATCATAAACATGATATATTTCAGATCATGTTTCTCCAGAGAAATTATAAAGTCCAGTGTCCATCTAAGCTTGAGTACACTTCTGGATTTCACCAAGCCACAAATATAATCTCGAAGGCCAATCCCCAAACCTGTGTATATTGCATGAAGAACACAAAAAAAGTGAAACCTATTCAAGAAGATGCCACATTCGAATCTCCATTATACTTTGTAATAGTGTACAATTGTTGGAAGAAGGTGTGTAAGGTGTCCTAAGAACAGTGGAAAGCTAGATAGTTCGTAGGTTCATCATTTTAAGAGACAAACTGTTACAAATCATTTGTAGCTCTATCTAGGGAGGGTGAATGGTGTTAGAGAACATAGAAAGACATCAAAATTTCTAAATGTGCTTCATAATCACTTGTTTACAGGTGTGGGATATGACATCAAAGGAAGGAAAAGAACCTAGAAGAGCTGATTTCCAAGTCCATGTTTGGTAAAACAAAGCAGACAAAGAGGTGAACAACAGGTGCCTTAATTTACGGGCATGGGTGCAAGTCCAAAATACATGTTTTACGAATTCCATTCTATTACAAAATGGACAAGCGGGCTGAGGGTACACAAATTTAAAGTGGTTACAAACAGGAAGTTTCACATGGAGAACTTTCCAAGCTAGGAATTGAGATTAAGCATCCGCTTTGGACTTCCAGATTTGGTGGTTGAGTTGATTCCACTTGGATCAAAGAAAAGAGAAATGCCACTTCTTATTGAGACGGTGTGTGATGGTAATACAAGGCAAGAGCTGTTTTTAGATGGATCACAGTGGAAAGAAATAGAAGCTATGAGCATTAGGCCATCACCAATCATTCAAAAAGTTAGCATGACAATCCCAAGACAAAAAATCATGAAGTTTAGGTGTAATAAGTTGTTGAATTTCAAGGACTAGCTATTTATCACAAGAAGAAAGGTGAAATTGCATTTTAAGGATGGGCCATATTTTCCAATGGAATGTGGTGGAGTCCCAAAGGTCGCAAAAAACTTGGATACCTTTTTAAATAGACGCTTTCCTTTGAGTGTGCTAATGGTGCCTAAAGGTTTGTTGTTTTGTTGCACCAACCTATTCCACCAAATAGAGGAATATCGGAAACTTAAGCCATGGTTGAGGGATTGGTCAAACTAGATCAGCTTAGTAGAAGTAATCTGCCAAGCTTTTGAGATAGAATTGAAGGGGGCAGATCCATGGGTTTTGAAAAATTGAGCTAAAAGGATCTTGTTTTTCCAGCTAATAGTACCCCAAGATTGATCAACTGAGGTAGTTTGGATGAGAAATCTGACTAGTTCCTTCCAAGGAGCATCTCCCTCCAAAGCTCTGACTATCCATTTAGTGGTTAAATATATTCCTTGTGTGTACAGATCAATAATTTGAAGCCCTCCCTTGTCTTTTGGTTGGATACAATGATGCCATGAAGTAATAGGTAGCCCTTATTTTTTATTCCCCCATTTGGCCCATAAAAAGTTCCTAATCAACTGAGTTAGCTGATTGTAACAGCTCTTCGATGGCAACCAACATGAGGAAATGTAAACATGACTAGCAAGCATAATTTTGTTTTCCACTTGAATACGACCAACCATAGATAGAAATCTATTAGGCCAATTCAAGAGTTTGATTTTGATCTTGTTCATAAACCATTTCCACATGTCCTTAAGAGAAACTTCGACCCCAAAAGGGATGCCCAAGTATCTTGTGATCAAACCATGTTTTATTTCTTTCCAATAAGGTGGAATCCATGCAAGACAGGGGTTGGGATGAGACATAATAAATTATGTCTTGTGCATAACCAATTTAGAACCAAAAATGGTGCAAAACAAATCTAAAGTACCCAAAGTATTAGTAACTTCATCAACATTGTTCTGGATAAAAAGCATACTGTCATCAACAAAGTGAGAGTTTAGAGTAGTGGCATTGTTAGGCAAGGAAATACCACAGATAAACTGATTGGCCTTAGCATGCTAAAATAAATAGCCAAGGGCATCAACAACAAGAACATATAGAAAAGGGGTAAGGGGGAAGTCTTCACGGATCGATCTTTGGAGAGGGAATTGAGGTGAAAGGGATCCATTAATAGCTATTCTAGCATTAGCATCCATGAAAATCATTTTAATGTGATGACAAATTTTAGGGCCAAATCCCAGCCATTGCATCATGTTAAGGATGAAGGGCCATCAAATGCGATCATAGGCTTTGTCAAATTCCAACTTGACAATAATGGCATCTTGGGTAGTTTGTTGAGACCATTCAATTATTTCTCAAGCCAACACAATATTATCAAGGATAATTCTTCCTCCCAAAAAGCATGTTTGTTCCAGATGCACAATAATTTGAGTAATGGGTTTAATTCTTTAGGCCAAAGCTTTGGCTATGATTTTGTATGAGGCAGTAAGCAGGGTAATAGGTCTCTAACCAGTCACAAATTCCTCATCTTTCCCTTTAGGAATGAGTTTAACGTGACCCTGGTTAATGGTAGGACCTAAAGAAAAAGTGTCACATAGTGAAATAATATGTGTCTTAAAACAGTGTAATAATAAAATTTGAATGGTTCTTATGCTTTATGTGATGGCTCTTCAAATGGAGAAAATTTGAAGGCAACCACCATCCCTTGCAAGGTTCAATGATGACAAGCACAAATTTGTGGAGGCTATATGAAGTGGGATTAGGACTAGAAATGAGACTACATTGTTCTCCGGTATGTGCCATCCTCCTAGCTATGGGATCTCCTGATAGGGCCCGTGCCAGAGTCTTGGGGACTTTGCTTTGAGGAGGAAAGGTGTTGAGTCTCCAAAAGAAACCAATGGAAATTTTGCCTTTGTGCACAGTGGACCTACAATTTGGGTTTCTCATTCTCCCTTTGTTCCTGAGATCTAGATTAACGGATTATTCAATGATATGGAGGAATTTTTATAAAATAATGCCTTGATTTGCATATTTACTAAGGTATGGTCGAAATTAAGTGATTTTCATTCATGGTTTTCTAAAATCTGGAATAAGTCTTTGGAGGAAGAAATTTGCTTATTTCTCTACACTAGAGGATTCTTTATTATTGAATTTGAATCCATTGCTGACAAAGAATGGATGTTAAAAATGGTCCTTAGGGTGTTCCAAAGTGACTTTTTGTGCATGAAACTCTGGTATCCTTCATTTGACCCACAAATTGAGACATTTTTCTCTTCTTTTTTTTAGGTGTGTCTTCCTTATATCTTCCATTCCAATCGTGAAAATTATATTTTTTGCAAGCCATAGACAATGTTCTAGGAAAGTTCCATTGTAGTTCAAACAATACATTGAATTACCAAAGTTCCAACTGTGTGTGTAGAAATGGACCTCTCCAATGGTCTCCTAGTAGAGATCAAAATGAAGGTTGGTGATCGTTATTGGATGCAGCCTATGGATTATGAAAAAATATTTTTTCTTTGCAAAAATAACTTCTCAATTGACCACTTTATGCACCGATATTAGAATTTAATCACCCATAAGCATGACTTTGGGGGAATGCCCATTTGGTGGATTGGGGTTGAACCTAAACACTATGTTATCCCTTTGTGCTCTTAAAATGAGATGGACTTGCCTCAAGATCCTATAGTTTCTCTATTAAGCACACAAAATTCTCTAGTTGACTACTCCTCTCCAAATTCACCTAATAGCTCTTAGTTACCTAGTCTAATGGCTACAACTCTAGTTTCGACTAGGGATGATTTTGTTACTTCTGCAATCACATTGTCTTTAAACTTTGAGTTTTCCACCAAACCATGGGCATATTCATTGGCTCCACATCCTAAGGAAAGTTCAATTGATTCCTTCTGCTCACCTCCACACTTGGAGCAAGATTGGATAGAAGTAAAAAGGAAGAAACATGCACAATCCAAATCCAAGCACCAAATGACTTTAAGATCAACATTGGAAGAGCAAAAAATGGAAGAAAAGAGTAATTATTTTAATGGAGTACAGTAGAGCTGATAGTTTGGCTGTTATAAAAGTGGCTATATCTAGATGGTCTATAACATGGACCCTATCTAATAAACTGTGTGATGTTCATATTTTCTAAATTTTAATATATGGGTTCAACCCCTTTAGGCTGTTTGAACGGATAAAAAAAAATTCTTGGATAAAATTAAATAATGTAAATAAAATTAAATAATTCTTAAACAATTCTAAAGTAAATTAAAATAATTTTAAGGTAAATAAAATAATATATGTTTATTTTTTAGTTTAATTGTTTTGATTGTAATGTAATTTAAATATAAAATAATTATCTTCATAAATGAAAATTGTTGTAGCATTATTTATTTTTGTATTTAGTTTATTATTATATTTCTTAGTATGCATCTAGTTAGGATAAGCTTGCTTAGTTTTGTTAATCAAGTATGTGTTTGTGTCTTATGCTCTTGATTACCACTTATCTAGTTCGAGTTACACTCCTATCACTAGTTAGCTCCATATATTATAAGTTTTGAAACTTGTTTTTAAGGAAACTAAGGTAGCGAAACAACTTCTTACACTAATCTTAAGAGGAGGATATGCAAATCCTTTTAAATATTTACAACAGTTACAAAAATTAAACAAAAAAAATAAAAAAATATCATGTATACCACAACATAGTGATTTATGTGGGGAAAACCCTTTTAGGAGAAAAACCTCACACTCCATAAGCCACCCAATATATTATTCAAAATTCATGAAGATTATAATATACTTTCAGAGGAATCTTCTCACATGAGTATCACCAACCAGATATCTGTAGGCAACAAAATAGCTATCAAAATCTAAAAATACATCACAATGCTCAACTGTAATACAATTCTATCATAAAATAAGGTTTTCTTCTAGGGAAAAAGAGAAAAAAAATCCATTGTTAGATCTGAGACCTAATGATGAATCCAGTCCAAATTTATAATAATAAAATAAACATAAAATTTTTCTTTTGGAGGCATTACCCTTAAACCCTTGTCGAAGCACATGGCCCTTGGACCCCCCACCGGGGGAATGGGGCCCTTGTAATCCATAGGGAGTACCCCGCACTTGCAATCCCCCACACTCAAATATACTAACCTCTTATAATTTCAAGGTTGACACACTACTTTTCCTAAAATTCTCCCACTTATGAAACACCTTGCAAGAGCAATGAGAGGATTAGTATCATGATTTAATTTCTAGGTTTTGAGAGGCCCATCAAACATCATCTAAACTTATTTGTGATCACAACCTTAGTTAAAGAATCAACAAAATTCATAAAGTCTCTATCTTAACTAGCTTCACCTTTCCATCTTCAAACATATCTTTGATAAAATGATACTATACATCAATATGCTTGATCTTGACATGAAATGTCAAGTTCTTTGCTAGAAAAATCACACTTTGACTGTCACAATAAATTATCACAACATCTTGTTTTATTCCAATATCTGAATACAATTTCTTAAGACAAATGGATTATTTATAAGCATGAGTAGCTGTCATATACTCAGATTCAATAGTGGAAAAAGAAACCACAACTTGTCGGTTACTCATTCGACTAATTGCACCACCAAATAAAGTAAACACACAAGCATTAGTGGATCATTTGATATCAACATCACCTACCCAATATGAATCTACATAACCATGAATATCAAGGGAAAAAGTGTCTTCTATAAAATTACCATGATAACAAAAGCAAAATTCTAAGGTACCCCATAAATAGTTGAAGACTCTCTTAACTAAATCCTAACGAACTCTACCAAGATTAAACATTTATTTGGAAAGAACTCCCACTACTTGGGAAATGTTTGGTTTAGTGCAAACTATAATATACATAAAAATTCCAACTAAACTATTGTAAGACACTCTTCTTATGTCTTTCATCTTTGATGGGGATGTCAGACAATTTGAAACAAATAACTTCATTCCATCTGTAAAAAGAAAACAATGGACTAAAATCTTGCATGTTAAATATTTGTAAAACTGAATTGACATACTTACTTTGGCCAAGCCATAGATTTTTGTTCACTCTATCTCTTCTATTTTTCGTCCCAAGAACGTGTTTAGTTGCACCAAGAATTTTCATTTCAAATTTAGTTACAAGTTGAGACTTTAGCTCTAAAATAATTTATTTCCATTTACCAATAAATAACATATCACCAACATATAATGCAATAAATAGGAAATGATCATCATCGGTATTATAATAAACACAATGATAGATAATTTAGAACGCTCAAATCCCAAACTCAAAAAATATGTATCAAATTTTGGTACATCCTAGGACTTTGTTTGAGGCCATACAAATATTTCTTCAATTTGCAAACCAAATTAATTTTACCTTTCACTATGTAGTGCTTTGGTTGTGTCATATAAGTATCCTCCAAATAACCATGAAGGAAATTTATTTCCACATCCATTTTCTCAACCTCTAGATCATAAAAAGTGTAATGCCCCACCACGCAACCCTAGAGGATGATGCAAACAACTAACTATATAGGCTATTTTTTTTAAATACAATTATTATACAAGTTCACTTCCCAATGCAACCATCCCCTAAGGTTACGAGATTGAATCTACTGGACAACCCACAACAACAACAACATAAATGAAACCATAACACTTATCTACTCAAGATAATAAATACACATACATTCCATACAAGATAAATTACATCCAAACATAATAGATAACTTCCAAACTCATTTATCCATAATTAAATATTACAATTACAACTCTCATTCCCCGAATGAGGCAAGTCCAACAAATAAGGTTATAGTTACAACTTTCCACCTCGATAACAACTGAGGGGTAAAATAACACAGGATCAACTGAAATGAAATAAAGTAAGATCTGAAACTAAAACCAATGAGCTCTCCACTTGTAAGTCTCATCCACATGAACATGAAGATAGAACCCAATGGATTTAGGTGCATGCCACCCAACCAAGTGGAACCCAAAGGCCCACCCCCCGTGCTAGGAGATAGTAACCATGAATCCTAGTCAAGACCATCTACCTCTAGACACAGGCTAACATAAACCGAACCAAACTGAAACAACCAATCACAAGAACCTCACAAGTGCATCCCAAGGTAAAAATCAGATACCATGCAAGTACATCACAAGCACAACTTAGATACCATGCAATTACATCACAAGCACAACTCAGATACCATGCAATTACAACTCAAGAGCATCACGAGTACCACATACGTACAACATAAGTACCACAAAAGCACAATTCAACATGGTCACATTGCTTCCAAAAATAAAGTAGAACAAGTATGTTTAAAGAACCATACACAATAATAATCAAATACCAACGATGGTCACATCGGGTATGTTTCAAAAACCATACCCACAATAAAAAAGAACCAATTGTTGTCCTAGATAGAGTGTCATCACACATCTCGTCATGGGTTATCCTTGGGAATCTTCATAGGCTTCGACCCCCACAAGAAAAAGGTTATCCTGGTGACCTTTACTAAATCCTGACCCCCATACTCACTCATGCAGAGCCAAATACCTTTCGTACAGACAAGATAGATGACCTTTCCATTACAAGCCTTCCCATCTCATCCCAATCCTAACCGAGCACTTGGGTCCATGAGTGAGGCATTAATATCTTGATTAGTGAGAAGTTAATCCTAAGCTTCTAAGTATTGTTTTAGTTATCACTTGACTAAATAACTTACAACGAGTTATCCTGGCACCACTTCGTGTGCTGGCCCCCGTTACAAGCCACTCTTCTATTGGACAACACACACACACCATCCAAACATCAATGGAACCAAGGTGCAACAAACAAGACATCACGACCTCTCCTTTCTCAGGAGGTGACCCAAACTGAAACACACTCCAACACTAGAGGTAACAACAATAACAAGACTGCTCCTGACTGCCCCTGACAAGGAGGCACACATTACAAACTCCACTCCTTTCTCAGGAGGTGACAAAGATAAAACCATCTCCAAACACCGGAGGCAACAAACCACAAAACAAGGTCACTCCAAATAAGTGGACACAGATCCCATAATCCGCTCCTAAACCAAGGAGGTACAAACATCCCCATTCATGGAAACCGGGTACTAACATAGACACAACCTCCTGCACTACCAAGAGAATTCACAATAGGTTGACATCATAAATGACAACCCTCATAACCATAGACCATCTGGAAGGATTACAAATATAACACACCTTTAATCCATTTCCCAAAAACAGGAACTCAGAGGAAACAAACACGAAGGCAAGTTGCGAGGAATTAAACTAATTTTGATATATTAAATCCATTTCTCTTATCACATTTAGTAACTTATTGCATCAATAAACTGAATTAAAATACGCCTTTTTCAGATAAGGGAGAAGTTATCAACATTTATTTAATTTCCCTACTTGCATTTAAATAATGAAAATTCAACCATTGTACAATATAATTCAAAATAGGTTGCTTTTAAAATAGCTATTGATTCCCGATTTCAATATAGCCATTCAAAAATAATCAACTTGACTTGAACACGTATTATTTACTATCATAACTAAATCTCCTTTTAAAAAAAATAAAACAATAATTTAATTCCAATTAATTATTTTCCATTTCCTCAATTAAATTTAACACCTTTCTTTTAAATTCACTATCTGCCCTTTCACATATTATTTTAAAACAATTCCTTCTTTTCCAATATATATATATATACCTTTAAAATTCATTTACCCAGCCATTACTTTAAAACCAATTATTTATTTTAAATAACATTTTAAAATAAGATCGAAATTTGAACCATTTAACATATCATTTTAATAGAATTTCTCCATTGAATAAAATCATGCCTAACATTTAAATTCACCATTTAATATATATATTCATATATATTAAAAAAAACAAATCAACTATATATATTATTACCTAATATTATATTAATATAACATAAAATATATAAATATTTTAATATTAAATTAATATAATAAAGAATAATAAATATATATAAATATAAATTCTTATTTTATTTTAAGCAAAAAGGAGCCACTATGCACCTCGGGCCGCACACCAAATATTAGAGTTGGGCCACGGCTGCCTTGGGCCACGTGCCACATTGGGGTTTAGGGTTGCAGTTTTTCCTTGACCACGCACATATTACACAGGCTGCGATTTTCATTTCGGTCGGTGACGCATTTCATTGATAGGGCAGAGTCTTATGGTGGGGTGGTGGCGATGGACGCACAACCGACCTACCCCAGGCCGACTGTGGGTAACACAGTCGGCTCCCTCTAAAGAGCGCCGACTATGTTACACACAACTGAGCCTGTGTGTAAGGCACGGTCGACGCACGGAGGAGGGCGCAGAAAAAGGGGAGGCAATAGGGAGGATGGGGGGATGCATGGGGCGCGCTAGGTGCAGCTCCCCACAATGCCTCCCATGGCGACTGTGGGTTGAGCCCCTTACCTCCACAACCCTCCAAATTTTTTTATATATTTATTTTTTTATATTTTTTATTTTAAAAAAAATATAGACCTACGGATTTTGAAATCCGTGCCTCTTCCTAGGGGCAAATAGAATTATTTCAATAGCATAGCTTAATATAAAATATTATATATATATGTATATATATCAACATATATACATATATATATTTAAAACACCAAAAGATAAATTGCAAGGATAAAAGAGGAAGAATTTATTCAAACCCCAATCCCAGCCAAGAACACAAAAAATTACATTTCAAAACAGAGCTTTTCTTTTCAACTTTGAAACAAGATCAACTATGGGTTTATTTTCAACATGAATCATCTCAAATTTAATAACCAATCAAGTAATATGAACCTAGTTTTGCAGGAATTTGGAGAAGATCCAGATGGTGCCTCGTTCCTTGCTTGGATTCCCTCTCTAGATCAACCATTTTTACACTTCAATCCAAAACCCACAAAAAAAACAAAACCATTCTTCCTCTCCCCATTTTCAATTTTCCAAAAACTTCATAATCCAAATTGTGAAACAAAATTCCAACATAAGGATTCCACCCTAAAAAAAATCCAAAAACCCCCTCATAAATTCTTCAAAATATAAAATGCAAAAATACCTAATTTTAAATAATTGAATTCAAACTTCTAATTTGACTTTTAATTCAATTTTCAATTTTGAATTCCAAATTTCACAATTTGACTTTCATGCATTTTCCTGTTTTTAATTTCAACAAATAGCACATTAACTTCAACATAAATAGATAAAATCCTTTCAACATCATAAATTTAATTAATTAATAAATAGATTTAATCGACGATTAAATTATCTATTAATTAAATTAAATTAATAATAAATCAACTATATTTCAACATAATTCTAGATTGCATTACACCACAACCTAAATACACTAAGCCATTTAATTCCTTTCTCTAACTTGCAATTAAATAACGAAGAGAGGGAACGATAATCAAAACAACACAACCCAACAAACAACTGATGACATACAAGGACTAGGGTGATGACTTGGCATATAAACCTAGCTACTATCTCCCAATCGAATACTGTTGGGTATTGAACACGCTCTCACCTGTGAAACCAGGTGGAGTTGATGTCCTATACCTGTCAACCTGCAAATCAAGTAAACAACAACATATAGTATAAACAACATAAAATACAAACCGTGAATAGGAAATCATAGAATTGTAGGGTACTCGCGAGTGAGTGATACGATACCATCCCCTTCACCAATACATTGCAAATAACTGACAATCTAACATGCTAGTATAATCCAAAGCATAAACATCTTTAATTCGAATATCCACTATGCCATTCCAAAACATGGAATAAAGATAACATCATATTAACATACTATCACATCAAAATATAACATTAACATCGCTTTATAGATAGCGATCAAATACAACCGAGTACCATAGTCAAGGTACTAATAGAAAACACTGCATAACCAAACAAGACACTGTTCGATCAAGAGACCAAAATGGAGGGGTCTTACAAAAAGCGTCAATATAAAGTAAAAATATAATGGATGTCATTTTTGAAACAAGAGAGAATATCTCACCATAATCAACACCCTCAACCTGACATATAGTTATCTACTTTCATTATTTTCTTGGGATCTCCAAATTATCTCATCACATAACTTTCTATCCACACACTAGAGTAGTGATAGATGTATTTATTACTAATATTGTTATCATTTTATCATATAATAGATCAATAGTAGATCTATTACCTAGTTAATTTTCGCTACAATATTTTTAAATTAGTGCTAGATACAATTAGGCTAAGCATAGAGATATTGTAACCTTATTTTGACTTCTTGTGGATGTTAAATGACCAAAATAGGGGCTTGAACATTTTGGAAATGTCCTTTGTAGTCACCTCCTTTCTCCCTATCTAAGAAAAGTTATTTTCATAAGCTTATCCTTTTTAGATCAAAATTTTCTTATGACAATTTTGTATTTCTTCCATTCTCTATGTTTTCCTTTTCATTTTAAATAGCTATTTCATTTTCTTTAGCTTATAATATTCTATATTATTTTTGTTAGAATTGGCTATGGAGATAGCCTGCTAAGTTATAGAGGCCAAATGTAGAGCACAAAGAGAGAAGATCAATATGACAAGAATAAACTGTACTCTTATCAATTATGCAACTATGATTCAATTGATGCGTAATGTATGAGAGACCCCTTGGTTATATAGCCAAGGTGAGACACGAGACTAACAAATATTATGACAAGTGTCTTAATCATATGAAATGAGATAAATTATCACAACTACCTAGGTCACATGTGTTACAAGTCAAAAGATAAAATAACAACTAATGACAACTAACACCTTCTAGAAATATTCCTAGGACCTAAGTAAACTTAACATGTAAATAAGTCCCATATGTCCCCTAGTAATGAATTAATTAGGTACAAGACTTTATTTACACCAAAAATTTTAATATTCTATTTTTATTGCCTCTATATTCTCACCATTTATGTTAGTAGACATTTTGTTCAATGTGCATGTCTATTTTATTTTTTGTACATGCTAGATAATAGTGCAACTTTAAGACCATAATACAACTATATTTTAGTCCCTAATTAGGATTTCATCTAGGATAGATTGTTATTTCTTATTTTGTACATTTTTTGTTTCAAATTCTTCACATATTAACATTATCATTTTATGTAATCAAAATATAAACATACTAATATAGTTTGCATTCTTCATTTATATAAAACCTAGCTCTTTTTCTATGATATATTAATTAAATTAATTTTATACAACACTAGAATATAAACTTACATCTATCTTTTATAATTAAATAAGCTTAAAAATTCTATTACAATTGGTTTAATGGAAGATATGCCTATTTATGATACATCTTCTTCCATAATCCCCCTTACCATTATTTTTTGACTAAGTAAGATTCTTGATAAATAATATCACGATCTCTTATACATTGGTGATTCTTCTAATGAATACCATTATGAAGGGATTCTTGTAGACCCAAACTATCTTTAAATATAATCATAGAATAATACCTTATTCACACCCATTCCCCAAAAAAATATTACACTCTCTAGAGTAACTTTGAAATATTAAAATTATATATATTGACAGTCTCAATTTTTTCATTATACCTATTGAGGTTAGCTCAAAGAATCCCTTTATCTAGCCCATTTTATTCCTATCCCTAATTTATTTACATGATTATTTTCTAACCTTTCTTATATGAATATCAAACCATTTCTTCCATCTCCATCAATGTTTAAAATTTATGCATAATAATTTTTTCATCATAATTCCCTACTTTATGTTCAACCCAATTTTCACAAATACCAATTTAATAGTAGATCACTCCATTATAATTCAAAGAGATTCTCCACACTAATGAATTGATAACATGTGTGAACGATATAAATACTATTTGGAACAAAATTATTGTTACCATCATGAAAACCCTTCCTTGGTTATTAAACTATTGACTCCTAAGATCTTAATTGTAAAACAAATTTCTATCCATGGGGTAGACCACACGTAGTGTTAGAATTAAACATGATCTGATACCATGTTAGAATTGGCTATGGATGTCAAGATCTATGGACCAAATAGAAACCACAAAGAAGAGAGAAAATAATATGACAAGAATAAACTGTATTCAATGTCAATGATAATGCTTCAATGTGTGTTTACAATGAGAGAACCCTTGGTTATATAGCCAAGGTGAGAACATAGGAGTGCATAAGATTATGACAAGTGTCGTAATCTTATGACATGAGACAACAATGAAAAGCTATCACTCCACCTAAAGTGGAAAGGTGATAATGTGATAACCACCACAAATAGTGGATCTACCACAAAAGGTGGAAACCTAATCACATGATATGTCCATGAAAGGTGGAGGTGATAAAGTAATAAGAAGATAAGTCCACCAAAGGTGGAAATTCTCCAACAACTCCTATGTGGTCCCTAAGTAAACTTAACTAAGGTGTAATTATGACCTAGGACAAGGTACAAAATATTTAATTACACCAACACCCCCCCTTAAGTGCAACTTAGGGAGAATGTACACAAATGCAAACAATGCAAGATGGGTCCCGACAACTAGGCCATGTTAGGTACCCATGTACAAATGCAATGCAATCTCTCACAAACGGAGAAAAGGAGAAAACCCAGTGGGACAAAACTCCTCCCCAAAAGAGAGATGAAATACAATATAGAAATGCTCTCAATCATGAATGAGAAGGTAAAAACCCCATGTGAGGAAAAAGACCCCCCCATAAGAGAGAAGTAGAAGAGAGACAAGGCAGCCCCCCCTCAATGTTGAGTCTCTTGGAATGATGGTAGAAGCTCGGCATTGAATGCTGAAGATGATCCAATTTCGCCAAACAACGTTCCTCCCCTTAGGAAGAAACAAAACCAAGGATGTATGCAGGATGTATGATGTCTCTGAAGCATGCTCAAGTGTCTCCATGTTGATGCCGAAAGATGACACACTCCAAACAGGCATTCTAGGCCACACTGCTGAAGAGTACAATCCAACATCTAGTAGAGAAGAATGTAGAACATGATCCAAAGAGAATGATATCCCCTCCAAAGACAAAGAAGCCTCCTTCAAATGTTGTCCAAAACTATCCACACTCACGCCAAACTGCAAAGAATGATCATGTAGAGAATGAACAAGAGGGTCAGAGTGTTCCCTCACAACAACTGAAGAAGGAGCATCTTCATCAAAGAGAAGATGAATTTCATCAATGATGTCCCCCAAATCTGCAAGATGAGACTCCATAAACAAGTCTGAAATACCTGTCAAGAAGCCATCCAAAGTAGCCATATCTAGAAGACAATGTATATCCTGCTGCACTGAATCACAAGGAACCCAAACTGTGGTTTCACAAGCATCATCAACTGCAACAGTAGATGGAGGAGATGAAATGCATGGCTCAAGTACTGGATCTGATGTGAGAACTCCCAAGTTCAAGTAGCCAAATGTCTCCTCATGGTTCACATTAGAAGTGTGATCAACAACCGAAGGAAAAATGTCACCATCAGAAGCAAAATTTGCAAAGGTATACAACTGAGATGAATGATCAACCACCCCAGTAGCAATGATCTCTCTACTCTCCAAGTCTCGAATGATGACTGAATCAGGTGTGAACTCCACAGTTCTCCCATTTCCACCATGTGTAATCTGATATATGGAAAGAAGATTGTTCGTCAAATGAGGAACACACAAAACATCCTGGAAAGTGTTGTCCCCAAAACTAATAGATCCCTTCCCAAGTACACTCATGTATGTATTGTTTCCCATCAATATAGGAGACATAGAACAAGGCTGAAATGAAGAGAAAATAGATTGTGAAGATGCCATATGATGTGATGCTCCTGAATCTAGAAGCCATCTACCTGATCCTGGACTTGAAAAAGCACAAAGAGCGTAGATTCCAAATGGACTTTACCCTTAGACTGTTTTGAGGAAGAAGAAGAAGAAGAAGATTCAGACATTCTAGAAGGCAAATCAATTTGATTTCTTTTGAGAAGATTTTTCAACTCATCAATATCCTTCTTATAACAATAATGTTCTTCATGTCCATCCTTCTTGCAATATGCACAAAAAGACCTCTTCTTCTTAGATGACTCTTCTTTTGAATGAGTGGATTCTGATTCTTTATGTGGCTTGTTCTTTTTCATCTTTTGCTTCTTATCAAGATTCTTTGATTATTTCTGTACCTTTGACTCACTAGAAACCAATGCATGTGGCTTGGAAGACTTGATTAGACCCATGTTCATTAACTTAGCTTCCTCTTGGATTAGGAGATTTGCAAAGTCATCAAACTTAGAATCAACATATGATGCTCCCATAGAAAGTCGATGGGTATGAAAGCCAAAAACAAATACTGAATACTCAGGACCAAGCTTGGATAACACATTTAGAATTAACTATAAATCCTCTTTTTCAATACTGCATTCTTTCAACTGTGTTTTTAATTGCTTTATTTTTGGAGATGTAGTCTTGGATGTGGTCAAAACTTTTAGGATCAATATTCATCAAATCATTATCAATCTGATATCCCCTAATCTTATCTGTTTTACCATACAACTTTTCAAAAGTCTCCCATACTTCTTTAGCTGTTTTACATGAATCAATATGAAATTGTAAATCAAATGAGACTAGTGAACATATGCATCCAAGTGTTTTCTCACGATTAATCTCCCATCTTGCCAATTCATTAGCATCAGTAGGTTGAGAAACAGTTTCCTT
The DNA here is from genome assembly GCA_007115665.2 of Sequoiadendron giganteum. NCBI lineage: Eukaryota > Viridiplantae > Streptophyta > Pinopsida > Cupressales > Cupressaceae > Sequoiadendron > Sequoiadendron giganteum. The sequence goes on along the minus strand of CM021102.1, from coordinate 286,343,341 downwards.
TAGATAGCCTATTAGACCTTTTTTCAAGAGATAATTCCATACTGATTTTCTCCATGTAGCATAATTATGTGGAGTTAGGAGTTCAATTTGAGATTTCCCCATTGCAAGAACACAAACCAAGCAAAAGAATGCAACCAATCACTGCAAGATTACCCCCCCAAATCACTCAATCATGAAGCCCCCCTAATCAATATCTGATTTGACACTTTATACTTAGTGCGTTCACAATTGCCACTACCAAAAATAGCAAAGTGGACTTTGATCTTGGTACATGCAGATGCCAAAATAGGCCACAAACTCACAGTAGAAAAATTACAATAGATGAGATAAATCTAATTACACCACTGAAAATTACAAGAAAAATTATGCATTTTCAAAAAAAATGGCACTCAAAAATGTTACCGTAGGAGCAAGTTATGAGCTCCCGAAATGCCCAAAATGAGGATGAAGTAGCAACACCTGTGAGAATCTGCAATTTCTGGAAAAACCAGAAGCTAAAACTAAAAACTGATTGCACCACTGTGAAGATCACGAAAAATTAGCTCAAATCAAAAAAAATTGCTCGAAAAAAAGAGCCAAAATGACTGAGATATGAGCATTTGAAGTTGGACTGCAAAAACAAAAAGCTCATCCGAGAGGGGTCAAAAAATTTCAACAAAGTGCTGACGCAGTGCTGATGTATTGCTGATGTCTGCAAAATGCTATGTTAAAATTGACGGCCGTTTGACCGTCACCGATGCCGTCGCTCCTCCTTGCTGCAAAAGTTTTCAGAGAACAAGCATATGCTTCAGAATCTTCTTGATTCGCCGATAAAGAAATATCCGCCGGAATATTTGTTTGACCGCCCGGAACTTCGGATTTTGTGCCTGGCGGTGTAGAATTTTTCTGCCGGATTTTTCTGTGTGTCCGCCAATGGCTGGCGGAGTATAGAGCTGCGGGTGAGGATAGTGGTGGGGACCACTGACTGTACCCTCGGCGGGTACAACGGTACTGCGAAGTACCTGCAGTCTGTGGACTGCGGGTACACCCGCTTTTAAAAAAAAAAATATATATTTTTTTATATTTTGTTTTTTAAAATTTTTCAAATCAAAAAGTTTGTAATACAAATTTTCTTTTAAAAAGAATTTCAATTTTTTTTTTTTTCAAAATAGAAAAATATTTTATTTTCAGAAATCGTACCGTCGTGCAATTATGATGTCTGGGGGGCCGTACGGCTCTACGGCAAAAAAAAATTGTCTCATCGGATGACTTGCTCCGATTTGGATGATTGGACAGTCGATCTTAGGATTTTTGGCCCTTCTGGACGCAATGGCAGGGTCGGATTCAACCCAAAATGCTCCAAAAATGCAGCTACCTTCTGGATCTGGCAACCACAATGCAGCTTCAAACCCTCTTAGATTTGGCCTCGTATGTCCGATTTGGACGAAATAAAAAGCAAAATCATTTTTTTCGAACCTTCCGAACGCAATGGTGAGCTTAGATTTGCACCAATAAGCTCTGATATAAACTTGCAATAAAGAGCCAAAAATGGAACCTCCCCAAATCTGGTACCTCTCTTCAGAAAATGACTCTCCAATGGCACCCAACCCGCTCTGATACCATGTTAGAATTAAACATGATCTGATACCATGTTAGAATTGGCTATGGATGCCAAGATCTATGGACCAAATAGAAACCACAAAGAAGAGAGAAAATAATATGACAAGAATAAACTGTATTCAATGTCAATGATAATGCTTCAATGTGTGTTTACAATGAGAGACCCCTTGGTTATATAGCCAAGATGAGAACATAGGAGTGCATAAGATTATGACAAGTGTCGTAATCTTATGACATGAGACAACAATGAAAAGCTATCACTCCACCTAAAGTGGAAAGGTGATAATGTGATAACCACCACAAATAGTGGATCTACCACAAAAGGTGGAAACCTAATCACATGATATGTCCATGAAAGGTGGAGGTGATAAAGTAATAAGAAGATAAGTCCACCAAAGGTGGAAATTCTCCAACAACTCCTATGTGGTCCTTAAGTAAACTTAACTAAGGTGTAATTATGACCTAGGACAAGGTACAAAATATTTAATTACACCAACACGTAGTGTGTCCCACTTATGGGATATTAGAAATTTGTATGCTTGGGGATTTGTTTTAGAAAACACCTTCATTTGAGGGTATTTATTCAAACAAAGGAACCTCTATTTGAAGGTGTTTACATAGTTACCTGCTAACGAAGGGGTACCTTTGTTTGAAGGTTATTAATATTTTAATATTCATTTTTTTTTAGCCCATGAAAATGACCTTTATTTGAACATCAAGGTCTTTATTTCACACACATGAAAAAATAGAAAATTAGAGAAAAATAAATTTGAAAATATATGTGCAATAGTTATTGATGTTTTTGATTAGAGGTAAACAAGTTTTGAAGGGGCCCCAAACCCTTTACAAAAAAGGAAATTTATATCAAAAGATAACTAAATTGAACATTCAACAACCAAAACACAACAAGACATCAGCCAAACAACTACCAAAAAGAAGGAATAAAAACACAAAACTACATATTGTTTAGAATATTTGCAACTTCCATGTCACTCTCAATAGTCTTCTGATGTGCATCCATGACTTTAGACATATCTTTAGTAGGAACCCCAACTTGCATCTTGGTCTTATTGCAAGTTCTAGCACCTGACCCCAAAACATTTACCTCATTAACCAAAACATCTTGCGAACCAATAGACTTATCAACCGAAGCTTCCTCCACCACTTGCCTTTCTCCAGCAACATCTTTCTCACCAACAACTCCCCCCATCCATTTATTGGCCTTCTTGGCCTTCTCATTGATAATAGGGAGGCCCTTAGCCTCATACCTCATAGAATATTTAGTCCCTTCAATGACCTTATCCAATTTCATGCTAATCCTTTCCATCTGCTCTTCCAAGGTTAGAATTATTTGTTCAAAAATCTGCTTCATCTTCAACATCTCCTCAGAAACAATCTTTAAGGAATCAAACAACTCATCAACTTGAGTCTGCAAAATATTGCAAAGAGTCCCCAAATTTTCTCACAAAAACCTAAACCCTCACATTAGTAATGTTGAGTTCAAGAAAAAACCATTTGAACAATCTAAATAGGGAAATGGTGCCCTCCTTAGCCAAATCCAAAACATTGGGCAAGTCCTCCTGATCAAAGTTAAACACATCCCTAGCCTCCATATCACCCTTCTGGGAAATACTATTCTTATCCTCACTCTCACAGACCTCCTTACCTTTAGCCCTAGCCGTCGAAATTTGAATTTTATGAAGGAGATAACAATGTCCTCAACCACTATCCTCCTATTCTACTTCTCCATATCCACATCAAGGGTTTCCAAAGCATCCTATCCGCCACCAATTTTTGGAGGAGAAGCAACATGCTTCTCTTGGACAGGGCTACTAGACCTTATATCCAACTTATTTTTTCTACCCTCCTTCAGACCCTTCTTCCTTTTAGACCACAAAATAGGGGGCTCGAGGACACATCTTCAACAATACCAATCAAAAATTTCAAAATGGAAGAGGGAGTGGCATTCCCAGCATCACAAGGTTTTTCACCAACCTCTTCCTCACTACAAGTCTCATAATCCTTCAGGTCGGGAACATAATAACCTTTACCACTCTTACTCGAGGCAGGAGGTTGTGAAACTACTTCCATAGAGCCCTATGAATTAGGAACATAATCCTCATCCTCTTCCGACTCAGACTCCTCCAAAACCACTTTCTTCTTTTTCCCTTTCAGACTCATCGATTCTTCCTTCGACACAATCTCATATTCCAAGGCCGACTTCTATTTCTTACCTTTAGGATCCATTGTAGGTTGCTTAGGAACCACAAAATCCTTAGCATAATCCGTAATTAGAAAAATCAAACCAACATGCAACACAAGATTCTGAAGATTCCTTTTATAATCCTTAAGACCATACTCCCAAGAATCCAAACGATAGAAAGGAAAGGATATTTTATTCTTATGAAAAAAATGATTCAAAAGAACAAAATGATAACCATTAATAGAAGAGAACCAACCTTTTAAGGTTATGTACCTCATTAATTCCTCAACAACATCTCCCCATAGGGCTTTGATGGAACTGCGCTGGTAACCACCAATCTTAGCCTGCTTGAGATTTTGTTCTTCATCCCCTTTGAAGAAAATTCGTAGAGAAGATTTAGATTCCTTCTTATCTCTATAAACCTTTTTTCCCTTCGAGGATAGACCAGTAATTTTCACAATGAAACCTTCATTGATATAAAATTCTATGCCACTCCATTTCAAAACCTTGTTATTCCATCCTTTGACAAATGAGGCCGTAGCCTGTGAGTTATTCCCATGGAGACGTTCCAAGTATTGAGTAAGCCCACTCTTATGTAGTATTCACCACACCTCAGTTTTGTTCTTCAAGGTGTCATAAGAGAAAGGATCTGTCTTGTCTCGATCGCTGCCCATGCTCACAAGATTAGCAAAACTGAATAGCTTGAGAAATTTGCAGACGATTCAGAGAAACCTCAAGAAAGGAAGCCAGGAAATACCCACAATATGTGTGACCATGGAATGGTTGCAGAGGATCATAATTAGCCTTGAAGGCCACCCTATATGGAGATTAATCAAAGTACCATAAGCCTGAGCATGATCCAACTCACCTTCATTCCAAACAATAAGTGGCCATGTGAACAACGCCATGTAAGTACATAACATGATGAATCCGCCATCCAACTTAGCAATTTTGGTAATCATGATTAAGGAAAGAAAGAGCCTCAATGGTAAGGGGGTCATCGACATCCCACACCCTAGAGACACTAACACCATAGTTAGCAAACACATCCACAAGACCATTCCCTTCCCTAATAATGTGAAATATAAAATTCATCAAAAGAATTTAAAATTTCAATGTACCCATAATAAGGGATTCAACACTCCATGAGGGGACATAAGACTTCTTCATATTGTTGTTAATATTTAATGAGTATCCCTCAAGCCACACCTTTGTATATCCTTTAGATTGAGCCATCTTCAAGACATGATAGGTTGCAAACGCTTTCGTGAAGACTAGTTATTGATGTTATTGCTTCAATAAAAAAGAATTTAATTAGGATATATATAGAAAATTTTAGTTTATATGGAATAAACTACATGTAAATCGTATTTAATCTCATTTTTAAAATTAATAAAAAAATAAAATGTTCAACAAAAAATTATGAAAAATATTTATACATTCGATAATAGTGTTACTAATCTGTGTTTAAGAATGTATAAATTTATCCTTTTAAAATAAAAACTTATGTGATATGGAATAAATGTCACTTTTAAAAATTAGTGTTAACTATAATTTTTTTCATTATCTCACATAAAAAACTCACAAATCATTTTTAAAAATTAAAAAAAACGTAGAATATTCACACAACATATCAAAAATCACAATTCATATCATCTTCAAATTCTTATTGAATTAGTTGCTATCCATGACAAAAGGTGAAAATTTGGTTAAAAGGAATTAAAATGTGACCAAAAATGGGATAGACTATTGTGGGATCACTCTATGAATTTTTTTTATTTTCTTCCATCCACTTCAGAAAATTGATGCATATAATCTCACTTAGAATTAGAAAAGTGGTTATGTAATCATTTAATAATCATTGGGTATGGAATATAGATGTGAAATAGGAGAAACCATTTGGATTTATCCCTTTAAACATCCTTTAATCAAATTAATTTTGGATTAGGATTTCTTGAATATAGGTTGAGGCATATGAAAGGAAATATTTTTTTTCAAATAAAATTTCATAGTGGTAATTGGTGGTTGATAAGATCATAGAGGATATTCAATAAAACTTAGGAGCTAGTAAAATGAAAAAACCATATGGGGCCTACTTTTGACATGGAAAATAAAATTGCTATAATTAGAATTTACAAGACAAGGTGGAAAATGTGGATAATTTAAAGTCCTTAAATATTCGAAGTACCAAAGATACCTCCTTGACACTAATTCAAGTAAATTATAATTTGATGGATTGTTTAGGGGAAACCCACATCAAGTGGAAGGGGGAGGGTTTAATCAAGAATAGTAAAGGTCAATTGTTGGGTGCCTTTGTAAAGAATTTAGGGATCTAGACCAAAAATTATGCCAATTTTTTTGTTTCTTTAATGCATAATCCCTTCCAAGGACAACACCATTACTAAGTTAGTTGTTGATGTAGACTCCAAAAACATTAGAAAGTTGTTAAATTTGATGGCTATCCCTCACTAGTCCTACAATTCTATCATAGAGGATACAAATTAAATTATAAAGACCTTTGAGTACTAAAAATTTAATCATATTTTTAAGGAGGGCAACATCCCTGATAACCTTCTTCAAAATGGTGAAAACATAAAATGAATTAAATTCTAGAATGATGAGGGAACTTTCACTCAAATCATTAAACATAAATTGCATGAAGAAGCTATGTATAATAATTAAAAATCAACTACCACCTCTTAACATGTTTGATGCTAACATAAATGAAAATAAATGGGAGGATAGGGGATATGATGACCAAGTACCATGGAGGAATGGAAAGATAAGTATTAATGATTTTTTGAAGGAACATGCTAGAAGTAGGAAAAACTTGAGAAAGATAATGGATTTTTGGGATACCAATCCACAAAAAAACTAACTAGTACTAGGAAAAAGAATAGGAAGATTACCATGGAGAGATAATTACAAAAAGTGGAGCCCTCTAGTTTAATATGATTCATTAAAATAATGTGAACGTTTAGGACATTCTAAGTATGGTAAATCTCACATCCTACTCAAGGAATCCCTCAATGACCATGACCCAATTCTTTTAAGAGAATTTGTAACTTCATGGAAGGGAGGAATTATCTACATTAGAAGTATTTATTTTAGAGTCTTTGAGGATTTAATTTCCTTGTCCACTAGGCTAAAAATGGAGGGAATCAAACTAAAAAATTGGTCAAAAGTCATGACAATGAAGTGATGAATACTTTACTCAGAAATGATGATAAAATTTCTAGATTCCACAATGGGTTCAATAGAAACAACTTACCAAGATTCTAGAAGGAGGCAATTCAAACCCTTATGAGATATATCATGTTTGTAGGTAGATATAATTGGTTCTAGTCTTACGTTTTCCCCATGTTAAACTATCTTAGACAAAACATAAAAATAAATTTCATTTTTGGATATTTAGTTCTCTTGAGGAATTTATTGCTAAAGTCTTAACAAAAAAGAGAGAATTGCTAATTCTTTAGGGGATAACTTACTTACCTCTATGATTCTTCCTCATGATGTTACTTTAGGTCCATTCAAAGGTAAAATCAAGTCCATAGTGATTGAAAAGAAGGCCCCAGCCCTAAAGTGAATATTTTATCTTCCTCCCTGAATGCTACCCTCACAAATTACTAGTCCTTTGGTTGAGTATATTAATACCTAGGATAAGGGAAAATAAATTTGGGATGAAGGACCATCTAATACTTGTGTCACTTAGAGCCACTTTGGACTCACAAATTTTTCATGCACCATCCATCATAGATATAAGAAAAGGACTAGATTGTTTCTAGGCCCATCCCCAATGAGGACCCCAATTTTTTTGGCTGCCCAATTATAGACCCCATGGTTGTTACTATCACTTAAACTAAGGACCCCAAGCTTGTTATTTCCTTTGACCCAAAATACAGTAATCCAAAAGGAGATGATCTAAATGGGAAGTGCATACACTACAATACTTTGGAGGTCAAAACTAGGAAGCTTCACGTAGCCTGTTATTGCACAACAATGTCATAAAATGGATGCTTACCCAAAAAAATACCTTAAAAAGAAAATATAGGATTTAGAAATGGAGTTATCTACAATTAAAAACAATGGAAAAGTGAGGAAGTGGATGATGAGATTTGGGAAGAGGTGAAGAAATTAGTTAACACTTTTAATAGGTTGGATAAACTTAGAGAACAAAACATAATCTAGATAAGAAAGACCATGCTGATCTCAAGAAGAAAATTCATGAGGTGGCTGATTTTAGTAGGGAGACAACCAAGAATTAAACTACTAGCCCATATGTATTATAATGCAAACTACATATAAATGATATGAAGAGATCTAGGATGGTCTTGATAGAAGGACAAGATCTCAGGTTATGGAGAAGAAGGATAAATTATATTAGAAAAAAAAGTAGAAGGACAAAGAAAAATCCAAGGATAAGGAACCTAATGAGATCACATTCATAAAAAAGTAGACTTTCTTAATAGTAAATGGTAGGCTACTAGAAATTTGTAGAAGCTTGATGACCACTAGCCTTTCTTTGTGTTTTTTTTAGCTTTGTATTATTTTTGTTGTCTCTTTAATTATATATTATTTTTTGGGGTAAATTGTGTTTGTCAATATTTATCTCACCTCCTGTGAGACTTGTTACATTTACCTCTATGGCTAATTTTTTGTAAAGTTTATGGGCCCTTAAATCCATTTTTACCAATATTAAAATAGAATTTGACACTAATAAATTAGGGATATTTAAGCAATGAATTCATCTTTGACATTTGGTGGATTCTCTTTTATTTAACATGGAAACCTCAATATAAGGTACACATGTTACGATGAATAATACCAAATTCTTGACATACATGATTTGTTTTTCCATAATTAATCTTACCAAGTGAGGAATTTTTATGCTCATGAGTATGTGTAATGGTCATCTTCCATTTTTATATAGTTTTTTGAACTATATAGTTGACTAAAATCCCTTTATATTTAGAAAACTTATGTTTAGACTTAAGAAGTAATTTATGTTGCTGCAATTGAAATCTTTGACCTTTATGTAAATTAGGAGATATTGGCACATAATCCACACGGACAAGGAGAGATAAAATATTGAAAATATAAGTCATAAGAAATCATTGTTAATCCTATATTATCCTCTTGTGAACTAGAGTCATATAAATGGTCAATAAGTGTGTGAGTCAAATTTATTAAGTATAAAGAAAACAAGATGAATCAAACCATTATAAAGTTTTATCACTTAATTATAATATAAAGTCAATAATAAGTAAAAATCATGATATAAATGTTCATAATTATCATTAAAATTAATTTAACATGCAACAAAGCATTTATAGCATCTTTTTAATTGTCATGTAATATTTTCTCACTAATTCTAACAATATCATTAATTTGTATGACATCATTATGGGTGGTATCTCTATCTAAAAATATACCATTAATATCTATCGAGGTCATATGCGGTATGTATTATTGATCATCATTTAATCCATCATCAAGTATAGATGAAGGTACATATAAAAAAAAGATGACTCTATAGAATCATTGTGACATGTAGAAGGAATATAATCATAATGTGTAATAATTTCATGAAATTTACTTGCATCACATGATGTAACCTTCATAGGATTAGGTGTATGTATATGTGTGGTGATATAGGTACTAAAATGAAAAGGTATTGGGGTTGAGAATAGTAAATCTCTAGGAACTATATTTCTACCTTGGCTAAGTCTGTACCTTAATTTCTTTCCACATTTAATCTAAAAATTTATCCTTTGGCATGTCTAGGTGTAATCTTAAAAATATTATAATTTTGCTTCATGTTTTTCTAATTTTACATCAATCCACTCTACTCTCTAATCTAGTGGTATTTACAAATACCTTTGAAGGGATATGAAATCACTTGGGAACATGCTCTCCTAATTTAACCCTTATAAAATGGACTAGCTTTACAATCATGTAAAATATCAAAATAATCAACATCAATTGTGCAAATGTGCTTAGGATGATTATATAGATATAGTTTTATTTTAGGTAATTTGATAGGTAGGTTTTCTTAGAATAATCCTTAAATGTGAATGATATTTCCTTAATTTTTGATGATAATTGATGAATGCATTTGAATTCCATTAAATATAAGGACATAGCACTAAATTGTGTAAATGTGTGTTTAATTGGCTCAAGGTAGAAAAATAATGGGTGATATTTAGCCATAATTTGGATGGGACCATATTATAAATTAGGGGTTAGATCCATTGGTGCACAATTAACCCACACCAACATAAATCACTTGAGACATGAAAATTGGAAAATCTATATAAATGACAAATGTATGAGTATGAATACATGAATAGACATAATAAATACATAATATAGGTGAGTATATCATAAAATATGTATATATAGATAAGGTGGAGGATAAATGCGTAGGAATATGTGTGAGTAATAGTATGAGGAAGGAGTCATAATTTGCACAAGATTGCCTCATTTTTTGATATATAAATGTATAAATTTATTCTCTCAAAATGAGAATAAAAATAAATGAGAAATGACATAGATAAGAATTTTTTACCATGGATTCACTATTTTGTTTAAAAACATAAATTCTCTCTATTATTGTTATTGGTTTGTATGCATATTTTTCCTTACTTTGTAAATAGCTCTCCTCTAATAAAAGAAATAGATTATTTTGGTGATTGATATACATTTAGAATCATCCCATAAATAGGTGTAGATATGTTCTTCTAGTTCCTAGTAAAAAATTATAAATTATTGGGGCCTACATTTTTTAGGATGAATTCTTAATTGTACTAAGATGTAAATGTAATTAATTTTTTATATTGTGTTGTGTCCTTCAATATTTTAGTGAAAAATTATTTTTTATTTTAGTGGAAGACTTACCATGTTCTTGGTTCTTATTTTTTATTAGTATAGTGGAAGTTGTATGGTGAGTGATTACACTTTTCCTTACATACTAGTTGCACATAATGTGTTTGCATATACCATACATATAGAATCATATGATGCTAATGATGATAATTTCAATAGAGTAGTCCTAATGTGTGTTATTATTTTCATAATGGCGTATAATATATTAGTGGATAGTTAGTTAATAGAGCACTTACTATTGTAAATAATAGTCTATTATCAAGTCAATCAACTACTAGAATTATCATTGCGTGTGGTTATGAAATACAATAATTATGTGGGTGTGCCATAAAAAAATAATAACCCAAGGCATGTCCCCACTTCACCTATTATGTAAGAGGTAATTGAATATAAATCCCTATTAGAGTAGCATGGGTTTTAACCAAATACACGTCAAAATGTCTAAGATTAAAGAGGTACATAATAGATATTGGTGATGTAGAGAGGGTTGGTTTAACATTAATTTTTATCTCCCAAAGTTTTAGAAAATATAATTAACATTCTCATTTGAGTAATAATCTTAACGGTTTATAAAAAGGAGATGATTATGGCATTGCCTGGGATGTGATCATCTACTATTGTGTGGCCTGCATGAGGGCCATCCCCTCAATGCATTTTGTTTTTATTTTGTTCTTCACCTTCCTTGTCTACGTTTTACTGTAGGGTGGGATATTTGTATGCTCTGGGGGTTTGTCTTATTTCTAAGCACTTATTTTGGATTTTTTGGGTCCAACCTTGGCAGGCTTGTGTGGTGAGGGTGTGTGATCATTTTCAACCTGGCAAGGTCTTAGTGTTTTCTTTTGCATGGCTTCGGGGGAGACATCGGGGGTCAAATCCCCTCTCGATTTTTGAGCTGCATTTGGAGCTTCTTCTCCAAATCATTCTTTGAGGGTATTTAACAATAATTTGTTTTAAAATGATTCAAGCAATGGTGGATGTTTTCTAGTTGTTGGTTCGTGTATACAAAAGATAAATGGTTTCCTAGAGTGTACCAAAGATAGGCCGGTGTTGTTCATTCAACCTAAGTCAATTGCAGAAGATATCAAGTATTTCTCAAAGCATGCTTTACTCTGTAAATTTTGGGGAATGAGGGTTTCACTCCAATTATTGGAATCATGGGCTCATTGTACCTAGTCCCTGGAGGGTGAGATAGAAATAATGTTGTTATAAAATAGTTACTTCATGGTGACATTTAATTGCATGGCAGATCACAATAGAATGTTTGAAGGTGGGTCTTATTTCTAGAACCAGGTTGGTTTATTTATTAAACCATGACATGCGGGTTTTGATCCTTTGGAGGAGCTTCCAAATCGGGTTTTGGTGTGGGTTCATCTCCCCAAATTTCTAGTTGAATATTGGTGCAATGACATCTTGCATTGAGTTGCTTCACTACTGGTGAAACCGTTGGGTCCTTCTTAGCAAACTCAAGATAAAAAGGTAATGAATTTTGCTTGTATTTGTGTTGAAATGGATTTAAATAACCCTCTTCCAGATTCTTTGGAAATTCGTGTGGGTTCATTCTATTGGGTGAAACAACTTGATTATCAGACATTTCCCTTTCATTGTCATCTCTTTCATATATATGGCCATCTACAACTCAGAGATGCCTAAAGTCTAAATAGTCTGTGTCTCAAGCTGCTCATCCTCCTCACAATCCTCCTAAGGTTGAAAAAGGAAAGGACCCCATTCCTGGTGAGGCTGTTGGTGCAGAGGGTTTTATTCCTGCTAAGGCTTGTAATAGGAACCAAGGTCAAAAGAAGACTCTTAAGGAGTGCTAGGAAGGATATACCTTTAATAGATTTGAGCTTTTGGATGATCCTAGCTAGCAAGAGGTGAATCCAAGAATGATGACTATGGATCAGGGTGTTTCAAAAGGGGTTTAGGAAGGAATTATTCTAGATTACAACCAGACTTCTCAAGAGATTGGGGCTTTGCAAATGGAAACCGATCTAATTTTGGTGGTTCATGGGAGGTCTGAGAATCTTGTGGATATGAAGATGGGGGAGGGATATATCTCTACTCTATTGGTGAAAGTGGGGTCTAAATAGGTAAAAGGAAACAAGGCTTCTCCTTCGTTGGGAATTATTCAGAGAGACCAAAAGAAAGGGGTTGTTGAAAAGTCTTCTAAAGTTGGGAGAAAGAAGGATTTAAAGAAAATAAAGATGATGGGGGAGGCTTTGGTGGAGTCTGGGTCTATTAAGACCCTGGATTCCCATTTTTCTAACCCTCCAAAATAATCATCCTCTCCTAGAATGTAAGGGGCTTGAACAGTGGCCCTCAACAAAAAATTGTTCATGATTTGTTGAGAACTCATTCTCTTGATGTTCTTTTTTTATAGGATTCTAAGTTAACTATTGAAGGTATGATTGATTTGTGGCCTCAGCTATGGAGGTGGGGTAGTTTCCAGTGTATTGGGGCTCATGGTAATGCAAGGGGGGTGGCTTGCCTATGTAACTCATTGAAGATTCATCCTCTTTGGTGGTTGTCCTCCAAGTCTTCCATCTCTGTGGTTGCTTCAAGTCTGGAGTTGGGGGAAGATATTCTTCTTTCAAGCATCTATGCACCTACTGATTTTATTGGTAAGCAATTATTGTGGTCTCATATTATTTTCATTTGGAGCCTTGCTCCTCTGTTCCATTGGATTATTGCAGGTGATTTCAATACCATTATTGAGTTAGATGAGAAGGGTGGTATTATGAGATTCAATCCCTTTGATTTCATTTTTCATGATAAAATTTATGCGTTGAATCTAGTTGACATTAAGCCTCAGAATGGTCTGTTTACTTGGAAAAATAGGAGATTGGGAGAGAGTTGTATTGTTGAGAGACTTGACTATTTCTTGGTGTCTTGTTTTTGGGTTGGTGGATGGTGGTCTAGTTGCTTTGAGATTTCAGACTGGTGGGGCTAAGATCACTTGCCTATTAAGCTATTATCTACTTTGTCTCATGTTGTTCAATCCCCCTCTTTCAAGTTCTAGCTTATGTGGTTAAGCGATTCTTCTTTGTAGGTGCATGTGGCTGAATGGTGGAGGAGTGGAAGACCAACTTATGTCACTGCTATGTATTCTTTTTCCAAACTGCTGCAATATGTAAAATATCAACTCAAAAGGTGGAATAGGTAGTGCTTTGGAAATATTTTTCATGATAAGGTTGCTTCTCAAGTTGACTTGGATGTCATCACTCAAGAGATAAGGGAGTTTGGTATTTTTTAAGGATTTAATTAGGGAGGAGGAAAGGGCTTTGAAAGCTTTAGAATAATGTGAGCTGAACAAGGAAATTTATTGGAAATAGAAGGCTTGAGTTGAGTGGTTATAGGAGGGAGACAAAAACACCACTTTATTCTTCAACTTGGTGAAGGCTAAGAGACATGGTCATTCTATGCATGTTCTTGTGAATGACAAGGGTGAGCATTTTTCTTCTTTGTAGGATATGTATAGAGAAGCTTTGTAGTTATTTGCTTCATTATTTAGAGATGATTCTCAAGATGGTTTGGCGGAAGAAAACCAAGTTCTATCTTGATCTATTTAGGATCTAGGACAATTGCTTATAGAGTGCTTAACGTAAATGATCACTTAATACAATGCTCAAATGAATAAATGAACATAATATAATTGCCAAGATAATGAACTGAAAAGAAAGAGAGAAAATAAAGAGGAGAACAAACGCAATTGATAACGGAGTTCGTCCCTAAGGACTACGTCTCCGGGCCCCTCTCCAACGAAGTGGACGATCCGATTATACTCCAAAATCAGTTACAATTGCTTCAATGACTATCTCCTTCAAGCACAACAGCATAACGTTCCTCTGATGTGCGGGAATGTCTGCAAAATCTCCCGAGCATTCTCTCGTTCTCACGACCTGGACTTGGAAAAACAAGGCCTATACCCCTCTTTTTATACATACAATTTGCCTTATCAGGCTTAACCACCAAAATAAATACCTAACTCCCTTATGATCTCGTATAACATCTCTGATATCTCCATTTGGCTTTTGGTTTAGATTGTTAGAGTTGGTGTTACTTGTTTATGGCTTTATTAAGCCATTTGGTTATGGCTCGGTTAACAAAACCTTAACAAAAGAAACACTGTGGCCCTATAATTCCAAGGCATGTCGCGTGGTCTATCGGCAATTACACATTTTACTGGCCGTGGGGTCGGCGGTTCCAACCTTGCCGGCCCCGCTTTATCACCAATACCCGAACCGTTTAACAACAAAAGAAAACAATGCTATATATGATATAGACCACTACGTTTGGTGCAACGGTTAACGGCCCGGCCGTTTGGGCGGAGATCGCAGGGTCGACACGTGTCACCCTCTTATTCACCGACCCAGATGACGTGTCCGATGACGAAGCCGACTGGACTGCCACCTGGGATGCCCGTACTGTACAGATGGCCGCTTGTCATGTTATGATTGGTCCGTACGATCTGAGTCACCTGCCACGTGTCTCATACGAATTCATCCATATGGATTCCGTATAGTACGGACTGACACGTCAGCATGATGATGTCATCATCTGTACCCTCAAATTGACTGAAGTTTGACTGCTTCTAGCTCGAGCATACGACGTCGGATTTTGACGAAACGAACGCCGTCGGAATCGTCTCGACAAGCTCTTCGCAATGACGCTAGTTCTGTCGATTTTCAAGATGATTGTTTTTTTCACCTTCTGGACGCCCTTGAAGCCAGTTTGACCGGCCGTAACTTGCACAAACGGAGTCCTTTTCGCCCCGTTCAAGTTGCGTTGGAATCAGGACATCGTTCTCTTTTTGATGGTGTTGAAATCTGGAGCATTGGGAACACTTCAATTTTCACTAAAAAATGTCCCCCGGATCATATCTTGTATCCCCTCTTTGGTCACAGGGGAGATGAATGAGCATCTTTTGGGAAATATCTCACTAGAAGAATTAGAGGCTACTATTTTCCAAATGAAGAAAGGGAAAGCTCTAGGCCCTGATGGATTTCTGGTTGAATTTTATCAAGAATTTTGGGATATCATTAAGCTCGACCTTTTGGAGGTGGTTCATGAGTCTCAAAGAAATAAGTAGATGTTGCAAAATTTAAACTCTGCTTTCCTTGATCTCATTTCCAAATGTGAAGGGGCATATCGTTTGAGTCAGTTTCGGCCCATTTCCCTTTGTAATGTGGTTTATAAAATCATTTCCAAATTGACTGTTGAAAGGATAAAGCGATGGCTTAGAGGGCTTATCTTTGAGGAACAGAGTGGTTTTGTGGAGGATCAAATTTTTTTGGATGGGGTGGTCATTGCTACTGAGACCATTCATTATATGACATCCTTGAAAGAAAAGGCTATGTTTATCAAGATGGATATGGAAAAGGCCTATAATAGAGTGAAGTGGTCCTTCTTGTAAAAAAATATTATTGCTTTTGGTTTTGCTGATGAGTGGGTCCAATGGGTTATGTGCTACGTTACTTCCAATTTTATCTCTATGTTGATAAATGGTGAGACTTCTTCTCATTTTAGTGCTTCTAGGGGTCTTTGTCAAGGGGATCATCTCTCTCCTTATTTATTTATTCTTCTTGCTAAAGGACTGGGGAGACTAATGAAACGTAATGTGGAGTTGGGTTTTATCTAGGGATGGGGGTGGGGAAATGGTTTGCCTCCTCAATCTCACCTTCATTTTGTGAATGATACTACCTTGATGGGTGTGACTAAGATTAGAGAGGCTATGAATTTGTGCAAGGCTTTGGATATCTATCTTGTTGCTTTTGGTCAAAGAATTGATGAAGATAAATCTTCCATTTTATTCTTCAATAATCCAAGGCTTATTCAACAAAGGATTGCTCGTATCTTGAGGTTCCTAATTGGTTCTCTCCCTTTAACTTATCTCGATATTCCTATATCTATTGGTAGAATTCCCAGGGAATCGTGGAAAAATATTCTAGACAAGTTTTGTGTGAAGGTTAACCATTAGATTCATAGATGATTTTCCATTGCTGGCTATGTGCAACTACTAAAGTCTGTGGTGCAAGATCTTCCTATTTATAGGTGCATGTTATAGGTGGCTATAGTTGGGTTTGTGAAGGATTTGGACTCTTTGGCTAGGAAATTCTTATGGGTGGGTAGCTTGTCCTCTTCTAACTGAAGCCTGGTAAAGTGGGATATTGTGTGTAGCCTGAGGCAATTTGGGGGTCTTGGATTGTGGCAGTCGACTTGGTTTGGGTTGGCTTTGGCTGAAAAGCTTTATTGGAGGTGGTGTGTGGAGTAGGATCATATTTGGGCTAGGATTTTATCTCTCAAGTACCTTCCAGGGGTTCTAAAGGAGGAGCTTCCTAGGTTTCCCCTGGTGGGGAAAAGTTCTATGATTTGGGGAACGCTTAAGAAAGGGGTTGCACTAATCAAGGAGGGCCTATTCTAGATATATAATAGGGGGATGAGGCTCTCTTTTGGTCTAATTATTTGGATGGATTCCCCCCCCCATTTTTCATCAGTATCCAAATTTGGTGAATCTTTGTCAATGCTTCTTAGAGATTGGTTGGTCAAGGGTGAGTGATTTTTATAATTTTTATCATGTGGGCATATGGAGGTGGCTAGGTGGAAAGATCCTTGTGATTAGAGGAGGATTATATTGAGCCTCAAAATATTTTGGTTGGTAGACAATGCAGTTCCCTTAGGGATAAGGATATTTTGGATCAGAGCCTGAATCCTAAGGGTACTTTCACTGTGGCTAGTGGATATCATAAGTTGTTGTCTCTTAAGTTTGGGAGGGTGGAGGCCCCTTTGTGGAAACATGTGTGGAACAAGTTTTCTTGCCCAAAGTGTAATTGTTTTGTGTGAAATTTGGCTTGGAATAGATGCTTGACTTGGGATAATCTTCATAAGCGAGGATTCTAGGGTCCCTCTATTTGTGTTCTGTGTGACTGCAGTGAGGAGGATTCTTCCCATTTATTTTTCCGTTGTCCTTATTCTATTTTTCTTTGAAATTGGTGGTGGGGTGTTTGGAAACATCCTTGTGTTCATGTGTCTTCCCTTGTTGAGCTCTAGAGTAGTCTTGGAAGACCCCCTTCCCAGACATCTTTCCTCCAGATTGTATGGAGCATTGGTCCTACGTTCATCCTTTGGAAAATTTGGCTGGAAAGGAATCATTGGATTTTTTGTGGGGATATGATGATGGTTCAATAGGTTTGGCACAAAATTGTTGGTATGATCCAAGAGATGGTGGACACCAAATGTGAAATGTCTTTTTCATTGGAAAGAAGTGATGATGAGATTGTGAATAGATTGGGTTTGCAGGGGTTGACTTCGGTCTCTTCTTGTCTCAGAAGAGGAAGTATGGCTAAAAATAAGGTTCATAGGGTTGGAAGATGGTTGCATCCTTCAATATATTTTATGAAGATGAATACAGATGGCTCCTCTAGGGGTCATCCTAGCATGCTGAGACTGGTGGAGTTTGTAGAGACTGTTCTAGTTCCGTTGTTTTATTTTTCTCCATTCATAAAGGATGAAATTCTAACAAATTTATGGAGGGGTAGGCGATCATTTGGGATATTGAGTGTGCATGTGCCTTGGGCTGGTGAAGGATTATTTGTGAATATGATTCACAAATTATTATTAATATGTTGCATGAGAAAAAGGTGGCCGAGGTTAATTGGAAAATTGCATTGGTGGTTAGACAGATTTTGTAGAGGTGCTCTCCATTGGAAGTGGTGTCTTTTGTCCACATTTCACAAGAATGGAATAGGGTTTCTGGCTATTTGGCTAAGTGGGGTTCAAAGCATGGGGATGATTAGAAGATTGAGGGGTGGAGACAATTATCCCCCGATTATGGTCATGATTTAGAGAGGTTCATTGTTGATGACATGGAGGGATAAGATGTTGGTGGTTGTTTGAATGGTGGTTTTTGTGTTGGTTGGTTGTTCTGGTGTTCTCCTTTGTGGGAACTTATGGGTTTCCTGATCCATATGAATTGTTAATTTCTTGATTTCAATAAAAAATTTACCCCCCTTTTATAAAAAGGTAATACTCTAAACAAAATAGGAAAAATAGAGAGCATATGTTATGTTCTTTGTTTCTAAGTTGAATCGTAAGAGAAGAATTCAATACATTTTTTTTTCTTATGATTTGTTGTAATAAATTAATATAGTACTATTAAAGTAATGTGATGCTTTTTATACTTATGAAATGTATCTTTCAATTCCCTAGATATCATTATAATTGTGTATTTTTTTGTTAATATGATGTTACTTTCACAAAATTAACTATAATATAATTTCTTATAACTATAATAACATTCATGTAGTTTCATGTTTTCTTATAACACATAGTAATGCTTGTTGTTTGAATTTCTTGCTCGATATTTTCACATAAAGTGTTTGTATTAATAACAACACTTCATAATTTTGTATAGAAATAGATTTTGATAAAATAAATAAGCATTAAATGTTCAGCAAGGCGAACTTAAGGACAATAACATATTCATTTTATTAATCTTGCAGTCTATTTGACGACATCTACTTATTTGTAATTTTTTTTCTTTATTCAATACACATAATAAAAAAATATTAAACAATAATGATTCTTAATAGGAAATGTATGCTACTAGTAGTTTGTAGAAGCTTGATGACCAATATCCTTTCTTTGTGTTCTATTTTTAGTTTTGTATTATTTTTGTTCTCTTTAAGTATATGTTTTTTATTGGTTTAAATTATGTTTGTTAATATTTGACTCACCTCTTGTGAGACTTGTCCCATTTGCCTCTATGGCTAATTTTTTATAAAGGTTATGGGCCCTCAAATCCTTTTTTTTAACCAATATTAAAATATAAGATGACACTAATAATGTAGGGTGTAACACCCTACCATGGAACCTAGAGAACAACACATTATGCAACCAAAGAACCAGTTTTTTTTAAAACATTCAAAACACATGCGATAAAGTAACATATGCACAAACATTCTCACGGTTTGATAACAATGCTACTAAAATAAACAGTAGAAGAATAACACATCATAAAACCATATACAAGAAACATAAGGATATGTCCTAACACCGATTACATTATCATAAAGAGGTTTAATTACAAGTTCAAGATACATCTAAATGAGATTGTATAAAATATCGATACATCCAAATTCATAATACAATAAAGCCTCATATAATCATCATGAGTGAATACAATATAGATGATGAACAAGTACAACTATCTATCTCATTCACGAGCATGCTCATCATCCAACTCCATGAACAAGGTGAATCCAGGAACCTATAAAGACCAATCTCATCTCGAACTCTATCACCTGCAAGGGAACCCAATGGAGGATAGAGCACGTTCCTCCCAACCATGTGGTACTTGAAAGCCCACCCCCCATGCTAGGAGATAATGTCAGGTCCACAAGTCAAAAAAACATACAAGAAGACAAAACATACATCTCATAGCTGACATACACATGACAACATAATGACAACAAAAAAACTCCTAGAGGCAACAACACAACCATAGGTGACTCAACACATGAGACCACAAAAAAATGTATAAGGATTAGAGTGTCATCACACAATTATTTTAGGTTACCTTGGTAAATCTTCCTAGATTATTGACCCTCGACCCAAGTTACCTTGACAATCTCCGCCAATTCTTGGCCCCTAAACCAATTCATGTGGAACCGAAACACTTTTCGAGAGGACAAAGTGAACGAATAATCCATTCCAAGCCATCTCAACCTACCCTTAATCTAAATAAGCATTAAGGTATGAGGCGAGGGAAAAAAAAATATCTAATTTATTAAGTGAATACTACCCAACCCCTAATACATTAATTTTAAGGTTTTCATTGGATTATCTACTTTTGATAGGTTACCCTGGTAACCACTTAGGGTTCCAGCCCCTAAAAAAATCCACTCTTCCTACATACAAAACTTCACTAACTGAAAACAACATGATGATACTATATAACATTTCAAATATCTCAATAAGATAATACATCATGCATGGAAAATTCAAAAGTCAAGACGTGCAAAGAACGACGATAATCAAGAATTATATGCTTTTCAATACAAATAACTATCATAATCCTCTGAAAGATTTCAAAAGAACAAATAACACCAATAGTGCCCTTATAAAACAATGACAAATAAGAAAAGTTTCAAGCATAATTATTTTCTATACAAACAATTTAAAGCTCAATAACAATAATAAATGACAAATTAAAAATGTCTAACTTATCCAACATAATTGTCCTTTCATCCATTGTGAACTTAATTGTTCAAAAATATAATACAATTGACATAACAAAGTGTCAAAATTATTTGTTTTCCCATTTAACAAAATAACTTAATAAGCATCCTTAATAAGAATGAAATAAATTTCATTACATTAAAAACCATTCAAATAAATCTAGTATATATAAAAATGTTCATTACCTTTAAGAGCCAATCAGTTTAACTGTTATATATATAAGCATATTTTAATATCCAATTTATTTTTTCTAAAAGTTGATTGTATAATGAAAGAGAATTCACATTGATATAACATTTAAGCTAATATATATAATCACTGATTGGATTACAATACTCAGTCGTCATAAATCATAGGAAATAAGTCAAACTCAGGTATAAACCCATTGTCTTAAACATTTATACCTATGCATGGTGTGATACATGCAAATGGATGTCGAAATCAAATAGATATAAGAAATCTAATTTCATTACAATTATCACAAAGTCTAAAATATCATTTAATGTTCAAGAGTAATGCGAATATCATAAGATCCAATTCAAACCATCAGTCTCATAGTACTGGCAACATATGGTGAAAAATATAAAGGTGGTTCCAAAATGGAGATAAATATATAGGATTTCAATAATTTCCAGGAAACACCGATTTGAAAGAGAAGTTAAAAGGAAAGCAATGATGACTTCTCAAAGCATGCATAGAATTTGCATGTATATATTCACAATCATATCTTGCATTTTAGAAATATAGGATATGAGATTGTGCATGCAATTAAAGGTAAATACACAACCTACTTACAGGTATTTACATAACTCTAAAGCAGGTTAATGATTACATCAAAGGGAAATTTCTACAGGTTAAAATCGAATTCTAAAAAAACCAAGCGAATTCATATAGAAATACAAAGAACACTTGCAAGCCGATAGGTTCAAATGAGGTCAAAGCGATGGATACTATCATCAAGCAAAGGAAAAGAAAAAAACTACACCTATTGTGAATGGAAAGAGATGACATCCCCAATAACCACCAGGAAAAAGTGAAAAAAGAATACAGGCGCCCACGCATGACACAAAGATCTGGTTAAAAAAATAGATCACTCAAAAGAATAGCGCCGACTAACAAAAATTTCAAACATGCATGCACAAAATGGAGGGAGTAGATGATAAATTCCGTATATAGGCCAACAAGAAGACTAACTATGAATGTTTCAAAACTAGAGACACAATTCCATTGAAACTTGAAATCAAACAGAAAAAATGGTAAGGGAAATAGTTGTAAGATAATCAAAGAAAAGCTATTAAAATAGGGGCAACAATATGATGTTATGGAAATTTTCTTTAGATATGAAGGTTCATACACATCACCCATATGATAAAATGAATACATCATATAGACCTTCCACAACACTGAGACAGTCATTCAATCCACAGGCCGATAAAGGAGATTTAGGAAATTTTCAAAAGAATTAAAAATACAAAGCTAGATTTTTTTCATTTTCTCAAAAAATTTTCCTTGAATTTAATCGAATCTTATCAATAACAGTTTTTCATTTTCTATTGTTTGTGTAGGTTTCAAAATGAGCAATCTCAATGATGTAGAAAATTCAAGACCATAAATGAAACTCAGAAGATTTAAATCGAGAAAAATACAAAACAAGAAAACAACCTGAAATAATCTCCTAGATTCTGACGAAGAATGGATTAGGGCACGAAAAACTCATTCTGGATATACCTTCTATCACTTGCCAAATGACTTTGAATCCACAATGTTCCACACTTTTCAAAACCAAACACCTAGAGAAAGCTAAAATCTTTTCCAAAATAATATTGCCCTGAAAATAACTTTTTTAGCAAAAAACCAATTGTCATGCAAAAAAATGCATAAAATTTCCTTTAATTAATTTCCAAATAAATTTCATTCACAAAACTTAACTAACAGTTTGCATGCAATCATAATTGAACGAACTGTTAAAAATAATTAATTGTACAAATTAACATTCTTCTTACAATAATTTTAAGTTTTCAAATATTTTGCATAATCTATTGAAAACAATTCTCTTAAAAATGTCTATTTTAATAACATTCAAGTTGCAAAATTAAAAAAACACTAATATTAAATTAATATTCTATTTAATAATTTTAATCAATTAAATCTTTTAAATATTTAATCAAACTTTAATTACAAAGTAATCTAACATAACAACTAAATCACAATAGAATCAAATACTTATTAATCAAATCATTTAACTAATTTAAACAAGTCAATCTCCAATATGACGAAACTACAAACGACATGATGGAACGAACGCCAACCAAAAAATGGGTAACAAACGGGTACTCATTGTATCAAGAATGATGGCTTAAGACAGAGGACCTAACACTATCTTTGATCAACATATTTCTATTAGGTCTTGGCATGCTGAGACCTGACAAAGTAGGCGGAGTCGATGTCGTACATGAAAATTGCATAAGATGACACTATGAAACATATCAACATATAATGACAAACACACCATGAAGAAGAGTCGCAACATAGTAGGGTACTCATGAGTGAGTAATGCTACACTGACTCCTTCACCAAGACTGACATGCATAATTATATCATAAACATCATGATAACCTCATTAAAATTGAGAAACAACATAAACCATAACACACACGTGTCTAACATAATGTCATCACACAAACATAACCAGATGATCATGATGTCAATGTATCATCAACAGAGTATAACAATTAAAACAACATCATCATCATAACTAAAATAATGTAATATAGTATCCAAAGTAGCTAAATGACTAACAAACGACCATAAGCAAACTGAAACAAATAGTAGCAACTAGAGGGACACTACATCCCCCCCCCCCAAGATAAGGCTTACTCTTAGAAGTCTACAAATAAATAAGGATAAAGCTTCCTCATGCATGTCACATCCTACCAAGTAGCTGATGCCTCATCAATAGGATCCCACTGGACCCTCACCTGATCAATGTATTGACCCTTGAGAGTGAGTCTCCTACGTTGAAGAACGCCCACGGGCTCCAAGGCCAACTTCCCGTCATCTACCTGCAATGCATTCCAATCGAGCACATGTGAAATATCAAGATGATAAGGCCTAAGAAAAGATACATGGAATACATCATGAATGCGTGACAAGTGCAGTGGTAAAGAAATATGGTATGCTAGAGGACCAATTCTCTCTAGAATCTTGAATGGTCTAATGAAACGAGGTGTGAGCTTAGAGCCTTTTCCATAACGAATCAGACTTTTTCATGGACGCACCCAAAGAAATACCCTATCACCAATTGAAAACTAACGATCCAATCTATGAGCATCAACATACTTCTTCTCCCTATCTTGTGCTGCCACCAAGTGCTCTCTGATACGATCAACTTGTTGGTCCATATCCAAAAGCATCTCAGGTCCAAGAAGAACTCTATCCTGAAGTCGATCCCAACTCAACAGAGTCTTACATGGTCATCCATACAGTTTCACGAAAAACCGCTGACCTTCGCGGTTATTATTTTTCCTTCACAACTACGCCTTATCTTTTATCATTCACAACCTTTGGCGTTTTCCACGTGGCTTCCTCTCGGAGTTTTTTGTTGTTTCGTATCGCTTCACTTTTGCCGGGCTCCATCTGCGCGACGCGTGGCTTTCTCTGGACACTTTCTGAACTGGGCCCACCGTGCAGTTACTACAGTTAGGCATCACCCACTTAGCTTCCTCTCAGAGATTTTTTCTGGGCATCCCTTATTTTTTTTGTTGGGCTCCGTTTGGTCGACGCGTGGAATTTTCTTGTGCATCGGTTTTCTGGGAGTTGCTGCTGCATCGTTTGTTCTTGCTCACTACCGCGTTTTCTTCTTTGAGGCTATGTGTTCGTTTCTTCTATTGCATGGCCTTTTTTTCTTTGAGGCGGTTGTTCTGGTGCATTGCTGAGTGTTCCTTTTTTTTGGTGCCGACTCAAGAGGATCTGGGGCGTCGATGTTTGATCAAGGCATCTTTCTCCATGGTTGTCAGGCGGTGGGCTGGCCTATATAGGCTACCTCGCTTCTCTTTTATTAGGTTGTTGATTAGATAGATAGAAAAGATTCCTGAGCACTAGGAATAGCCTCTGTAATATTTTTATTGAACTTGAAGTTCGCAGACTGTGCCAATCAATTTGGCCTTTCTGCTTTTCATGTATTTGATAAGATTGTTAAACTATGTTGTTATTTTCCTATAATATATGAATGCATGTTCTTCAAATTTTGTAATATTTTATAGCTTAATAGATACAGATCATGTTTTCAACTCTTTTGTGTTGGCTGAAGTTGTACTTGATTATGCTATGCAATTAGGAGGTGTTCTTATATTTTTAAGTGCTTTTGAGAAAATTTATCTAAATAAGCAACATTCAGTGGTTCAAGCCTTTGCATCCAACACTGTGCTTAGGTAATATCATTTATGATTTGGCGCATCACCTATTAGCTTAAAATTTCATTCTTAGTTTTCCAAACCTTTTACCTAACCCCCACTAAAATGAAGAGCTGGCTTCGGTAAAACCCGGAGGTCACTTAGCCGTGCGCATAATGTCCCCTAACAACTAAGTTTCCCATGAGACTTCTGCTACTTGCATAATCCTGCGTCAACAGTTCTTTTTCTGGCACACTTGATGGGATGCGAACTAGCATGTTCGCTTGATTATATAACTATGTATGAGCCATCGGCCTATAACTAGGTCGCAAAATGCAAGATTCCCTGGCCAGCTCATACCGCCCTTAGTTTTTGTGCACTCAAGAGGTTGACAAGGTAGTCCTTCACCTTCTCCATCTCCTCCTTCTCCACCTTCACCTCCTTCTCCATCTTTGCCTCCCTTTCCTACACCTATGGCTGCTAGAAATTATGTATCCTAGGACGTTGTCAGTCCTTTAGTAGCACCTATGCCTCCTGCAATATGGGCCCCAATCCCCGCTTCCGCTCTAAAATATATCCCTAAGTATTCTGGGGATGAGTCAAAGACACCGACAGAACACATGCAAGATGTGGCAGATGTATGTATGTTACATGGTGTATCAAACAAAAATGTAGCTCTTAGATTGCTTGCCACCTCCTTCCGAGGAAAGGCGTTGAACTGGTATAGAACTCTTGAGGCTAATACTATTGCTACTTGGGACCAACTCGAAACCCCATTTTATGAGCGTTTTTCAAACGTTGGCGATAAGTCTTCCTTATATCATCAACTGGCCAACATAAAGCGAGATCCTCATGAAGCTCTGTGTGATTTCAACCCACGGTTTCATTCGACTTGGCAGAGAGTGCCTATTGGTATTCGGCCGCCCCCGGATTTGGTGTTCATGTTCTACTTGAAGTCCATAAATCCTGATATTTCCATGATCCTACGGGCTCTAGGCAGAGAGTTTCTTCCTAATGTTTATGCCTTAGCTGTCACTGTGAAAAATAACCTGATTGCTGCTGGAAAGTTGGCACCGAGACCCATCATGCCATTATTTCCTGAATGCAATGCCATGGAAGCCGAAGCTCCCTCGACCAGCGCACCTGCAGCTCCTCCCAAATCTATGTATGTGTATCCTAGAATAGCTCCGAGCGCAGCTCCGATTGTGTCTCTAGTGCCTAATCTCTTAGCGGTTGAGATGAACGAGATGAGAGAACAAATGTGGGCCATGAATAATGAATTGACTACCATAAAGCGGTAGGAATATAGCTATTAGAAGCTGACATACCAAAATTATCAAGGTGGAAAAGATCCATACGAATCAAATCAGTGGCAAGATAGATCGCATGGAAATACTCAGGCTCAACTGAATAACCAAGTTGTTTCGGTTACCTTGCCGATGGAGATCATCCATCCTAGTTCAAATAAAGAGCTTATTGCAGGACAAAATAACTTACCTGAAGATGCTAATTCATGGTGTTTTCCTTGTAATGATATTCATGCCGAAAATATTTTTTTCGGGGAAATTTGCAACAGAAGATCACGGAACAACGTAGCCAAGACGGTGCACCTGATCCCGAAAACCAATCATACGCCTCTCAGCATATGGACAATGCAGTCCTCACTGCTCAAATGCAAGGGATATCCATTCAACAAGAGTCAGACATAGTTCCAGACCAAGCACTCTTTTCATGGATGGAAGGAGAAGAGTCAACGTTTTCGAACGACTTTCCTATGACTCAAATTCCACGAGTGCAGTCTGATTACAACACACATTATAAGTGGAGACTCACTGGAGAATTCACATCTCTGCTAACTAATGCTCCATCTCAACTGATGCTTAGTCCACCGACAAGCCCACCATTAGTCCCACAACAGACCAACGTGGCTCTTCCCAGCTCTCTGAATCTGCCTCCTTTGATGGAAAAGGCTCCTATGACCATCCCAACTGTTGCAAAATAGCCGGACCTACTAGCTACAAGGCTTACACCAACTGTGAAACCTAAGGAGAAAGCAACCATGACTCATCTGTCGTGAGCACAGTTCAATGTGATGGAAAAACTAAAGAAGTTCTCTACCAACGCTTCTTTGCGGGATGTCTTGGCTATTCCAGAGTAGAAGGTGCTATTACATAAAGCATTGTCAAGAGAGGAAGATGTGAAGGTACCCGGTCAACCCAATGAAGAAAATATATCCAGGTCAAACCTGGATAAACTGCTAACAAATCAATCGGAAGAGAAGCTCGAAGCTGAAAAAGAGAGTAAGCCTAAACCTAACCCTTTCTTTCTAACACTTATCATTGGTGATAAGTTGTTACATAATTGTATGATCGACTCTGTGCTAGCGCCAATATCATGCCTAACCAAGTAGCTAATGTTTTGGGTTTAAAATATGAGCCTCTTAACAAGGGAGTCATGCATCTAGATGAAAATAAAGTTGATACCATCAAGGTAATCAAGGGATTTCCTATCACATTGTTTGCCTGCCCCAATATCTCTATAAATAAAGATATCGTACTCATTGATATTCCTCCTCTATTTGGGATTTGTTTGTCCCAAGAGTTCACAACAAACGTCAAAGGATATCTAGTACTGGACTTGTCACACTTGATCTTCAGGACCAAAGATGGAGCCAAGATGAAACTACTGTTAGAAACTTTGCATTCTGAACATGTTGCTGACAAAGCTTTGCTCAACTTTGAAGTGAAACATACTTCAATTACCTAGGAAGAGAGGTTCAACGTGGAATTTTTGGAAGAAGAAGAGGCTACTAGCTCCCGAATGGAGGATGAAGAAACTTTGTTGAATGAGTTAATAGATACAGACCCTTTTGGGAACTATCACACAACTGGGCTCAAGACTTATGTCATACATGAGGAAGGGTAGTCTATGCCCAGAGTTACTAAAAATTCCGTAGGTGAAACATCCTCTAAGTTATGGAATTTGCACTTTGATGGAGCAAGATGTAGAGCCGGAGTTGGAGCAGGAATATGTTTGACATCTTCGTCTAAAGAAAAGACCTTGAGGTCTTATCACTTCTAGTTTGCATGCTCAAAATATGAAGTGAAATATGAAGGTCTTGTCCATGGTTTGAGCCTTGCAGACAAATGGATGCGAAACAAATAAGTGTGTTCGGAGATTCAGAGTTGGTGGTCAACCAAATCCGAGGGATTTCCACTGCAAAGAATGTATGTGATCCTACCGGCATAGAGTTTGGGATCTTATTGAAAAATTTGAGGCATTTAATATTAAGGCTATACAAAGAGAAAGGAACTCTGAAGCCGACTGAATGGAGACTATCGGGGCTTATTTTGAGCTGGCCTCTGAGTTATTGAAAAATAAGCATGCGGTGAGAGTAATTGTAATACTTGTTGTTCCAAACAAAAATCAAGACTAGCAAGTGTTTAATAGCGATGCTCATATTGCATCATTTCTCTAGTCATCTAGGGAATTTGCTGATCAACTGCAACCAAAGATCACCGAAGCCTATGGGGATCAAGTAATCCAGTTGAAATCCAACAAGCTTCTAAGAGGCCTAGTCACTCTAGAGAGCCTGTTTGATTCTGATGATGCAACGAGAGACAAAAAGAATCTTGTAGCTGACAAAGTTGACTACACCAATTTTCATATTGAAGAAGACAAAAATCTCAACGTTGGGAAAGAAGTATTTCAGAAGAATAAAGACAGACTAAGGCACTTTTGTGAGTAATATCCGAGCGTAGTAGCCTAGTCATATGATGATCTTAAGGGATACAACCCCGAGATTATTGAGCTTATAATTGAGCTATCAAAAGGAGAAAAGGTGGTTTGTCAAAGACAAAGGCCTATGGACCCGAAGATTGAATCTCTTATGTCACATGAATTGAATAAATTGATTGCATCTCGAATAGTGTTTCCAATCAAACACAACACTTGGGTGTCAAACCTGGTACCAGTTCGAAAGAATAATGGAGACATACGACTGTGTGTAGACTTCCGAGACTTGAATAGAGCATCCTTAAGGGATCATTACCCCTTGCCTTCAATGGAGGTAATTCTACAAATCATAGTTGGTTCTTAAATGTTTTCAATGCTGGATGGCTTTTTGGGTTACAATCAGATTTGGGTAAAAGAAGAAGACCAACACAAAAAAATTTTCACCACAAAGTGGGGAACATATGAATATACCAAGATGCCCTTTGGACTCTCGAATGCTGGAGCCACGTTTTAGAGAGTCATGGATATTGCCTTTAAGGATTTAATACATAAGATTATACTTATCTATTTGGATGACCTGACAATATTTTCAAAATCTGTTGATGATCACTTTGATCATCTAGAGCTTGTCTTCTAGAAGTGCAAGGAATTTGGGATTTCTCTGAACCTGAAGAAATGTGTGTTCAGATTCCCCTAGGGGAAGCTATTGGGGTATGTTTTCTCAAAGGAGGGAATTTCCATTGATCTTGAAAGAGTTGATGTAATCCGGGAGCTTCCGTTACTCATAAACAAGAAGGGAGTGCAATCATTTCTAGGTAAGGTCAACTTCATTAGCTAATTCATTGCAGAAAATGCAGGGATCGTTCAACCAATTACCTTGATGCTTAAAAAAAGACTAGACTTTGAAATGGACAACGGAGGCCAGAAAATCTTTTGAGCTTATAAAGGAGGT
The DNA here is from genome assembly GCA_007115665.2 of Sequoiadendron giganteum. Classification (NCBI taxonomy): domain Eukaryota; kingdom Viridiplantae; phylum Streptophyta; class Pinopsida; order Cupressales; family Cupressaceae; genus Sequoiadendron; species Sequoiadendron giganteum. The sequence continues at coordinate 286,313,343 of CM021102.1, read as the reverse complement.
CATTTCTTCTGCCGCTATATTAGTGAACCCGGACCTATCGAAAGATTTTATCATGTAAGTTTTTGGTGGTGGCAACAATATTGCCATTGTGCTTATGTAGAGGGATGATGAGGATAAAAGGGAGTCTCTTGTTACTTTCTACTCATGCACCTTAAAGGAGTATGAGGTAAAATACAATTTTGTAGAAAAGTAGGCCTTTGCTATTGTGAAAGGGCTTAAGAAGTTTCAACACTTAATATAATACAATAAGGCGATTGTTTGTGTGCTGCATCCTAGTGTGCGGGAGTATATCATGGAAGGAGAAATCAAAGAGAATAGAGCTAATTGGATTACCAAGATCCTAGAGTATGATATTATGATCAGGCCTATAAAGACTATCAAAGGAAAAATATTGTGCGAGTACCTTGTTGAAACCAATGAACTAGTGATAGAGCTTGAAGCCCCAACTTCTATGTTACTGAAAGAAGAAAGCTTTGAAGGTGTTTGGCTGGAAGATTGAATAAAATTCATGCAAACAGGAAGGTACCCAATCAATCTCCCTTCTTTTAAGAGGCATTTCTATAATTTATAAAATAACAATTATGTTCTCTTGGAAGATTTACTTTTCAAAAGAGATTTTAATGGCGTCCTACTTAGGTGTGTAAATGAAGAACAGGCCAAGAGAATATTGGATCAATACCACAATGACCCAGCTGGAGGGCATTTTTTTGCAAGAACTACAACAATTAAAATTATATGTGCCGGTTACTTTTGGCCAACACTATTCAATGATGCATTTTCATTAATAAAGTCTTGCAATGAATGTCAATTTTATGTCAGAAAGAGAAAGAATGTTTCTATGCCATTAAGGCCTATAGTAGTAGAGGAATCATTTGCTCAATGGGGTTTAGACTTCATTGGAATGATCAACCCTTTCTCTTCAGCTAGACATAGGTGGATATTGACAACAATTGACTATTTCACCCGATGGGTAGAGGCAGTGCCATTAAAGAATGCAACAGAAGTAGAGATTGTTAACTACCTGGAGGAGTTGGTAGCCATATTTGGCCTACCAAAAACAATTATTTTCGACAATGCCAAAGTTTTCCTTGGCTCTAAGATGAGCCAATTTGCATTGAAATATGGGATTTTCTTGAAAACCTCTTCTAACTATTATCCTTAAAGGAATGGCCTCGCAGAGTCTACAAATAAAAACCTCATCAGATTAATCAAAATGATAGGCTCAGAACACCAGAGAGAATGGCATAAGAACCTCCGAACAATGCTATGGGTAGACCGTATCATGCCCAAGAAAATATTAAAGAAATCTCATTACGAGATGGTATACGGAAATGAGACATTGTTGCCTATTGCCATGGAAATCTCAACTCTTCAGTTGCTCAAATCTTTAGAGATTGAACAAAACAGAGCAATGGAGGTACATTTTTTTGAGTTGCTTGAGGTATAGGAGAAAAGAGAGCACACTTTCGAGGCCATGAATAGATGCCAACAGGTAGTAAAAAGGTGGTTTGATAAAAGGACGTCCGACCAAGAGCTAAAATGTAGGGACTTGGTGCTCAAGTTCAATGAGCACGGGGTGAAGCCTGACCAACACAAAAAGTTTGATAGCCTTTGGGAGGGGCCTTTCAAAATTATTCAATGCAAACAATTTAATTCTTTTGAGTTAGAGGACAAGGAAGGTAACGTTTTGAGTATTCTAGTTAATGGGATACATCTTAAGAAATTTAATTAGTCCTTCTTATGTAGTAAGCTTGTAAATTGTAAATATGTAATTATTTTTTCTTGTTTTAAGTTTTGGGTTTTCTTAGTGCTTTTTGAAACAACAACAAAATTGCAAAAAATGCAAATACATTGTAAATGAGTCAGGGTATGAAAACCATAAGTATTATATTATGGTCAGAACATTTACATTACATATAATAGAGGCCAGTGGCCTTGTATCAAAATATATACATATATCCGCTAAGGAGCGAAGGCTGGGAAAAAGCAAAAAGCAAAAATTGGGGACTATCTTTTCCTCAAGATCTCAAGCATTGGATGGACCAGCAATGGAAGAAACCAGTGACGCAAGATGAGGGAACACCATTATTTTGAAGTCATTGTACAATTGGAGATTTCAGAATGGTTCGATGTAATGTACCCGCATGAGGAAAAAGTAGCCGACACGGACCTTGGCGTGATGCTCTTCATGAGTCTCCAACTAAATACCGAACAAGAAGGGACTGGTGGGCACAGGTCCTCCATGGAACACAAATGATGTAGGTTGCAATCTGAGGGGAATCCATGATCAAAGATAGCATCTCGTACAACTTGCTCCAGTCCTCTGAGGTAGTGCCGAGGGAACACTTGCTTGGTTAGCTTCAAGATTTTGCGCTTAGAAATGCTAATGTCGAGAAGTGAGGCGATGAAGTGAGAATAGATGCTAGTGTTCACCCTAACTGATCCTCGTATTCCACATAGTCTCCACCGAGGACCCATTTGATCGCTTTCACATACAATAGGTTTTTGATGCCTGTCATGCGTTTCATGCGTCGACACCTAATTTTTCCTTAGAATGTTTCCCGGGTCTCCTTGCAAACCAACCTAATTAAAATCTCCATCATTGCTTACTACTCCATCTTAATAAATTTCTAAGTTAACTAGGGCCTACTGAAGTGGAATGCTGAGGCTAATTGTGATTAACAAAGCTGCTAGGGGGGCTATTTATAGATTGAAGTTGGGGTTCACCCAAAGAGGCAAGGTATAATTACATGAGAAGCAAATAGAGCTATCAGGCCTTGATAATCAGTGCCACAACATGTGAGTTGATGTGAATGATTAGGTACATCCGCAACTTGCTTCGCTCAACTTGCCGAATTAAAGAGATTAAGCCAAGTGTCTGTATGAGGAGCTATCGTCATGAGAAGATCAAGACAAATATTTTGGTAAAGCTGTTGGGTGCTATTCCCAAGTATAATCAAGAGATCAGTAAATGCAAGAGAATTTGCAAAGGATATGGTAGGGCTGTTATGGCGCATTGTCCCAAGAAAAATTGGTGCCACCTTGCGCGAATGTCATGTCTCTTAAATTCTAAGAGTATTTTGGCAGGTTGGCGATCCTTTCACATGCTCGAAAAGGCCAAAGATGTATTGGAAAACTAAATATTAAAGGTTGGTGCATACACTTGCTAAGAGGTTTTTCACGAAAACCAAAAAGTAGGTTAGGCATGCAAAAGGAACATTTATGGTGAGAATTCATTAAAAGGTGAAAACAACTAAGTTATTCACAAAGAGAGAAAGATTATTTTTAGAAGCTAAGTCATTTGTGAAATTTGTGAAAGCCTCTTGTGAATACGTGAAAAAAATGGCTGAAATTGTAGGAATTTCAACACAGGTCCCGACCCATCAAAGCGTTAATGATCGGAGATTGAAGGCGCCCTACGTAGACATTTATGGCCAAGAGTCTTATGCTACCCCAGGCATCCCAACAAGGCCATCCTGGCCTTTTACCAGTCAACCAGACTAGAACATTCTTGCCTCAGTTTCTCCTAGAAATTAGACCCTGGTATCAGAGGATTGGGATAATGTCCTAGATCCTGAGTTATCTCACAATCCCAAGAGCCTAAGAGAGCCTGCATGCGAGAAAATGTAGAAAAAATCAAACCCATTCAATAAACGCCTATGGGACTATGGGCTTCCCCAGTACATGGTTCCCCTGGTGCATCATTGTCTAGAACTGGTCGCAACATGTGTAGCAAACTTCGATCCTTAGAACAGAGTTATAAGTGGCCCTAATTTGAGGGTGGTCATCAACCCTCGTGCTCTATAGGACATGTTATGCGTCCTGATCCCTCTAACCAAAAATGAAGATTTTGACCTAAAAAGGATGTAGGAATGCTGGAGAACTTTTTAGATGGCATCAAAATTTTATTCTGCTGAGACTGCTCACCCAATAGACCCTGCAACACCTCCCAAATTCCCAATTGCTTTGGGTGCCTTGGAGTCTGGGTCTGCTTCGGTCGCTTCTATGTTGGCCCTGGTCTGTGGGCTAGATACAAATAAGGCAATTTTTGAATTCCAAATGAGTCTCAGCTTCATGCTGAGGAAGAAAAACCAGCCTCCACTTATGGACTTCAGAAGGGTTATTGTGGACAGAATGATTGAGCAGCTGCAGGATTTCAAAGTTGGCTCTAGATTCAGGTATTTTTCCTTCCTGGCCTATTTAGTTTTGCATCAGAATCCTGACTATTTCCACCAGTTCATGGCCCTATCCATTTTCAATGAAAGTGGTGCTTGAAAGGTAGTGTCGACATGGAATCCAATCTTGTCGAAGACTTTTGATTTCTACGTGTTTTCAGATTCATTCCTAGCTCAGACCTTGCGGGCTTTAGATGGATCCGGAAGCGGTGTGATAGTGCGTATGACACTACGATAGAAATCATGGTTGGGAGGCGTCTTGCCACCTTGCGATTGGTTCTTTGGCACATACTTCAACATGATCTGTATGTGAGGCTTCATCTGGGATTCATTCTGACTCCCATGTTTTATTTCCGATAGAGTGCTGGCCTTGTAGGCATTGCACGAGCTGAGCAATATTGAGAATGATTAGTGGGGAGGAAGACATTTTCCTTGCTATTTGGTGTTGTCTGTCATGTTTGGCTTGGTCTCACCAGTGAAGAAGAAGAACATGAAGATTAAAATCTTGGAATTCTTGTACTCTAAGTTGGGTAGTCTTGGACTGGTGACTATCGATGACATATGGCAATACAACCCAGGAAACAATCTGTTAGAGATTGGCATAAAAATTTCACATGACCCTCGACCATTCTAGGACCCTCAGAGAAACGTCAGGGAGGGAAATTTGAACCATTATGTAGGGCTTGAATATCTACCTACTACTGAAAATTGATCCTTATGGTTAAACTTTTACCACGTTGTGGGAAAACCTAGCAAAAACCAAAAGATGAGCTCATACCTGTGCACCCAGTTGAATAAAATCAGATGGAAGCCTAAAATAATTAGGGACTTTTGGATATACATGCAAGAGATAAAAGCTTTGAGAAATTTTTTTTGAGAGGTCAACTCAGATGAAAAATTTGATGACATCTGGGTTCACGAGCACCAAGACAAAAATAACTCTCCAAACACTTCGACTTCAGAGCAGTACTATGAAAAGAGAGGAGCTACCATGAAACCTGGTGAGGAAGTAACTCAAAATCCCCCTGCCACTGAAAAGGATCTAATGCATGAGGAAGATGTCGATAGATAGCCTGCACAGTAGGAGGGCTCTTTGAATACACAAATGTCGGAGCCTTCCAGCTCCTCTAGATCAGGTAGGAAGAGGCAAAGGAGTTTTGGTCATGGACAAAAGGTTATTGTGAACTTTGAGGATTCCCTAGAGAAGAAAAGACAACAAATGAGAGAGTCCTCTGGAGGGATGGAGTCACAACATGTAGAAGTGGTTGCATCGACTGCGAGTCTTCAAGAGCCTCAGGTATTATTTTCTCCCTCTTCTCTCTCTTCTATGTCTCTGATCTCCTCTTCATTTGCCCAAACATTTTTCGTCTACCCTGAAATTTTTGTCTACCCCAACTTTGTCATTTGCATCAGCTTTTTCTATCACTGAACTTCCGAGGCAATCCAATCCTTTCCCTCCTGGTTTTCCAGTTTCATCCTCTGCTTTTCATTCTGCCCCTAGGACGTAATTCGTCGCTAGTCCTTTAGTTGGTGCTTCCCCGACCTTTCCTTATACCGCATTGTCATCCTCTTCGAGCGGTCAATTCATTCCACCATTATCTCCGACCATTATTATAAGGCCTAGCAAAACCACTGATGTGGTGAGTACGCTATCTTTCCCGCTAGTAGTCCCTCGGGAGTTTCCTTTTGCTGGTGGACTGGTTATTTCTTCCCAAGAATATTTTTCGTAAGTGGATGCAAATAAAAGCGCCCGTGCAAGCCAAATTCAAAAGAGAAGAGGGAAGGATGCAGGTAGACAAGCATAGCCCCTTTTACAAACGATATTCCATGAAGTCCAGAATTCACTGATGATTGCAAAGATCACCCCCAATGTGATCAAACTAGTCGGGGAGATGCTACCAAGTGACTACTTTGTCAATGCCATTGGGCTAGATTTGCATCAGGCTCATCCGCGGGATAAGTTCGAGCTGATGGAGGAGACTTAGAGGGTGGTTACCACCGATTACCTCAAGATCAATCGCCAAGCAAGGAAGGAGGAAGAAATATTGGAGCTAAAGGGCAAGGTTGATATTTGGGCAAACAAGTTTAAGGCCTAGGAAAATGAGATAAATCGCCTACAAAAGGAGAGGAGTGATTTTGAAGACAAGATCAAAGAATTTTAGTTTATGAGCACGAAGATTGTTCTGATCCTACAACATGAGGTTGAGCAGAGTTGAGCAAACAAAGAAAGGCTCCGTGCTGAATCTACACAACTAAATGACGGTATGAAGTAGCTCTGATAGAGCACAAATGATGAGTTAAACAAAATGAATGTCGTTTTGGAGTCGTAAATTGAGAAGAGAAAGCAAACCGATTTGGCCTTAGAAGAAAGGGAGCAAGAGGGTGCTGGCAATAAGTTGATTCCACTTTTTGGCCAAAAAGTGGAAGTGTTTTCCCTGATTTTCAGAATTTGACACTTTGACCTTAAAATTTGAAGCACTTAGAGATGGAATCTTCGAAAAAGTCACTCATCATAAAATGCAGTACTTGGAGCCTAGTTTCCAAATATGTAATTTATTTCAATACCTAGATTGTACAAATTGAGTTTCAATAAGCATTTCTAAAAACCACTGTTTAAAAGTCTTTTTTTTTACCATACCATGCACGTGTACGACATCCATATTTTGACCTAAATTATTGTATTTTTCTAAATAATTTTGGGAAAATATTTGTGACTCGTTGAAGCTTTCCTTTGATATTTTTTTGAAATTTTTATTGAATATTTTTTTATTGTTAAATTTTTATTTGGCATATTTGTCATTTTGAAAACTCATCATGTATGACATGCATAAGATGACCTAAACTTATCATTTTTTTATTTTTATTTTTAATTGAAAAGAATTGTCTGAAGTTTGCTCTCGTGCAATCCATTCATAAAAATATTATGTTGATAAAAATTTATTAAAACACTAAAAACATTGATAATTCAAGTTTATGGACCTGTTTAATTAGAAATTAAATGAAAAATAAAAAAATTAACTCAATTGTAAAAAAATTACATATTTGGAATCTACACTATCTAATCTATAATGGGTTTTAATTTCATTGAAAAAATCTACAAACAAAGCCTTTAGACTTATGCCCAAAGTCAGTATTTTTTTGTGACATTGCTAGGACCTTCAACTTGCAGGTCAAACCAGGTCCATGGCTTAGGTTCGGATCCCAAAACCATTTCCCGAACCTCTAAACAAAGAAAAAACCCGACCTACATTTGAAATTTTAAAAAACGGGATCCCGTTTTGAAAATTGTCAAAAATTGCCATTTTTGGAATATTTGAAAATGGGATCCCATTTTGAAATTTTTCCAAAATGGAAATTTTTCAAAAATAGACAGTTTCCAAAAATGGAAACTTTACAAAACGGGATCCCATTTTCAAAAGTTACCAAAAATGGATTTTTTTAAAACGGGATACATGTTTTTTGATTTTTGGCTCAGGATCTCGAGCCTAAACGAGATCCCGTTTTAAAAAAAAATGGGATTCCGTTTATTAAAAACAAAATCTTGTTTTTGCAATGTCAATTTCATTTTTTTGGCTAAGGCAAAAAATTCCACATTTTGTGGACTCAACTTCTTGCACTTACCCAAGAGATTTCCACTCTAAGAAGCCATGTGTCTGCATTGGACAGGAGCTTATCGGAGCTAAGGGCGGACCTGAATAGCTGAGTCGCATAATTAGATCTTTTGAGAGCCCAACCTCCTGCGCAACATATGAGTTTGTCGGAAATTTCCAAGTAGTTATACGCATCTGACTAGGATAAGGTCAATGAATTATGCCTTACTTTGCAACCCACCCTGAGGTTTATGGCACAAGCAACTGACCTATGTGGAACCGTTAGTGAAACAATCCAGCAAGTGCAGGAGGTGATTGTCGATAAATTTTTGGAGGCCAGACTTCTATTAGGCAAGATGTATACGACTTCTAATGAGGCCCTTAATGGCATAGGCATTGCAGACCAGACAATGGTGGCTATGGGCGTTTTCATTCTCATTTCCATGCACGAGGCCGTGCAACAGGTGGCAAAATACAGAGCCAAATTGAACCAGGTGACCAACGACATGCAGGCAAAATTTTCCCGCTTAACTCAGTGAGGCCTCCCTTCACCCTTCATTAATTATTGATCATGCGGTAGCAGGTGTCGAGCACATAATTGCAAAGATCAAAGAGAAGAAGAAGGACCTTTCTGTTTTCCAATCTTTTGATCAATCCTCGAGCACTGAGAATATTGAGGGTATCGTGCATCAGCTGGCACAACTTTTTTTCTAGCTTGAGTTGGAAGTGAAGGTATCTGGCGGATTGCCTTTTAAGGAAATTATCAATCTCAAATTGGTACACAAACATATGTGAGCCCTCTCCGCACCATCAAATGAGGTCTGGACCGGTTTGCAAGATGCCCTCTCAAGGTTATGAGTGATAATGGGATGTTGAACCAAGGTTTATGGGGGGTTCTTCATTCTGCAGGCGAAATGTTCCTGTGAGTCGCCAAACTGTTTCAAGAAAAATTGTTGACATTCATGGTTATTATTTTACCTTCGCGGTCACGCCTTATCTTTTATCGCTCGCAACCTTTGGAGTTTGCCACGTGGCTTCCTCTCAGAGCTTTTTGTTGTTCTGTATCGCTTCACTTTTGCCGAGCTTTGTTTGTGTGACATGTGGCTTTCTCTGGCCGCTTTCCGAAACTGGGCCCACCATGTAGTTACTATCATTCAACATCGCCCACATGGCTTCCTCTCGGAGCTTTTCGTCGGGCATCCCTTTTTTTTTTGTCAGGCTCCGTCTACTTGATGCATGGCATTTTCTTGTGCACCGATTTTCTGGGAGTTGTTGCTGCGTCGTTTGTTCTCGCTTGCCACCAAATTTTCTTCTTTGAGGCTGTGTGTTCATTTCTTCTGCTGCATGACCTTCTTTTATTTGAGGTGGTTGTGCTAGTGCATTGGTGAGCGTTCCTTTTGTTCGATGTCAGTTCGAGAGGATCTGGGGCGTCGATGTTTGATCAAGGCATCTTTCTCCATGGTTGTCAGGCAGTGGGATGGCCTATATAGGCTGCCTCGCTTCTCTTTTATTAGGTTGTTGATTAGATAAATAGAAAATCTTCCCAATCACTGGGAATAGCCTCTGTAATATTTTTATCGAACTTGAAGTTCGCAGACTGTGCCAATCAATTCGGCCTTTCTGATTTTCATGTATTTGATAAGACTGTTAATCTGTGTTGTTATTTTCCTATAATATATGAATTCATGTTCTTCAGCTTTTATAATCTTTTATAGCTTAATAGATACAGATCATGTTTTCAACTCTTCTGTGTTGGCCAAAGTTGTACTTGATTATGCTATGCAATTAGGAGGTGTTCTTATGTTTTAAAGTGATTTTGAGAAAATTTATCTAAATAAGCAGCATTCGGTGGTTCGAGCCTTTGCATCCAGCACTATTCTCAGGTAATATCATTTTTAATTTGGTGCATCACCTATTTGCTTATATTTTCATTCTCAGTTATCTTCCTAACCTTTTACCTACCCCCCCACTAAAAAAAAGAGCCAACTTCGGTAAAACTCAGAGGTCACTTAGTTGTGCGCATAATGTCCCCCAACAACTAATTTTTCTATGAGACTGTTGCTACCAACAAAATCCCGCGTCAACACATACAATGCCTGAAAAGGAGGCATACCTATGGAACTATGATACCCATTATTATAGGCAAACTCAACCAAGTATAGATAATCTTCCTAATGCGACTGTTGATCCATAACATACATCTTGAGTATATCCTCAAGAATCTGGTTGACCCTCTCGATCTATCCATCGATCTCAGGGTGATAAGATGAATTGAAGTTCAATTGAGTACCTAGGGAATGCTGCAAAGAAGTCCATAACACTGATGTAATTACAAGATCTCTATCTAAAATGATTCTGCATGGAATTTCGTGCAACTGAAGAATATCCTCCATGAATATATTTTCCATGGATTAGGCATTATAGGATGAATGAACCAGAGAAAAATATGCTACCTTAATCAACTTGTCAACCATAACCATAATAGCATCATGTTTACGAGATGACATAAGTAACCCAACAATGAAGTCTACCGATATGATGTCCCAATTCCATTCAGGAACAAGATGTGGCTGCAATAGTCCTATGGGATGTTGGTTCTCAACCTTAACTCTCTATCACTCAAGACATCTAAAAAAAATCAGTGATGTCACACTTCATCCCAGGCCAAAAATACAGTTGTCGAAGGTCCACATGCATCTTCTTGACACCAGGATGAGTTGAATAAGGTGCTTGATGTGCCTCTGAAATAATAAAAGTGTGAAGACCATCTACAAGTTGTACACAGATATGACCCATATGTCACAAAAACCCATTTTACTTGAGCATATATCTTGTGAATCTACCCTCTGTAATGCCTCACCACAAACACCCCATAGGACAACGAAACAACTAACAATTGCAGAACAATTTTTTTTTTAAAGTAACAACTATGCATCACTATCAACCAAATATTCATACAACAATATTATTACTATATAAAAATTCCTAACTAGTCCCATGGGATTACATGGTTGCATTACTCATGTTCGTTCCTGACCACTTAACATCATTATAACTTAAATGCCAAGAGTAAAGTGATAAAAAAATACACTACACAAGATAGCATAAAGATAGACATACATCCATTCATAATCAATTGAGATGATAACAATACATACATCATTTATTACATATCAAATCTATAGTTCAATATTACATATGTGGAGCATATTTCCACAGATACAACACATTATAAAATAAATGATACAATTACATCCTTCTTCCCTTATAACAATGGGAAGAGTACATGAATAAAAATATGATACAACAATAATGAATAGAATACATAATAAGATCCATCAGAAGGAGATGTAGTTCATAACACCAAAACTATCACCAAAACAAGAAAGATCAGGAACCACCACAACTGGTACATCTTTGCAACATCACGATTGTCGGTGGGGAAGCCAATGGGTGCGTAGTACGTTCCACCCAACCATGTGGACCCTAACATCCACCCCCCATGGTAGGAGATGACAAGAAGGAATTTTTGGTGTTCCAAATCAACAGATCAAAAGAATCCTAAAGACTAGCCACTTTCTTATGTTCAGACTCAACGATAGATTTGGCCAATTGATAGGAAATGGGTTTAGAACACATTTCCCCAACACTTCAGGCTCTCTAAGACCTAGGGGGTGACCCTTTAGCAACATCCAAAAATATAGACACATAATTACTTGGATATTGCTTACAAATAATTCTCTCACAAAAATATGCTGAGAAACCTAAAATATCACTCAAAGCTGGCTAATACCTTGAGTGAATTTCATTAACCAGCATGGAGAACAAAGAAAACACATAACCAAATTGAAAAGAACATAAACATGAATATTGACTAGTGCCAAAAGAAAGGGCTATGGAGTCATATAACCAACACTTCATCTTACAATGTTGAACCTATTTTGAAAGATCTTCGCAATTGTTATCACATTATTGTAACGAGACCATTAAAACTTTATCATTTGACCATTCTTGCAAATCCACATAGAAACATAAAAATCCTGTCACATTTGTTAAAGAAATTACTCCATCCTTGAACATAAGACAATAACATATGCAGTTGACATTAGTTAAAGCATTTACACCATTCATAGGATAAACAACAATAACAGTTGCAACTCAAATGCAAAAAATGTGCATGAAAAAACTCAAGTAATCTTTGATCATTGAATTCAAAATAGATTTACATCTCAGCCATGGAGATAGTTATCAAATAAAATTTATTCATGAAGCATATTCTAGAACATAACACTTCAGATTAATGACTCAACTATAATTCAGCCTAGCTTTACCATTCTACCCAGAGCTTCTGTCTGACTTGCAGAGCTTTTAGAAAGTTTTTTTTGGAACCCTTACAATGAGAGGAGAATGAGAAGATAAATAAAAAATAAGGAACAAGAGCAGCCCTAAAATATATCTGTAGAAGACACTTGGCAGCGTCCTTCCATCCAATAGCAACAGAAAATTAAAAACCTATCTCTTCTCTCTTCAAATAAAACTTTGCCTCCAAGTCTGCCTTTACTCCAAGTTGTCAAGCAATAAAAAATTTGCCCATGTGAGGAATTTCTCCATCTATTTTACTAGAAGTTGTGTGAAAAATATCTTTTCCCGTGAAAATCCTCTTTTTTGTTCTTATTCTTTGTTGTAGCTGAAAATATTTCCAGCAGATGATATTTGTTAATTAAGTGAATATTAAATTCTCTTTACAATAGATCCCCATGTCTTCACTTTTATTTTATATGCCCAGAACATAAAGCCTTCAAGGTAGTGCATGTTCTATTCACTTTATAAATACTTTCTTGTCATTTTACTTTGTAGCTCATATTTATAATATTTACCTTCTTTCATATTTCACGGGAAAAATACATTATCCAAATCTCCCTTTGAAAATCATCTAGGTCATTAAAAATAATTTACCCTTGCCTTATTGCATTTTCACTCCATGTTTAAAACAATGGGTGGGAACTGTAACTCTCATAGGGCATTGGAAGATATTACCCACCTCATTCACATTGGGTAAAAACATTATCACCTTGTGAAGACTTTTCAATCACACATATATTAATTTTTCTTGTGTCGTTGAAAATCCATGGGCCCACCATGCATATGAGCGAAGGCCTTTTGTTTAAAATTTTCATCGGGCCACCTTGAAATTGTTGGAAAATCATGTCTCAATTTCTAGTTTGTGCATCTACCTTATTCAAACTTGGCGGAATATGTTCTTTCTCAGTCTTTATCGTTGAGGTCTAGTCTGCACATGGCGATACTGTGGTGATTGGCTTGGCGGTTACAGCCTTACCGCGCGTAGTGAGTTTACTCACTGCGGTGGTCGTGGTAGACGAATTGTCGCCTGTCTCACCAGTCACTACCTTACCACGGTTGGTGAAGGTCTTAACCGTGGTGGCTGCGATGAAGCTGCCAGTGGCTTGGTTGGCGGTTACCACCATACTACAGGTGGTGGGTCTTCTCACTCACGGTGTCCACGGTGAGACCATCGACGGTGGTCTTGGCGGTTACCACCCCACCGTGGGAGGTGAGTTTGCTCACCACAGAGGCCGCGGTGAGATTGCCAATGGTGTGCCTGGCAGTTACTGCTCCACCGTGGTCGGTAAGCTTAATCACCTTGGTGGCTATGGTAAGACCACCAGTGGTCTGGCCGACGGTCATTGCCCTACCGTGGGGTGGCCTTGTGGCCTTCGCGGTAGCATGGTTTGACCACCTGCGGTCCCCCAAACTAGTTATCGCCACACCATGGGTCAACTTCGATAGGGCAGCGGTAGTGCGGTATGGCGAGGTGAGCTCGATCGAGCTCACCGCCATACCACGACATGGTGAAATGGACTCGATGGTAGCACAGTATAGTCTTGGATGAGCTCGGTTGAGCTCACCGTTGCACTACAGCTAGGTTTGTTGTGCTCGATGGTTGTGTGGTAAGAGCTCGGATGAGCTTGGAGCTCGATCAACTGAGTTGGACTAGAAATTCAAAGTGACAACGAATGGTAGTTGGACACGTGGTAGGTTGACAACATGTTCATTGGCCAAAATCCAAAACAGTAAAGGCAGTAATTGCATGACTTGTTCGGCTGGTGACAAGAACCCATTTATGGCAAGGAATTGAATACCTGGGTGGCTTGATGAGATCTGAGAAGATCGATGGTGTACTAGAAGTTCGATGCATGAACATAAAGTTGTGGGATTGGTTGAGAGGGTAAATGTGAAGTTGACAGATATGTATGCATGAGTGCAAGTTAAAGTGAAAGAGTGAATTCATTGTATACTTTGAATGTGAAGTATTGTAATAGTGAGTGAAAGGATAACTCTAAGCTGTTGTAAGTTGATCAAAGAAGACTAATGCTTTTGTATGCAATCTTTTTACTGTAATACAAAAATTATCTTGCTTGGTGTGGTGGGTTTTTTACATGTAAAGGTTTTCCCATGTATATCTTGTGTCAACTGTGAATGCTTTGTTTCTGTTATCTCTTTTATGTTGTATGTGTTTCATCTCAAGTAGTTTTAGAAGCTATTAGAACCTATTTATGCTTTTCTCCTCTGTTGTATTAGTGTTAAGGGAATGTATTCTGCACTGTTGGGTCATTAGATCCACCCCCATTTTCCCTTTAGAAATATTTCTATAGTCCTACCTCTTACCACTGATCACCTCCTGCGTATCGCCTATTGAAAAGGGAAAATGGAGAACCTACCTGTGATGGGAAATGAGTACCATCGCTCATCACCAGTTGAGTGGGAAAATGGGAGAAGGAACTGGCGACGGGTGATAGGGAAAATCCCCAATCTTTTTATTTTCTCATTCTCTGTTTGCTCCAATGGTTTTCCCTAATTTCATCCTCTGGTTTGTGCACTGTGGACATGGAGGCATCAAATGGATTCAACAAGCTTGACCCCTTCATGGCGTTGGATACCTCTACAGGTGTGAGCTCACTCCACCCTCTTTCGTGTGACAAGAGATATGGTAGTACAACCACCAATTGAATTTACTTAAGAGTTTTTGGAGCGGTTTCCACAAATTCATTTTGTACATAGCCTTATGCTTCTCCCAAGTATTCCCTCTTGCTATATTTTATATCTTCTCAGTTCCATGTTGCACAAAATTTACAGAGGGCACGATGCATTTAAATGAATCCCCATAGAATTTAGGCTAATAACACAACTCTACAGTCATCAAGTTGATTCCTCCCATTGCACCAAGACTAAAGGCTTACTCAAAACTTTTATGCACTCCATAGCAAGCGCAGTTTCAAATTTCATCAAAGAATTTTGAAACATTTTCACTGTGGGATCAAACAATCCCCACAAAGTAAATAAGTGCTAATTTTACCCACACATCGAATGCCTGAACACAAGGAATTCACTTATACTTCTCGGCTGGTTCCCATGACCTCATTCATGCTTCTAGTTAATCCTATATTTACACTTTGTACATTGTTTCCACCTATTGTTTGTTGCAAGTCAATATAGTTTTCCATCTATATCATGTACTTTAGGTACGGATTTTTATAACCCTAACATAACATATTTTGGTGCCAATGAACCCACCACTCTATAGTCTATACATAAAAGTCCCTGACATTTTAGGCATTTGGTTTCTATTAAAGAGTTTGAAGATGAGCAAGCTTGTGGTGAATTATTTATGAATGTCTTAGCCATCAATGTCGAACAATCAAAATATGGATATTAAACTAGTTAGATTATGGAGTAGCCACCTCCTCCATTCAATGTGCATAGCATTTTGATAAGATTATGCCATCCTTGTGCCTTCAAATTCCTTGTGTCGTAGTAATTTGGTGCACTTTTGAATATTTCATTACTATGTGATTTTCCTTTTCAGTATAATGTAAATGTTCAAACAACCCAACAAATTAAAGTGTTGTGATTTTATTCCACAATAATTCAAATAGAACATCAACTCCTCCCTTTATGCTTTGGAACATAAGCATCTTAAACTTTAGTTTAAAATCCTCAATAGGTGTGTGCTTGCAAGCATTTTAATTGAACATCCTCTTCACACTAATCATCTGCATTTTCAAACTACAGGAACAAGCATTGATGCAAACAATAGATAAAAATCCTCACTTTTTCAACTCACCATGTTCATTTGATTTGACCTTTGACGTCTCCAGATTTTGACCAAAACCACTTAGGTAGCCTTTGGAACTAGCTTAAAAAATTGATCAAATTTCCTCCCTAAGCCTTGAAAGCTAAAATTTTGGTGAAATGTTATATAGAGAATCCAGAGCATCAAACGAATTTTTATTATAATGCCCGAGGTGAAAAATATCAATCCTCGAAGTTGCCTTCTCAGAATTTTTTGGAAATGCTGATTCCGAAACCCTGAAAAAGTCCATTTGGAATGGGCTTTGAAAAAATAGAAAATGAGGAGCTAAGGGGCTACAATCTAGGAATGCAATAGATAATTATATAGGAAATCATGGGGAACATTCACTTTGATGTGTAGGTCATTAGGTTGCAAAATAAAATTTCAAATGTGAGGCCACTTTATGCAGATTTACACAGTTCAGTATGCAAATCTAAACTTTTTTCAAATGGATTCAAGATGGAAAACTTAGCAAATGGATTCACGGGGATATGCCAACTGACATGGGGCTTCATTAAGATGTAGAGAATCATAGAAAAATATCAGTTGGGCTTAATACTCAATAGGTATAAAGATACAACATCACAAAGATGGTCTACTCAGAAAGGTGTAACATGTGCAAACAACAAACCAACTTGTGAGCCTCCATATAGGGGCATCAAAAAATGATTAAAACTGATCATGTGAAGACACAAATGGACATATAGAATTTCCAATAGGTGTTCAACATTCCCCCAAAGTGATTTTGCATGGTAATCAAGGGATGTCAAAATATGAGCTTCCAAAGTGAGCTAGTTAGGCTTATTCTGCAAGGGTACCTTCTGAGTACATTAGGTAAAATTTTACATGGGCCCTCAAAATTTAGCCAAATTTTGGAGGTCCCAATAGTGGCTTCGACTGCGGATGTATGCCCCCTGCGAGCATAGCAAGAATTTAGATCTCTGGGAGCTGTAGACCAGGTGTCTACTCCATTGGGTAAAAATTAGATATGTCCTTCAGTTGGTGGCCTTGGGTCCCCAAAAAGGTAAAAGGAAAACCTCCCCCTGTCAAATGTATGATTTTCTTCACATAACAATTTGATCAATTTGAGAAAATTCCTAAGAATAATCTGATCACAAACATTACCACTACCATTTCTTCCCAGGCTACTCTATATCCCACTATCATTAATATCTTTACTGACTTGCACTTTGATGAGGTAAAAATAACCTCATCATAGTAGAATCAGAAAAGCTTATTTTTACATGTTCAATCCTAAGTCTGTGCCAATTTATTAAACTTTAAGAGAAATAATTGCTTATTTTAAAGAAAAATTATGCTAACTTTATTTCTTATGATCAATTGAGGAAATTTACCAATGCAGGTTTAATGGGTTGACTTGAGTGTTTTTGTAGGGAATAATAGGTCATCTAGAAGCTGTTACATATGTTCAACCAACACGTTCCTTAAGCGTGGTAAAGGGTAGATGCTGCGAACCTGGTCCTAAATATCGAGAGGATGAACTGAAGATTTAGTTTTTATTTCTTTAATTTATGTTATCAAAAACTTCATGGCTCATCTCAAGCCTTCTATATGTTTATGAGCTTTAAAGACATGAAAGTTAATTTTAAGTTGTTGAAGACTTTTTCAATGGCTATCCATGCCATCTAGAATCTAGGATTTAGTTATAATTCATCTATAAAAAATGTAACTTCAAAAGAGAAGAGGAGAGACTGAATGATAAAATTACGGTGCTTATATGATTTATGAATATTGATGAATGAAAGAACTTTCTTCTATTACTTACTAAGTTGTTGAACTATGAATGATGATAACTGCTTGTAATGGAAAGACTCCAAAATCTGTAGTTTATGTGATTTGAGAATGAAGTGTTAACCTACAAGCTGGCCACTCGAGGGAAGTTAGCTTAAATAGATAAGTATTTTTCTGTTATGTTATTTTATTTGTTAAAATAGATAACTGTTCAGTAGGAAGTAACTAAGTTTTTTGAGAGTTGAGTCTGAAGTTCCAGAGCACCATTGTTTTAGTTAGTGTGAGTTACTTTTTGTAGTTGTTAGAATCTTTTACTATTTCAAAAGATGTTTCATAGTTTGTTCACTTATTTCTCTACTTCCGTAGTATATCGGTTGTTCAGTTTGCTTGTTTCCATGCTTTTTAGTTTAGTCGTGATGCTTTCTAAATTAGTTATCTTATGCTTTCTACCTTAGTATTTCCAGTTTTCTTAGAACATATTGTTTTCCAACTAAGAAGTTAAATGGCCTTAGATTAAAATTAATTTCAATATTTTAAAGAAAAACATAAAATATAAAATGAGTTATCCAAATCATCTTCTTTTGCAAACTGCATTGGACACTGCCTGGTCAAATAATTGGCATTCTATATTCTAAAGTAGTAGGACCTAATGACAACCTATCACTTTTTGGCACCATTTTCGGGGACTAAAATAGCCCTTGTGCTTAAGTGTTACTAGGAGATGGTTATGATATCTCATTTTATGCCAAAAAAATTTCCATCGGCTTCCTCTTCTGCATGGTCAGGAAAAGAGGCCCTCATAGACAATTTATACACAAGATCCCCCCAAAATACGTACCAATTATACCTAGGGAAGCCCAAGACTTAGACGACCACACTTTTGAAGAATTATTTGAGCCTATCCCACCTGAGGCTTTACACTATTTACCTGACGAGTAACTGGCAGAACAACCATTCATAGAGGAAATTGTCTTTGAGGAATAGACTTCTCTGAACATCATGGGAGATCGTAGAGTTGAACCTAACCACAATGAACCTCAACACCCTCCTAGAACGTTTCCTTATCCTATTACCTTGGATGCAAATGATGATACTGTGATGAAGAACATTTCTCTAGCTTTCCTTCCAACCTTCTGTGGCTTGTCCTTGGAAGACCCAAACCAATTTCTCTTTGAATTTAAGGTCTTATTGCAAACATATGACTATAAAAATGATAACCAAAAGCTGAAGATTTTTCCTTCTACTCTAAAGGATTGAACAATGCCCTGGTTTATGGGATTGGGTTTTGGTAGTATAACATCTTGGGGGGAAATGGAGAATGTTTTCTTGCAAAAATACCAATGCTACTGTAGGGTGAGTCACTAGAAGGAAGAGCTGTTTAAACTGAGACAAAATGAGGATGAGAGTTTAGAGGATTATCTCAATAGGTTCCTCTTCCTCTCTACGAGATGTGGAGAAGCGACCATTAGCGTTGAGATTCTCAAAACATTTTTTCTTAAAGTTCTTGATGATGACGCTAGAAGAAATCTTGATTTGATGGGGAAAGGAGATGTATCTCAACTAACCCTTGAGGAAATATGTGAGTTATGTCAGAATTTCTCCCATACTCGGGGAGGAATCCCCAAAACTAATATTTTTAAAGGGTCTAATGAGATAGGTAAGCTCCGCGAAGAAATAGAAAATCTGAAAACAAAAATTCTCGTTCAATTGAATACCACATTATATGGTAATACAAGCTAAAACTCACAACCCATAAAACTTGTCAATTTATTGTCCAAGGTGTCAAAATAAACACCTATTGCACGAGTGTTCATTAGATAAAGTCAATGTTTTTCAACTTTATGAGAAAAACCATCCTAAAAATCAGTGTGAGCTTCTGTCTGATATTAAGAATACTAAGAAAAAAACCATTCAGGTTGAAGAAGAGATAAACGCCTTAAACAATGTCAAGGTGGTAATTTCTCTTATGGTCAAAATTCCAATCCTGCATGGAGACCACAAAATAACTGGGTTCATAATCAATGGAATCTGTCTTGGAATCAGTCACCTCCACTGCAACATAACTAGGGAACTCATTATTAGGGATCCTCCGTATGGGCAAACCAAACATGGGGAAATCAGTAGTGGTCGAATCAACCACAACAACAATGGTACCAACAAGATGTTTCCCCTCAATGGAATCGAAAAAAGAATCAATTTTATACTGAACCCGGGAGGAATCAACAACATAATTTGATACCTCCAACTCAAAAACCTCATCTGAATGAGAAGGTGAACCAACCTCAGCTCCCAGTGCAACCACTTCCCAACCCTAAGAATAATCGCTAGAATACGCCAACCTATAATATTAAACATGAAAATATTACAGGGCTTAATGCGATACACTTCAGAAATGTGCAGTTGCGCTCTGGTCGAACTCTTCAACCTCCAACTATTAAAGAAATAGTGGAGGAACCTAAGCCTAAAAGTCTAATAAAAGTCACATCCTCTAATCAAGATACCACTACCAAAGACAAAGAGCCTTTTTCAACGACAGGAGCTGCTGACTTCCCTCAGGGGGAGGAAGGTCAGTCCTTGAGTCAACATAGGGAGAATCCCGTTCCAAAGGAGAACACGATGGAACCATATCTGAAATGTTTAAAGTCAATAACTCCAGAATTATCCATGGCTTCATAAACTGCATTAATTTAGGAGATTAAGCAACTGCAAATTGAAGTTCCTTTATTGCAAGCAATAAAGGAAATTCTTGAGTTAAACTAGTTAATCAAACACCTATGTATTAAAACGCCAGGTAGGAAGCCAAAAAAGATAAATACCGTTCATATTGATGGTTATTTAGCTAATTTTTTGTCTGGAAATTTTATTGCTCCAAAATACGATGATCCTGGGAGCCCACTTATAATTGTTAAAATCAACGATGTAGCAATACCAAACACACTAGTAGATCTTGGGGCATCTATTAACATAATGACTATGGATGTAATGAAAAATTTAGGACTAATTGATTTATGTCCTACAACCACAATCTTACAAATGCAAAATTATTCTATAACCATCCCAAATGGCGTCATTAAAAAAATCCTCATCAAATTTGATGGATGAGAATATGCAGTCAATTTCCAGGTAATTCAGTTGCTTACACCTAAAGATAGTTATCCAATAATTCTTGGGAGACCTTGTTTGACCATAGTTGCTACTAAGATTGATTGTAGGGAAGGGGGAATGACCATTTCATATGGTCAAAATAGTAAACATTTGTTCTTATATCCCCCTGCTAAGCCTACTGAGCATAAAAAGGTCTGGGTTGATGAACCATAGGAATCCAATGGTCCTGATAGTTTGGCCTCTCTAGCCATGGTAGTAATTAAACAACACGGAGAAGAACTAGAGGAAGATTTATTAAGCGATGTAGCATGCCTTGCTATAACCCCGAACAACGAAGAAATGATGGATGCTCCAAGAATGTTTGGGCAGCCAATTGATATAATCGGGATGGAGCAAGGCTATGCTACAATAGGAATACCTTGTCCCCTAGCAAACATGATTCCTAGAACAAGTAATTTCTTTGAAGATATCACAAGGTTTCGCTGACTTATACCTCATAGTTGTCCTCTCAATACCATGTTATGACCCGTTTATACAGTCACTTCGGTCCATCCTGGAACAAAATCAATCATGTTGTTACCAGGAAAAACTTTGAACATCAATAGCTGGCTGACAGAAAAACACGAGGATAAGTTATTCAATGTGTTGGTAAAAAGGTCTAAAGATTTTTCTTGGGATTATACGGACATGAGGGGAATTCACCCAAGTGTCTGTACTCATCACATCTATACTGACACCAGTATAAGGCATGTTCACCAGCCTTAGAGGAGACTCAATCGTGCATTAAAGGATCTAGTCAATATTGAAATTGAGAAATTCCTCCATGTAGGATTTATTTATCCTATCTCTAATAGTAAGTGGGTATCTCCTATGGTGGTCATGCCAAAGAAAAATGGAAAGTGGAGAATCTATTTAGACTATAGAGAACTCAACAAATCCACTCATTGAGATTATTTTCCCCTACCATTTGTTGACCAGGTTCTAGACAACTTGTATGGAAGGAAATATTTCTCCTTTCTAGATGAATTTAGTGGTTACAATCAAATACAGGTTGCCCTAGAAGACCAAGAAAAGACCATGTTTACTTGCCCTTGGGGAAAATTTTCATACAAAGTGCTTCCCTTTGGACTTTGTAATGCTCCAACGACTTTTCTGAGAGCCGTTCTTGCTATATTTTCTGCTCTTATTAATGAATGTGTAGAGGTCTACATGGACGACTTCACAGTCTATGGGTCAACATATGACGAAGCTCTTCATAACCTAGACCGAGTTTTACAAGCTTGTGAGGAAAATAGACTATCCCTTAACCATGAAAAATGTTTAATAATGGTAGAACAAGGAATATTCTTGGGTCATCACATTTCCTTTGAGTGAATAAAGGTCAAACCTACAAAAATTGAAGTCACCCAACAGTTGAATATCCCTCAAACACAAACAAATGTTCAAAGTTTTCTTGGACATGTTGGTTACTACAAAAGGTTCATAGAAGGCTTCAGTAAAATAACAACTCCTATGTTCTTTCTTTTACAAAAAGAAGTAGAGTTTCTTTGGACGCCTAAGTTTCAACTATCATTCGAAACCTTTAAGGAAAAACTTGTCTCTACTCCCATTCTACGAGGACCAAATTGGATTATTCCCTTCCACATTTATGCAGATGCTTCTAACGATGCTATTGGTGCAGTTCTGGGAAAAGAAGATGAGAACGGGGGTAAACATGCCATATATTTTATTAGTAAATTTTTTACTTTTGCAGAAAGGAACTATACAACAACAGAAAAATAATTTCTAGCTATCGTTCATGCCATTAAAATATTTTGCCACTATATTATGGGATATAAGGTTATAGTTTATATAGACCATTCAACTGTAAAATACCTAATGAACAAACTTGTAGTTAATGGTTAAATTATGAGATGGTTATTACTCCTTTAGGAGTTTAATGCTATAATTCTTGTCAAACCAGGAAAATATAACGTAGTAGCAAATTTTCTATCATGAATCAAACATGAAGAGGGTGATAGAACTCCTGTACACGATGAGTTCCCAGATTAAAATCTATTTGCGGTTTCTATAAAATCACCTTGGTTCACAAATATCGCTAACTATTTAGCTGCTTCCAAGATACCCCCGAGGTTCACGACTAAGAAAAAGAAGCAACTTATTAGGGAAATTTCCCCATTTAAATGGATTAACGAAATTTTATTTCATTGTGGACTTGATATAGCCTTAAGAAGATGTGTGAGAGAGAATAAAACCTACAACATTCTAAAGGCCTACGACGACGATTCTTCGAGAGGGCACTACTCTACGAAGAGAACTTACCATAAAATCTTAGGCACCGGATACTATTGGAATTCAATGCATAAAGATATTAAGAACTATGTTCATTATTGTGATGAATGTCAAAGAGTAGGAAGACCAACTACTTCTTCAGAAATGCCTTTACTTCCTCAGGTATTGCTTGAACCATTTGAGAAATGGGGTTTAGATTTTATCAGACCCATGGATCCTTCCTCTCAAGGGAAAGAATACATATTGGTTTGCATTGATTACCTAAAATGGGCAGAAGTTCAAGCCTTACGAATAGCTAGGGAAGAGAAAGTCACAGACTTCCTCTATAGTAAAATCTTCCTTAGATTTGGAGCCCCTCGAACTAATGTAACCGACCCAAGACCCCAATTTATGTCCAAAGTGCTCTTAGCATTCACCAACCATTTTCAAGTAATCCATAGAAAGTCATCACCTTACCACCCTCAAGAAGATGGCCAGGTGAAGATAACTAATAGAGAACTTGAAAACATTTTAACAAAAATGGTTTCTTCAGGAAGAAAAGATTGGGCCAGAAAACTCCTTGAAGCTATATGGGCATACAACACAACCTAGAAATCCACGATTGGATTTAGCTCTTATGATATCTTTTTTGGAAAGAAACCTCTTCTTCCCATTGAGTTTCAACTACAAACTCTAATAACAGCTATGGAACTAGGTCTGGATTTAAAATGAGCCCAAGTTGAATGATATCTACAACTAAGTGAATTGGAAGAGCTTTGCCTAGATGCTGTCCATCAAACTGAACTAATTCAACATCAATGAAAAGTGTGGCATGACAAAAATATTAAGGAGAGGAAGTTTTATAATGGAGACTAGTCCCTGCTATTCGATGCGAGGTACAAAGATCATAGAGGAAATCTCAAGACTCATTGGTTGAGACCTTATGAGATTTATGAAGTCTTTTTGAATGGAATTGTTCGGTTGAAACCAATTGATGGTGATGCACAAACCCTCTTAGTTAATGGTCATCGCTTGCATGTCTACCATAAGTCGATCAATAGGGAATAATTCTCAAGAATGGTGGAAATGCAGGGCAAAGTCCAATGTGTTGACTCTGCCAAGGCAGAGTCTATTTGGTAAAAATATGCACTTAAAAAATAAAATAAAAATAAAAATATATATATATATATATAAAAATTCGAAAATGTGTAATAAAAAGACATGTATGCCAAGATATTTTTCTTTTTCTTTTCATTACCTTTTCTTCTTTTGGACTTAGCTAGTTTTTGTTCCATTTTGCAGGACTTCTTAAAAAGGAGGAAAATAACTTCCAGAGTACCCTCCAAAGATGCTCCAGAATGTTATGATCCTGATGTCCGATGCTCTGAAACTTGTACAAAACTTGTTATGACAAAAAGGAATTACTGCACTAAGGTTC
Source organism: Sequoiadendron giganteum (assembly GCA_007115665.2). Lineage (NCBI taxonomy): Eukaryota > Viridiplantae > Streptophyta > Pinopsida > Cupressales > Cupressaceae > Sequoiadendron > Sequoiadendron giganteum. Next base: position 286,288,860 of record CM021102.1, on the reverse strand, counting down.
AAAGCTTTCTAAGTTCAAAATTTTAAGTCTTGTTGCTCCACCTTCATTCCATTGTTGCTTCGACTGCATCTCTCGGCGATGCTCCAAAATCTTCATTTCGTTGTTGCTCTGGCTGCATCTCTCGACGATGCTCTGGAACCTTCATTTGGTTGTTGCTTTGGCTGCATCTCTCGGCGATGCTCCAAAACCTTCATTTCGTTGTTGCTCTAGTTGCATCTTTTGACAATGCTCCAGAACCTTCATTCTATTGTTGCTCTGGCTACATCTTTCGATGATGCTCCAGAACTTCCATTTCATTCCTTCTCCACCTGTATCTTTCAGTGATGCTCTTGAACATTCATTTCATCACCGTCACGGTTGTGTCTTTCACAGATGCTCCAGAACTTGTCTGACTTCTCTGTCGTGAATATAAACCTCTTGCGTGTTCCAAATCTTATGGACTAGTTTTGAGTGCAACGTCAATTGCGTACTCCAAAACTTGTTCATTCATATTCTGCCACCTTTTTCATAAATTCAAAATTTTGCGATACTTCCATAATTATATCTTGTACATCTATCTTCCTATTTTTTTGATCATAAATAAATCCACCAAGTCCCGCAGTCCTCATTAATAGCTCCGTCATCCATAAAATTCCGCATTCTCGCCATAATAAATCCGTCATCACCTCAACCAATACCTTCACATCATCCTGTCAAATCTGTAAGGTACAAGATCTTCAAACGATCACATAATGCAAGTATGTATTAATTTTCTCTTTAAGTAGGTAGTTATTTTCAAATATAGAATAATTAATTGGCACAAACTTCGTTCTCAATTTAGAAAATTGTGCCACACGACGATCACCTACTTGTACGACAAGCCTTTTGCATGCCTTCATGTAGTTTTAAAAATCTCTGCATAGTAAGCTGCAAACAAGACAAATAAGTTATTCCAGAGGCAATATTTTCAAAAGTGTTGTGTGAAAGATTTGGGCCGTGATTGAAATATTTTACAGAGAGGGAAACTATGAAAATGGGGAGTGGTAAATAGAATTCAAATCCAAATTCAGCTGACAAATTGTTGGGATTAAGCAATATCTCCAGACTATTTGAAGAGGCAGGATGGTTGGATTTTATCAAAAAAATTGAAGGATATGATGAAAAGTTGGTTACTCGTTTGCTGAAAACTAATCAAATGGAGAAGTGATAATTCATGGAAAGCATTTAAAGGTAAGTCTAAAAATCATTTCCCGTTTGTCTGGGTTATAAAATTTAGGTATTAATATAAAGAAACATCTTAGATAACGTACCAAAAATTATCTGAATTATTTGTTAGAGAGGGAGACCCTCACCCCATGGTAGTAGTTAGCACCAGAGGACAGAATAAAGGGTTCCAAAGGACCTCCATACTAGAGCCCTGGGGTACTGACGTTGCTTGGATCATCAAATATTTTACTTGTGAAGGTCAACTAGTTGTAGTAGTAGGACCTCCTTTCTGAATGTTGATCCATTTGCATCATGGGAAAGAGAACCCTTCTCTTAGGGTAAATTGCCTAGATTTTTATATGAATCTCTAAATACTTCCATAGAAAGATATAAAATAGGGTCAGGGCCATTGAAACATCATGGTTTAATTAAGTTGATTTGTAAATACCATTTTTACAAGAAATCTGAGGGCAAATGGGAAAAGTTCTTAAAGAAAACTGAGAAGCCTTCAATAAAAAAAAAAAACAATAGAACCAGGGGAATCATCTCACCAAATTACATCACCATCCAAGGAAATTTCCCCTAAGGGCTCTCCAGGTCTGGAAGCTTCTAATCCCATCACCCCTGGTGAGGAAGTGCCAAACTTTTGAGGTAATGAATTCAAAACCCTTGATTTTCTAGAGCAAGTCGAGTTTGTTTATAGGACACTTGTCACCTTCCAAGGTCTTCCTCCTTTAAGAAGAAGTAAACGCCTAGCCTCTAAATTATTTGAAACCTCAATGTAGGGAGTGGAGGGAAGTTCCAAAAATAAAAATAAAAAGATGCCATCTGAGCCTATTGAGATTTCAGAGCCTGCCAATGTAGAGGAAATACCTCTAGAAAAATAAGATTCGGTTGAAGAGATTCCTTCCCACTCTGCATATGTGGAGGAGGTCTTCACTAAAGAAATTCAGGGAGAGAACAGGAAGGAAATGATGGTATTCCAAGTAATTTGTCCCCTATTGTTAATAGAATTATTGGGTAAAAGCACATAGTTGTGTCACACTTTATAAAGGAAACGACCAATGTTGATCCAACTTTTAAACTTGAATCACTAAAAAATAGCATATATGTTTTGAATTTTTAAATGATGTAAACTAGTAAAATATGTATTTTTTAGTATATTTTATGTTTGTATTTTTTATAAGAAATTAAAAAATTATTTAAAACTAGTTTTTCATAAATTAACACTATAAGTTAGTTGTTGATAAAATGTTGAAAAATGAAGTTGCACGGGACGTCAAACTTTTTATAGTAAATTTTAGTTTTTTTCTTTCAAATTTTTTGTGTGTATTTATAACTTGAAACTTTAGTGCATGGTAATATGTTTTTCCAATTTTGATAAATATATATTTGTATATAAGTATTAAAATGTGCATGAATAACAAACAACCGTTTCCATTGGACGTCAACATTCATATTAAATATTTATCTAAAATGGAAAAAAAATTATACCATCTTGAAATAGATTATTTTATCTAGTGCATCATATTTTTTTCAAATTTTTTTAATAAGTTTTAGTATTTTTCCTTGGCATGGAAATCAACCTAATATTTTTTGCTGATAACCTACTTCTAGTATAAATAAAAATAATAATAATAATAATTAAACTATTAAAATAAATATATTTTTGAGAATTACACTTATGGATTTACAAAAGGGTATTTTTACATTTTAAAAAAAATGTTATTTACATGAGGAGGAGTTATTAAAACTTCAAGTTTTTCAAATAGTTTTTTTTTTGGGTAAATTGGAGTCAAAGTGGTGCTCCATATATTTTAAGCCAACAATTTTAGCTGAATAAATTTTGGAAGTATCTAACTTAGCTAGAATGAATCTTATTAGGTCATATGTTTGACCAAAATTATTTTTTAGCTAGAAATACTTAAATTCAGTTGTGCTGATATGTTGGCTGAAAGTGTGACATAGCTTTGTGCTTTTACGCTATTGAGATAGTTGAAACAAAGGATGACACTGTAGAAACAGAGAAATATAAAATAGAAATTGATAATCTAAAGAAAAAATTGTACAAAAGTAATGAGCAAGTTGAATTTCAGAAAGAAGAATTGATGGTGCATATAGTTGTAATAAATAAAAGGAATCAAGAAATATAGGGTTTGAAACTACAGTTACAGGAAAAGGACACAATAGTTTATAAGTTGAAAGAACAAATGCAAGAGTTGAGTCAAGAGCATACAACTTATAAAGTTGACATTGCAAGAAAGAATACAGAAATTGAAAGGATTAAGAAAAAAATTGTGCTAATGCTCTCAGCCTTTGAAGAAGACAGAAAAATAAAAACCGAAGAATTGAATGCTTCCATCAACAAAGTTGTAGAGCTCGAACAAGACTTGGTGGAATGCACTAGGAAACCATAGAAATCCAAACTGAGCTAGTTATAAACAATTGGTTCCAAGTTTGCATTCCCCCACTGTTAATGAAATGGATGGAACAGTTTTATTTCTTAAGAAACGTTCAAACTGAGAATTATAGGCTGAAGAAATAAGTGGTACTCATGAAGGAGTCATTTCACAAGGCATACAGAGGAAAACAAGATGCATGGCAACTTATTGACTATTTATTAAATTGTAGAAGGCCATCTAGATTGTACTCCATGTTTTTAAATGAACAATGGATAAGATGAAAATTATTTAGAATCTACAATGATCAGCCTTACGAGCCCAATGATAAAGAATTTGTTAAGATATTTGTAGAGCCAACCCCTAAGGATCAAGATTTGATTTATGAATTCTTTTTGCATGATTTATTATTAGAAAATCACATTGATTTCTTTATCAACCTATTTGTTGGAGAAGTAGAATTAAGAGCCTTATTGATACCATGAGAAACCAGATTCATTGGTAGGAGTGTAAAAAATAGTTTGCATAGGCAAAAAAGATAGTGGGTCTTCAAATAAGGTCCTCAAATTCTAGGCCTGGTGGTTTCAAAGACACATTTTTGTCTCTCCTTGTTAATGAAAAGATGAAAGAAAAGTATGATGACAACCTCAGGTAGTTTTACAATAATTTTTATGAATCATGGGAAGAAATTGATTAGGAAAGCATGGAACCCTTGTGAAGAGAGGTTCACTCCATTACCTGCTTACCTCAAGAAAAGAGACTTCATTTATTCTTTTAATCTCAAGTGGTCTTTTAAACGAGATGATGCTTTAGTTAAAATCCTAAGAACCCTTAAGAAAAACTGTATGGGAATGAAATACATGCCTCCTTTGTTACTTAATCCACCTCTTGCTTACAATGTTTCAACTGATCAGAATGACAGACTTTTTAGTGAATGGAGAGAGAGTGTGATATTTCTTAGAGTGTTCATCTATGTGGTGCAGGAGCACCAAGTTGCTTTTAAGCCTCCATGAGGCCATTTGTAAGTAGTTGCTCTATTTTGTGTATTGGGTCTTATAATAAGGTTTATAAAACCATTTTATAGGTGTTTGAGTCTTAGGAAGTAATATTTGAATTCATTTGTCAAATAATGTTTAAAGTTGTTCCATATTGTAAAAATTGTAAAAGTTGCTCAAGAAAGTTGTCAAGCAACTTGTCAAAAGTGTCATTAAGGTGTTTTTTCAACAAAATAACTAAAAGGTGATTAAAAATAGCTGGTTTTGGTTGTAAATGTATAATTACACCCTCCAAAACTCGAATTGGGGAGGTTGGAGACATTATTTGTGAAGTTTGATGAATGGCAACATCAAGTTTGGTGTGCATTTTATGATTTCTGCATTGTTTTCAGGTTGAAGTTGTGATTTTTACGACCTGTTATGCACTCAAATAATAGATTATCATATATGGATGGAAATTTATCTATTTCTAGTTTCCAATTATTTTTGTCTCATTGAATTTTATTGAGTTTTGTGGAAGATATGACTATTTTGGTGAGGGTAGGTTTGAACACTGCCTAGGGTTTGCAGTTTTGGAAAAAATGTGATAACTTTATTTTCCACCGTTGGATTTTCATAAAAATTGGAAGGGAGGTCTATAATTATGGTATCTTAAATCTCACTGAATTGATTGGATTTATGATGTTTTTTGTGGAAGTTATTAATGACTATTCATTGCATTAAATTGTGGGCTACCATGGCTATGTTTCTAATGTGATCTAGAATGCACTTAATAATTCTTTGAGATGAGTAATTTTATGAAAGTTGTGAATTAAATGGAATGTTGAGTTGTGAATCCTCTTTGCTCTACATCAGTTTGGTATCAGAGCTTGAAGATGCTATGGGGAAGTTGTTTGTGGTTTGTTTGTGGTTGTTTGCAGGTTGAGGAAGGAACCTGATTGCCTAGGTGTGGCAAGGTGAAGTGGAAGCAAGGAGAGACTTGCTTGTGAAGATGGAATTTTTAAAGAGATGTTGGTAGGATGAGGATTCACGAAGGAAGAAAGAAAGAGAGGAAAAGGAAATGAGAAAGAAGGAAAGAAAGAAGGCAAGACAAATAGAGTTTGAGGAAGCCATAGAAAAGATAAGCCAAAGGTTGGAAATATTAGCCAAAGAACACCAACTTCTTAAGGAAGCACAAAGGAGTTGGAATATACCAATGTCAAAGAGGTTAAGATGGCCTCTAAAGAAGATTATGAAGAAGCAAAGAAAAGAAAATAAGGCAAAAAATGAGACAGAGGTAAATTTTGAATCTATTGTTCAAGTTGAGCAAAATAAGTTACAAGTTGAGATGCATGATATTTCGATTGTGCTTGAAGATGAACACAATTCTTTGTTGGTTAATGAACATGTTGATGTTGAGATTAGTGATGTGGTTGTTGTTGGTACTCAATTAGTTGATGAAATTGATGTTGATGAACAAGTTGAGAAGGTTTTTGATGTTATTGATAACCCTTGTATTGATACTCAAGTTGATGATGATAAAGTCGTTGATAACATTGATGTTGATATTCATGATCAAGTTGTTGGTAATAAGGTTGTTAATAAAGATGTTGCAGATATATTTGATAATGATGTATATGAAGGTTTTCAAGAGTATTATGTAGATTATATATGGTACTCTAATGATAATAATGAAGATTTAGATGATGCTATTGAGGTTTATACACAAGAAATGGAGTTTTGGAGCCTAGATGTTGAAAAGATGATTGATAGAAGAAGGCATAAGAAGAGGAAGAGGAAGACAAAACCATGGGTTAAGATGAAGATACAAGTGTTTTTTGTTGTAGGTGATAGTGAATATTCATTTCGTTTTGCAAATGCCCTATATGAGGAGTGGAATAAAACTCAGGGTTATAACTATGGAGTAGGACCACCAGGAATTAGGTGGGGGAGGAAATGATGAGGTAAAAATAACCTCATCATAATCAAATAAAAAAATCTTATTCTTACAAGTTCAATCTTAGTTCTGTGCCAATTTATTAAACTTTAGGAGAAATAATTGCTTATTTTAAAGGAAAATTATGCAAAATTTATTTCTTATGATCAATTGAGGAAATTTACCAATGTAAGTTTAATGGGTTGACTTGAGTTTTTTTATAGGGAATAATAGGTCATCTAGCAGTTGTTACAAATTTTGAACCAGCATGTGCCTTAAGCGTTGTAAAGGATAGATGATGCGAACCAGCTCCTAAATATTGGGAGGATGAACCGAGGATTTAGTTTTTGTTTCTTTAATTTGTGTTATCAAAAACTTCATGGCTCATCTTGAGCCTTCTATATGTTTATGAGCTTTAAGGACATGAAAGTTAGTTTTAAGTTGTTGAAGACTTTTTCAATGGCTATCCATGCCATCTACAATCTAGGATTTAGTTATAAGTTGTCTATAAAAATGTAACTTCAAAAGAGAAGAGGAGAGACTAAATGATAACGTTATGCTACTTATATGATTTCTAAATATTGATGAATGAAATAACTTTCTTCTATTACTTACTAAGTTGTTGAACTATGAATGATGATACCTTCTTGTTATCAGAAGACTCCAGAATCTGTAGTTTATGTGATTTGAGAATGAAGTGTTAACCCGCAAGCTGGCCACTCGAGGGAAGCTAGCTTAAATAGATAAGTATTTTTTTGTTATGTTATTTTATTTGTTATAATAGATAACTGTTCAGTAGGAAGTAACTAAATTTGTTGAGAGTTGATTCTAAAGTTCCGGAGCACCTTTTTTTTAGTTAGTGTGAGTTAATTTTCATAGTTGTTAGAATCTTTTACTATTTAAAAAGATGTTTCATAGTTTTTTCACTTATTTCTCTATTTTTGTAGTATATCAGTTATTAAGTTTGCTTGTTTCCATGCTTTCTAAATTAGTTATCTTATGCTTTCTAGCTTAGTATTTCTATTTTTCTTAGAACAATTTTTTTTCCAGCTAAGAAGTTAAATGGCCTTAGATTAAAATTAATTTCAATGGTTTAAAGAAAAACAAAAAATATAAAATGAGTTATCCAAATCATCTTCTTTTGCAAACTACCTTGGACACTACCCGGTCGACTAATTGACATTCTATATTCTAAAGTATTAGGACCTAACGATAACCTATCACACTTTGCAATCACACCTATACTGAAAATCCCCATCATGATATGACACCCATGTGTTATATTTATCATATAAGGAATATGCATGTTGAATGCCAAATTATCCTTTATATCCTTCATTATCACATTCCATTGAGATCTCTTCCAATTGAGCCAAGAATTGGAAACATTCATATTCCATCACACAATTGTTGTCAGTATGTCTTTCACCAAAAGCTTGCACAAAAATTCTAGGTTTATCCTGAACATCAAGCTGCAAACTATACAAAGAACCTTCAGGTGTATCAAAGGAGAAACGATCATACATTGATTTAATTTGCATCTGCATCATATTATACCTACAAGAGATTAAATCTGAGTTCTCACATTTAGACACTTCATTGCACACTCCTAGGTTTGCTAAATAAAACATACTTGGATCACCATTGTTCATATCATAAGTGAACATTTCCAACTCTGATTCAAAGATACAATTTGATTCATCTTTAAAATCACAATTCAAATCCATGTAGACAACTTAAAGAATTGGCTTAAACAAAACCGAGTTCATCTCATTATGCACATCTTCACGAAAAATTCCTTTATCAAAAAGACTTTCCTGATCTGATTCATGGTTGCAAAGGACTTCATCAATGGTATTGTTTTTCATGTGATCAATGAGTGTTCCCACATTGCCAACAACACATATAGTTTTTGATTCACAACTGTGACTCTCTTCCATGTTATTGAAATCAACAAGAAGACACTTGTATTCAGAGTCACTTACCACTTTACCAGCTGTCTTTTCAACATTCAAATCTAAAAACACATGGTCTAAAGACTTCTCAAATTCACTGAAACATCTTAGGGATATTGGAATGGATTCCAGATCAACATGATTAAACTAATGCTCATTTAAATCAACCATTGGTGAACAAGAAATATCAACACAAGCTGAAACTTTAAGTTTATATGAACTAACAAGCTCTTCAATATCACCCATGGGTGATAGTATTGAATCGAAATCCATATACTTCTCACAATATGCTACTTTATCAGACCCAATTGAATCCCCTATTTTACCATCATGTACATCATTGTCCTCTTCATGTATCACAAACACTTCCATCTTTGCTTCATATAAACAATCATGAAGAGAAGGGGCATACGAACACTCATCAACATCTTCATCATATTCAACATTATGTTCTGAATCAGCATACAAAACACACATTTCCTTATCTTCAAATTTTGCATCACTTGCACAATAAACATGCCTCATTAACATAAAACTTGGAGTACATTCTAGGTATTCACCACATGCAATTTTTTCCTTCACTTGTGGATAAGTGACATCAAGATAATCTATACCATTTACTATTCGAGTGAGGAACATGCTTCCATATCATCCTCAGAAAAGAAATCACAATCTATAGTGGAGAAATAAAAAATATCAACCTTATCATTACAAAAACCATGCTCAAAATCTTCAGAATGAATGCTTGAAGTCATACTTTTAGGATCCAAATCACTGGTTTGTAGTGAGATATCAGCAACACATGCATTGTAATTGCTAATCACAACATGACATGAAATAACACTTTGTATCTCATTCACCTCTCCACCATTTAGGATATCACAAGAGAAGAATTCTTGCATGTTTACTTTGTTGTCATCCCATGTATCTTCATATTCCTCACTATTGTAAGTATCCACACATGCACTGATTGTAAGTTGGTTACAATGTTCATCTTTTGACATATTCTCTCCACTTGCTTGCATTGTTGTCTAGTTTTCCTCAGAAGAACAATGAGTAAATTGATTTTGAGAATCCTCCTTTTGTGCATAACCACATTTGGTTGATTCTACAATCTCTATCCAATCAGGAACTTGATCAAAGCTATGGGGATTGAAATCCTCTGGAAAAGTACTCAACCCAAATTCATAAATCCCAAAAAACAAATCAATACACACAAAATATTTAGGTCTAAAATTTATGGAGAATTTTAACAAGGCTTCCAAAAACCTTGAACAATATGAAGCCCTTTCACAAATAAATTTATTTTTGAGTTCTTTTCACCAACAAAGCACCATAGATCATAAAATTATCAGGCTCACTACAACAACTTCTTCTCTAGGTTTGAATTACTTCAATATTTGAACCAAATGTTCAGATTAAAAAATGACTTGACTTTGTGAATTATCTGTCTGCACTTGGAGATTCAAGTTTGTTCCCAGCAGAGTCACCATTCTGTTGGTGTTCCAAATCAACAGATCAAAAGAATCCTAAAGACTAACCACTTTCTTATGTTCAAAATCAATGATAGATTTGGCCAACTGACAAAAATGGGGTTAGAACACATTTATCCTGCACTTCAGGCTTTGTAGGACCTAGGGGGGTAACCCTTTAGCAACATCCAAAAATCTAGACACACAATTACCAAGATATTTCTTAATGATAATTCTCTCACAAAAATATGTTGAGAAACCTAAAATATCAATCAAAGTTGGCTATTACCTTGAGTGAACTTCATTAACTAGAATGGAGAAAAAAGAAAACACATAACCCAGAATACGAAATTAAAATAGTTTTTAATTTAATAACTTGGGACCAAACTGAAAATAGCAGTAGCATGAAGATTGAATAGTGCCAAAAGAAAGGGCTATGGATTCATATAACCGACACTTCATCTTACAATGTTGAACCTATTCTAAAGATCTTTGCAATTTTTATCACATTATGATAACAAGACCATTAAAACTTTATCATGTGACTATTCTTGCAAATCCACCTGGAAACATAAAAGTCCTATCACATTTGTTAAAGAAATTACTCCATCCTTGAACAAAAGGAAATAACATATGCAACTGAAATTAGTTAAAGAAATTACACCATTCATAGGACAAACAACAACAACAGTTGCAACTCAAATGCAACAAATGTGCATGAAAAACTCAAGTAATCTTTGATCATTGGATTCAAAAGAGATTTACATCTCATCCATGGAGACAGTTATCAGATAAAATTTATTCATCAAGCATATTGCAGAACATAACACTCCATATTAATGAAGTAGCTATAATTCATCCTAGCTTTACCATTCTACCCAGAGATTATGTCTGACTTGTAGAGCTTTCAAAAAGTTTTTTTTTTTGGAACCCTTACAATGAGAGGAGAATGAGAAGATAAGGAAAAAAGAAGGAACAAGAGCAGCCCTAAAATAAATCTATAGAAGACACTTGGCAGCTTCCTTCCATCCAACAACAATAGAAAATGAAAAGCCTCTCTTTTCTCTCTTCAAAACAAAATTTTCCTCCAAGTTTGCCTTTACTCCAAGTTGTCAAGCAACAAAATTTCTTCCCATGTGAGGAATTTCTCCATCTATTTTACCAGCAGTTGTGTGAAAAATATCTCTTCCCATGAAAATCCTCTTTTTTGTTCTTATTCTTTGTTGTAGATACAAATATTTCCAGCAGATGATATTTGTTTATAAAGTGAATAATAAATTCTCTTTACAACATATCCCCATGCCTTCACTTTTGTTTTATATGCCCAACACATAAAGCCTTCAAGTTAGTGCATGTTTTATTCACTTTATAAATCCTTTCTTGTCATTTTATTTTGTAGCTCATATTTATAATATTTACCTTCTTTCATATTTCATTAGAAAAATACATTCCAAATCTCCCTTTGAAAATTATCTGGGTCATTGAAAATAATTTACCCTTGCCTTATTTCATTTTCAGTCCATGTTTAAAACCATGGGTGGGAACTGTAACTCTCGTAGGGCATTGGAATATATTACCCACCTCATTCACATAGCGTAAAAAAAATATCACCTTGTGAAGACTTTTCAATTGGGCATATATTGATTTTTCTTGTGTCGTTGAAAATCCATGGGCCCACCACACATATGAGTGAAGGCCTTTTGTTTACAATTTTCATCGGGCCACCTTGAAATATTTCTACAAGCCTACCTCTTACCAAAGATCACCTCCAATGTATCGCCTGTTGAAAAGGGAAAATGCAGAAGCTACCCTCGATGGGCAATGAGCACCATCACTCATTGCTAGTTGAGTGGGAAAATGGGAGAAGGAACTAGCGACGAGCGACATGGAAAAGCCCCAATATTTTTGTTTGCACATTCTCTGTTTTCCCCAACGGTTTGCCCTAATTTAATCCTTCGATTTGTGCATTATGGACATAGCAGCATCAAATGGATTTAACAAGCTCAATCCATTCATGGTGTTGGATACCTTTATAGGTGTGAGCTCACTCTTCCCTCTTTTGTGTTGGAAATAGGATGCCATTTAATTGCAATCCTAAACATTAGTTATTTCATGAGTCTCCTAAATCCTTGGAATGGGTTCAACAACACTAGGATTAAGAAGGAATTAATAATTGTTGAAATAATCATGTTAATTGACATTTGTAAGTTATTCTAAATGTTAGGAACATGTGGGGACACCTTGGGATGGGTTCCTACAAAATAGGAGCACATGGGCACACACATGGGAGGTGAAACTCACCTTGAGTTTAGTTAATTGGTTGGTAAATTGAGTACACTTCAAAAATGCATCCTAGGTTCCTACAAAATAGGGAGTTTGATTTATGTATGTTGATGTCCTATAAAATAGGGGGTGATGTGTACAAGGTTTAGTTCAATGAAGTTCAGTTAAGTTAAGTTAAGTTCAATTCAATTTAGTTCAGTTCAATTCAATTTAGTTCAGTTCAGTTCAGTTCAGTTCAGTTTAGTTTAGTTTAGTTTAGTTCAGTTTAGTTTAGTTCAGTTTAGTTTAGTTCAGTTCAATTCAATTCAGTTTAGATCAATTCAGTTCAGTTCAGTTTAGTTCGGTTCAGTTTAGTGCAGTTTAGTTTAGTTTAGTTTAGTTCAGTTCAAGTTCAGTTTTAGTTTAGTTAGATTTAGTTAGTTTTAGTTGCATGTTAGTTGAATTCAGTTAACTTGGAATCCATGGCTAATAACTTGAGTTGCATGAAAGATAACAGGAAGTACCTTCAGTTAACAGGAGATGACCATTCTTACATGAATGGTGTTGAGAAATGTTTTAGTTAACAAGAATTAACTTGGACCCACTTTGGGCACCCAAGTTGGCTTCTTGGAATTAACTCCTTTGCATGTTAAGATATTTTAGGTGGCTGAGTTAAGTGGGCCCTCTTTTGGGTGCCAAATTTGAGGATAAGCTTTGGAGATATCTTTGGAATAAAGGTTAGGTCACCACTTCAATTTGGGGTTCCCAAATGCATGAAGATGGGGTTTGCACATTGTTCTTCATGAGATAACTCAATTGGCATGAGATAGGCATACCTTTTACGGTTAGGGCTTGATCATTGTAATTGTAACTCATGTTGAGTTTACAAAGCTATTTAAAGTCTATTCATCTCAAGCAATTGGAGAGAGTTATGATAAGTTTTTATTGCAGGTTGTGAAGAAGTTTTGGTGAAGGAAAAAGAGGCATTCTCAAGCAAGAATTGGAGCTATTGTAATCTACTTCAAAGATTAAATAATAAATTAATTCTTGGTGGAGTTTTTTACCTAAAAGGGTTTTCTCCACATTATATGCTTGTGTAATCTTTCTAATATCTTGTATACTTCTTCGATCAACTTTTGTCTACATTCTAGAATAGTAAAATGGATTAATCAAGATAATCACCCACAAATAATTTGTGACAAAAGGAAAATATTATTTAGATCAGCAATCTTAAAGTTTCACAGAGTATTAAGCTAAGAAAACATCTCATTTTTCAACATTTGGTATGAGAGTTGAGGTTGGGTAGCGTATTGAAGGATTTTTTGGCTTAGTGGGAGCTCTTATTATTTTTGTTATTTGCTGATTTTGGAATTAAGTTTTGTTAAAATGAATTCTCAGTTAGATAGTGAAAGGTTCAATGGTTCTAACTATGAAATGTGGAAATTAAAAATGGAAGATCTTCTTGAAGAAAGAGATCAGTGGTTAGCGGTTAATAATGAGACAGAGAAACTTAGAACTATTTCAGATGTGGATTGGGCTAAGTTAGATAAGAAGGCAACAGGAACAATTAGGTTATGTCTTGTTGACACGGTTATCTTGAATGTTTCAGATGAAAATACTACATATAAATTGTGGAAGAGAATAGGGGAGTTTTATCAAACTAAGAGTCTCACCAATAAGTTGTATCTAAAAAGGCAGTTGTATTCATTCAAAATGAAAGATGGTGAATCTGTTGCACAACATTTAAATGCTTTCAATTTAATTCTCAGTCAGTTAGCATATGTAGATGTAAAGCTAGAAGATAAGGATAAGTTCATTTTGTTACTTTGTTCTTTACCAAATTCTTGGGAAAATCTAATTGTTGCAATTAGTGGTAATGGTGCAGATCCAAAGATGGACAACATTATTCATACTCTCCTATCAGAGGAGATGAGGGGGAAGTCTAAGGAGAAAATTGAAGATGTCTTGTTTGTAAAATTTAGGAATAAGAAAAAGGAACCTAAGGGAAACAAGGAAGGAAAAGGTAAGTCAGAAGGACGAAGTAAGGTAAAGTGTTGGAACTATGGGAAACTAGGACATGTGAAGAAGGATTGTAATAAAAAGAAAGAGAGTTCTAATTCTTCTAAAAAGGAGTCCTCGGATGATAGTAATGATGCATTGGTCATTTCATATAATAGTGTTTATGGTAACTCTTTGCTTCATGTTTCAGAGTAATCTTCATGGAGAGGATGGTAGTCACGATGCCATGTGTAACTTGGTACCACAATTCAGTGTTAGTTATTGGTAGTGACTTGGATGCATAATTGGTAAGGTTATCTTCATGTGATTGGGGATATGGTTTGTTATTGGTTTAAAGTGGTTGATATTATGTCATGGTTTAATCTTGATTCTATATTAGATTTTTGGCATATTACATGTTCTCTTGAGACTAGGATGTATATAAATGTTATGGTGCATGTGATCTCCTAGGAGGAAATGGTTAGATCATGGGTGTCATGTTTATGTTCAAGGTTGGAGCTTTGACATTGATCTTGTGTAGTTCTCTTAAGTATTGGGTACATTAATCATTTTCTTGATTACTTCATGAATGTGTTGTGTTGCATTTGGAGTTTGGCATGGTTTGGTTGGTTACAGGTCCTCATGGATACTTGGAGAAATAGGTGAGGCTGGAATTCTCTTTTGGTAAGAGATATTTGTTGGAATTGTTACTTGTAAGGAAATTTTTTTGAATAAAAAGACCGAGGAGCCTACACTTTGGTTGAACGTGAGTTCAACACACTCAGCGGTTTAACATACCTCCATAGAGGTGGTTTGGATACAGAGACTTGGGAAAGGTATTGGTTTGGTTGATAATGGGAAGGTATTAATTGATAAAGTTAACACTTTAATTAATGTTATAGATTATCTTATGAAACCATACAGATAAGTTCTCTTGGTTTTAATCATTTGCTTGGAAGCTTCATGATTATGCAGGTTGCATTTGAAGTTAGCAGGGATTGATTAGTTGGTACAAAGAAGGCCTTGGCCATGATTCTTGTACTTGTTTTATTTATTCCTTGTTTAGAATAATTGTAATGTATAATGTCAAGTGGGAGAATGTTTGAAATAGGATGCCATTTAATTGCAATCCTAAACATTAGTTATTTCATGAGTCTCCTAAATCCTTGGAATGTGTTCAACAACACTAGGATTAAGAAGGAATTAATAATTGTTGAAATAATCATGTTAACTGACATTTGTAAGTTATTCTAAATGTTAGGAACATGTGGGGATGCCTTGGGATGGGCTCGTACAAAATAGGAGCATATGGGCACACACATGGGAGGTGACACTCACCTTGAGTTTAGTTAACTGGTTGGTAAATTGAGTACACTTCAAAAATGCATCCTAGGTTCCTACAAAATAGGGATTTTTATTTATGCATGTTGAGGTCCTATAAAATAGGGGGTGATGTGTACAAGGTTCAGTTCAATGAAGTTCAGTTGAAGTTCAGTTATAGTTCAATTAGACTCAGTTAGTTTTAGTTGCATGTTAGTTGACTTCAGTTAACTTGGAATGCATGGCTAATAACTTGAGTTGCATGAAAGATAACAGGAACTACCTTTAGTTAACAAGAGATGACCATTCTTGCATGAATGGTGTTGAGAAATGTTTTAGTTAACAAGAATTAACTTGGACCCACTTTGGGCATCCAAGTTGGCTTCTTGGAATTAACTCCTTTGCATGTTAAGATATTTTAGATGGTTGAGTTAAGTAGGCCCTCTTTTGGGCACCAACTTTGAGGATAAGCTTTGGAGATATCTTTGGAATAAAGGTTAAGCTACCACTTCAGTTTGGGGCGCCCAAATGCATGAAGATGGGGTTTGCACATTGTTCTTCATGAGATAACTCAATTAGCATGATATAGGCATACCTTTTAGGGTTAGGGCTTGGGCATTGTAATTGTAACTCATGTTGAGTTTAGAAAGCTATTCAAAGCCTATTTATCTCAAGAAATTGGAGAGAGTTATGATAAGTTTTTATTGTAGGTTGTGAAGAAGTTTTGGTGAAGGCAAAAGAGGCATTCTCAAGCAAGAATTGAAGCTATTGTAATCTACTTCAAAGATTGAATAATAGATTAATTCTTGGTGGATTTTTTTACTCGAAAGGGTTTTCTCCATGGTATATGCTTTTGTAATCTTTCCAATATCCTATCTACTTCTTCTATCAACTTCTGTCTACATTCTACAATAGTAAAATGCATTAATCAAGATAATCACCCACAAAGAATTTGTAACAAAAGGAAAAGCTTATTTAGATCAAAAATATTAAAGTTTCAAAGAGTATTAAGCTAAGAAAACACCTCATTTTTCAACATTTCACATGACAAGAGAGATGTCAGTACAATCACCAATTGCAATTACTTAAGAATTTTTTGAGCGGTTTCCACAAATCCACTTTGTACATAGCCTTATGTCGCTCCCAATTATTCCCTCTTTTTGTACTTTATATCTTCTCAGTTCCATGTTGCATGACATTTACAGAGGGCACGATGCCTTTAAATGCATCCCCTTAGCATTTAGGGTAATGGCGCAACTCTGCAGTCATCAAGTTTATTCCTCCCATCATGCCAAGACTAAAGGCTTACTCACAACTTTGATGCACTCCACAACAAGCACAATTTAGAATTTCATCAAACATTTTTGAAATGTTTTCACTGTGGGCTCAAACAATCCCCAAAAAGTAAACATGTGCTAATTTTACCCACACATTGGGTGCTTGAACACAAGGAACACACTTATACTTCTCCATTGGTTCACATGACCTCACTCATGCTTCTATTTAATCTTGTATTTACCCTTTGTACATTGTTTCAACCTGATGTTTGTTTCAAGCCAATGCGGATTTGAATCCATATCATGTACTTTAGGTATGCATTTTTATAGCCCTGACATAACATATTTTGGTGCCAATGAACCCACCACTCTATATTCTATACATAAAAGTCCCTGACATTTTAGGTGTTTGGTATGTATTAAAGATTTTGAAGATGAGAAAGCTTGTGGTGAATTATTTATGGTTGTCTTAGCCATCAATGTCAAAAAATCAGAATATGGATAGTAAACTAGTCAGACTATGGAGTAGCCACCTCCTCCATTCAATGCACATAGAATTTTTACAAGATTCTGCCATCCTTGTGCCTTCAAATTCCTTGCATCATATTCATTTGGTGCACTTTTGAATATTTCATTGCTATGTGATTTTCCTTTTTAGTATAATTTAAATATTCAAACAACCCAAAAAATTAAAGTGTTGCGATTTTATCCCACATTAATTCAAATAAAACATCACCTCCTCCCTTTATGCTTTGGAACTCAAGAATCTTAAATTTTAGTTTAAAATCCTCAATAGGTGTGTGCTTGGAAGCATTTTAATTGAACATCCTCTTCACACTAATCATCTACATTTTCAAACTACAGGGACAAGCATTGATGCAAAAAATAGATAAAAATACTCTCTTTGTCAACTCACCATGTTCATTTGATTTGACTTTTGACTTCCTCAGATTCTGACCAAAACCACTCATGTAGCCTCCAGAACTGACTTAAAAAATTGATCAAATTTCCTCCCTAAGCCTTGAAAGTTGGGATTTTGGTGAAATATTATACAGAGAATCGAGAGCATCAAACAAATGTTTATTATAATGCCCGAGGTAAAAAATATCAATCCTCGAAGTTGCCTTCTCAAACTTTTCTAGAAATGTTGATTCTGAAACCCTAAAAATGTCAGTTTGGAATGGGCTTTGAAAAAATAGAAAATGAGGATCTAAGGGGCTACAAACTAGTAATGTGATAGATAATTATATAGGAAATCATGGGGAACATTCACTTTGATTTTTAGGTCAATAGGTTGCAAAATACAATTTCAAATGTGAGACCACTTTCTACAGATTTACATAGTTCGGTATGCAAATCTATTTTTTTTTCAAATAGATTCAAGCTGGAAAACTTAGCAAATGGATTCATGGGGCTTCATTAAGATGCAAATAATCATGGAAACATATTATTTTGGCTTAATACTTAGTAGGCATAAAGATACAATATCACAAAGATGGCCTACTTAGAAAGGTGTAACATGTTTAAACAACAAACCGACTTCTGAGCCTTCAGAAAGTGGCATCAAAAACTTATTAAAACTGATCATGTGAATCCTCAAATGGACATTTGGCATTTCCAATAGGTTTTCAACATTTCCCCAAAGTGATTTTGCATGATAATCAAGGGGTGTCAAAATATGAGCTCCCAAAGTCAGCTAGTTAGGCTTATTTTGCAAAGGTACCTTATGAGTACATTAGGTAAAATTTTACATGGGCCCTCAAAATTTAGCCAAATTTTGGAGGTCCCAATAGGACCCACAACATAAAAATAGTAAATTTTAAAGGCTAACAAGACTCCATAAAAAAATGCAATAATAATCATAAAGGACAACCGCTTCCAGAGGTACAAGAACAATAAGAGAAAAACAAACAACGTAAGAAAGGTTGCTAAAGGGAAGAGTTTCATCAAATAAGATCGATATGGGTTACCCAATGCAGCTCTTCCTAGGTTACCGACCCCCATCCTGGTTAAACCCTGGCAACCTCAACCAATACCCGACCCCCATTCTAACTCATGTAGGATCAACATACCTTTCAAGAGGACAAGGAAATTGATCTTTTCCATTTTAGGCCTTCCCACTCATCTCAAGCCTAAACAAGCACTTGATCCATGAGTGAAGTGTACCTTTATCTTTTATTAATGTGAGAACCACCCAACCTTCCCTAATTTAATTTTAGGTTATCATTGATTAAAGAAAATCTCAATGAGTTACCCGTACACCACTTTGTGTGCCAACCCTCACTGAGATCCACTCCCCCTACTAACAACAAAAGACTCAACAGTCCACAACTGGGTAAGACAACATGCACAACATATAAAACCACATGAATTATCACATAAAGTGAGACATGCACCAACTCACACAAAGTCTCCATAGATACAATTCCATAGTGCAAGGCCAAAACCCACATAATCATAAATCAAGTATGTAATCAAGTGTTCACAAAGATCCAACATGAAAGTCCCATCATAAAGAAAACTCTTTCCCTAACCTTTGGAAGTCTCACAAATCATAAATACACTAATTCCCCCATCAAAGTGACAACAACAACATAATATCAAAATCAAAATCAACCTCAATACTTAATAGTAAAATCAATCAACATGGCATCCAAGGGAGACCTCAATTTTCTCCTCACATGGTACCCAACCACTAATTACCTAACAACTTACAATTTGACAATAAAAAACAATAACACAATAATCAAAATCAACCTAAATTCTAAAGTTGTACACAAAATATGTGACAAGGATCAATCAAACAATGCAACCATGAAATACTCTCTAAAAAAAACAATCTCACAATAACAAGCAATCATAAAATTAACATGTGATAACAATCATTCTTTAAATGATTTAAAAGAACTCCACATTTAAAAGAGTTTATCTAATTCATAGTAAATTTACCCACACAATCAATAAAGTAATTCTAAAAGAAATCACATTAATTAATTAATTTAAAGATAATTTAATTCTATATCTGTAACTGATTAAATACTTATTCTAACAATAATCCTTCCAACTAAGATTCCCTATAAAGAACATTCCTATATTCTTACTACATACTTGGGCTAATAACCCTAGTATATTTGAATGCCCCTCAGTATAAAATTTATCAAAATAAATATTGTCCCACAATTAACTACCTTTCTTTTATAAAAACATACTTAAAGATTACTTTATTATTCTAAATTCTATTTTTTTACTTTATTGTCTATACACATTTAAAGTAAGTTAATGTCACATACAAATGTATACCTATATTTAAAATACTATAATATAGGCCAATATGATTTATTATCAAAAGGAAACCATGATTAATTATAACCCATATATATTATTATTTCAAAATACAAACATAAAGTACACTCCCATATTTCAACAAGAGGAATAGATGGCTAAAAATAGCAATGATCAACCAAAGGATGAGTCAATCTAAAATATCATAAATCAATTAAAGAGGCATAAGAAGCAGTCAATCAAAGGCATAAGAATCGATTTCCATTATAAATACATCCATCAAGTAGTAGGTTACTATCTGTATACATTAATTTTTTCCAAAACGATAATATAGATTTTAATCAAGTTCCGAATGTGAAGTATCAAATTTACAAGCATATCCAAATATAATACAATATATGAATATTATGAAATAAAAATCATTGTATATAGTTACTCAAAATTAAATCATACAATACATAATAAATTATGCATCTATGACGCAAAAGAGGGAAAAACACACAGGTGGCTAGTGAACGGCCTCAAGAACTCTCATCTCATAAAATAATATGACCGAGGGTGTGCACTAGAGAAGAGGGTAAAATGGATTCATGTATATCATTTGTATGAGATGGTATGCCACTTATATCATTTATTTTGTAATCTATACATGTTAGTGGAGCACTAAGCTATTTTACCAGTTTTAATAATCTACGAAAGGGTTCTATACATATTTACAAGCCTGAAACAAGGATATATGATATATCTTAGGCGCTTGCATAAGAGAATAATATTCATCCTAATGCATTAAGCTTTATTTCCTTCTATCGACGAATCAATAAGGGGTCGATCAATGGTTCTATAAAGCATTGGAACACCTTAGGTTGCAGAGCTTGCATTAGCAAGCATGGACTAGCTAATGATGGGTTGCAGTTCATAGGTAAAGAATCAATGTCCTTATTTATATTCGACAAACACCCATTCCTAAGATTATTCTTGTAATAAAACACCCAAACCCCTTAGAATGTAACATCTAGTATTAGATGTTTAAGAAGAGATCTAGAATTCATGCTTCAAGTATACTTCTAATGAGTTGAGGGTTACCTCGATTTTTTGCATATAAATGGTCTTTAGAGAGAAATACGTCCAAGACAAGTCGCTCCACAATCCACCCCCATGCTTCTCATTCAGCATTTGTATGATCTCCACGACTTGGCTAAGTTGATGAAGACTTGGTTGATAAAATCCACCATGAGATAGCCAGTGAAATTTTGTGCCTTCATTGAGAAAACTCCCGCCTTTGGCTATCTTGGTCTCCATTGAGGCGTTGCCTTCACTACACGATCCATCCTCTTCCTCTTCATCTTTGAATGTGTCATTATTTATCTGAAGGATTTACGATATGCCTAGGGTGACAAAATGTAAGCAACCAATAAAAGGCATAGATCAAGAAGGGGAAACGCCTTGTGCAGGATGAAAATCGTTGTGTAAGAGAACCAAAGAGGATGCCATCACATGGAAAACAAAGGTTTTGAATTAAGTATGAAACGGGTTGATGAATTTTTAGGAGAATGCAATTAATAGATGTGGAAAGGCTTAATCTCATAAAATCCAATGGTTGTAGGCTATACAAAATTTGGATTACAATCTCTCAAGAATACCATCACTACATGATTTGACCCCAATTTCCGATGGCCTTTCATCAGAATCTCGTTGATACATTGTCGGCCGACCGATGATTAATAGAAGTCAGCGCCGTCGCTCAAATTTTGTCTACATCTCGACGGGCTGCAAAACGTCGACCTCATGACGCATGCTCATCGAAACCGCAACGCCAACTTCGTCAATTGGGCGACGAACAGTGCCTGGATGACAGGAGGCATACCTTCACCAAACCGTCGGATTAACAATGTAAGTCCATCACCATTACGACACAAATTCGACGTATTGGCAATATCGTTGAGAGATCAATATTATTATAGCAATCAAAATTGCCTGAGAAGATATTTCGGGAGGACTAGATTTTTGTCTTAGCGATAAATTTTCATTGTTGAGATACACATCTTGTCTCATTGAAGAAGCATGAGGGAAGCATATCGGCAAGACATATATTAATCGAGTAAGTTCTGAAGGTCTACCCGAGTAGCTATATGATGCCGATAAGATTACATCGGCAGGAGTCTTGGAGACATAATTTAGATTGAAATAGTGACAGAATTTCATCGAATGAGCGATGAGATAGGCAAGTCACTACGGTGAAACTTTGTCAGATAGATTGCAAATTCATCGGACATTTTTGTAGTTCATCGTATATTCGATGAGAAAGTGCACTTTTTTTTAAAAACCTATTCGTTGAAAGATCAAGACTATTACAGCGATCAAAATTGCCTGAGAAGATATATCGGGAGGACTAGTTTTTTGTCTCAGTGATAAATTTTCATCGGCGAGATACACATATTGTCTCACCGAGGGAAGCATATCGGAAAGACATATATCGTCGGAGTAGGTTCTGAATGTCTACCCAAGCAACTATATGACGCCGATAAGCTTACTTCGGCATGAGTCTTGGCGACATAATTTAGATTGAAATAGTGATAGAAGTTTGTCGAACGAGCGATGAAATAGGAAAGTCATTACGGTGAAACTTCATTGGATACATTGCAAATTCGTCGGACGTTTTTGAGGTTCATCGTATATTCGACGAGAAAGTGCACTTTTAAAAAAAAAACCTATTCATTGAAAGATCAAGACTATTACGGCAATCAAAATTGTCTGAGAAGATATATTAGGAGGACTAGTTTTTTGTCTCAGCGATAACTTTTCATCGGTGAGATACACATATTGTCTCACCGAGGGAAGCATATCGACAAGACATATATCATCGGAGTAAGTTTTGAATGTCTACTTGAGCAGCAATATGACATTGATAAGCTTACTTCGGCATGAGTCTTGGCAACATAATTTAGATTGAAATAGCGACAGAAGTTCGTCAAATGAGCGATGAAATAGGCAAGTCATTACGGCGAAAATTCATCGGATACATTGCAAATTTGTTGGACACTTTTTGAGGTTCGTTGTAAAATCGACGAGAAAGTGGACTTTTTTTTTAAAAACCTATTCGTTGAAATTTAGGCCTATTGGTGAAAGATGAAGACGGTGAAAGATGAAGACTATTACAGCGATCAAAATTGTCTAAGAAGATATATCAGGAGGACTGGTTTTATCGGGAGGACTGGTTTTCTGTCTCAACGATAACTTTTCATCGGTGAGATACACATATTATCTCATCGAGGGAAGCATATCGGCAAGACACATATCATCAGAGTAAGTTCTGAAGGTCTACTCGAGCAGCTATATGACATCGATAAGATTACATCGGTAGGAGTCTTGGCGACATAGTTTAGATTGAAATAGCGACAAAAGTTCATCGAACGAGCGAAGAAATAGGCAAGTCATTATGGTGAAACTTCGTCGGATACATTGCAAATTCATCGGACGTTTTTGCAGTTTGTCATAAATTCGATGAGAAAGTGCCTTTTTTTAAAAAAACCTATTCGTTGAAAGATCAAGACTATTACAGTGATATGAGGCCTGTTTGTAGCAGCAATAATGATAACTATTTTCTTGGCTATCATACAAGCCATCTCCATCAACAGAGCTTTGAAACCAAATCCACACACAACACAATGTTCATAGTGAAAATTTATCACTTTCTTTCATCTTTGCAGATTGGTTTGATGCTTCAAACGATGCATTTCTTATATTGAAAAGTGCATTACTTACCTTTTTGAGCTTCTCTTTGTTTTGAGAGTAGTTTAATAATCTCTACTTAATAGGGCCAACCATGTGAAGGTGGAAGCTCATTTGGCCCTTCCCCCCCCCCCCCCTCACATCACTCTCAATTCCCCATACCCGATCATATAACATTAATCATTCATTCATCCATTAATAACATATAACATTCATTCATTCATCCATTAATAACATATAACATTCATTCATTAACATATAACATTTTTTCATTAACATATTCAGATTCATTCATTAACATATTTCATTTTTTCAGTTTTTACATATTATCAAAAATATGGTTGTCATAATATGATTACAATAACTTTTTTTTTTTGTTTCTTTTTTGCAGCTAAAAAAAGCTGAAGTGGAGTATCGTTTTCAAAATCATTTGTCCCCCCTTGAGTTGTTCGAGCTCTACTCATGATCTTAATGTATGCCTAGTCGTGTATTCACAACCGCGTGGACATGGCTGCAAGGGGGGGTCTGCTACAATAGCAAAGAAATGTTAAATTGATATGTTTTATTATTATTGTTACACGTATTTCATTAATTAAAAGAACATCAGAGTGGTGCTCTTTACCTGATTGGGCCACATCATGTTCCTGATATTGTCTTATAGCCTCATGCTCAACATGTTGAACACCCTCTAAATCCTGATCTGGAGTTGAAACACGAAAGATTACATTAATTAATACACCAATTGCAATTAAAAATGTTTAAAAGAACATTAGAGTGGTCCTGCTTACCTGATGGAGCCACATCATGTTCCTGATCTTGTCTAGCCTGATCATGCTCAACATGTTGATCACGCTCTACATGCTCTAAAGTTGAAACACGAAAGGTTACATTCATTAATACACTAAATGCAATTAAAGATGTTTAATTGTATTAATCCATACTGCGTTTTGTATAGCACATGAATACATCTAGTACTGGGATGCACACCATGGCCTTCATCAGCAGGTTGTGCTCCACCCTCACTAGGCTACATTCCAATGTCATGTGCAGGATTATCATTGCTTATCTGTGTAAAACAAATAGGCACATTATTATGGTGGAAATTAATATTGAACAGATTGCACAAGTATTCAATTTGAAATAAACTTTATTGAGTTTATTTACCTATGTGTTGGATGTAGTGGAAGATTGTTTTTGCCCAGTCGAGACTCTTAGCTATTCAGTCAAGACTCCATAGCCTTGGTTGAAGGCAATCTTTAGGTCCTCTTGTGTGGGCACTCTGTTGAAATCAAAGCCCTGCATTTTAGCATGCGATCATGAATTTTGCTTCTATGATGTGATAAAATCAAAATTGTTTGCAATTTATTATTTGGATGCAATATTTCATTTATTGATACTTACAAATCATGCAGCTACTTTCATATAACCACCAAAGCCAAGTTTGTGTTGCCCTTGTTTTTCTAGTCTTGCCTTTGTTGCCTTCGATGTGTTGGGAAGCCTATGAAAAATTTGAAATACATTAGATTATGTAAAAAGAAAGATTAATCAGTATATAATTAAATTGTTGATAGTATTACATACCTTCCTTGGCCCGGTAGTATCTTTCCTTTCTTCTTTTCAGCCTTCTCCTTTCCATCTGACACCAAGTCCTTCCACTCCCTTTCCGAAATCATGGGGGGATGCTCGTACTTTTTGTTCTTCTCTAAATGTGACCTATATTGGTCCCTCACATACTTTAGATAGGTACCAGCTTTCTTAAGGACCTTGGTTCAGTTGAATGTTTTATCACCGAACAACACAACTAAATGGTTAATGAGCTCATCTTTTAAATCTTTATTTTGGGCATTCCACCGTGTACGTATGGTGGGCCCGAAGAGCTCCAATGAAATATCACTTAGATGTTTATTAAAAAACATCATTTCCTACAATTATAATGTAGGCAAATATTGCCATTTTGTAAATCAATATAATAGGGCGCTATCCCCACTGTTAGCACTTAAAAAAATAATAATAATAATTAAAACATTTTAAAGTACTTGGGACCTTCTCTATCTTTATGGGAAGGAAATCCTCGGTCACCACAAATGTGACCGGAAATGTTCCCGTACTAGTAATATGGGAAGATCTAGGAAATGCTGCTAAAACATCACCAGTAGTAGTGGCCTCTGCATCCACAGGTACTGACACATGTAGTGGCATGTGTTCACTGCCAGAGGGTGGACTATTGAATGCCTGCATGGTATGTGTTGCCGACATTTCAGACGACAATATAGGCATAGATGATGGGGTCAAATGATGTGTTGTATGCGCAGGAAGATCAGGATTGACACTTGTACCATCCCCTACTTCCCGGGAAACACTTGCAGTACCTTGATCACGGCTAGCAGCATGATCATGAGGACGCAAATAATCCTATAAAAACAACACATATTTTAGTTCATGACATAAAAGAGTACAAAATATAAAACCATGAATGAACTTATGTTATAATTAAAGATCTCATGACAACTTACTTCCAAGTTTTGTGCTCTCTGAGACAATATTTTAACCCTTTCTCTTATCTCATCTGTTTGAGGCACTACGAATACCAACTAAAGGATTTCTTGATTGCATTTTTTTTGGGCCTTCCTCATCATATCCATAGGGTTTGTGGAAAATGCAATGTCATCATCACATAATAGTGACTGCACCTCCATATGGATGCTCTCCTGTACTGCTGGTGCCTTTCCCTGATCAGCCAACTGCAACAAGAATATTAAAAACATTATCAAAATTAACCCAATAAACTCATGAAAAAAACATAATAATAAAACATTTTGCTCATATCTAATTTGTACAATTACAGTGACATAAACCTGTCAGATAGAAGCGCCTAAAGATGGATCACGATCTGTGCTCTGGGCTAGAGCCTTCCTCATATGATCAATGTCCCGTTATGACAAAAATTAAATATAAAAAACATTACCGAAATGAAACCAATAGACTTACGAAAAAAAACATAATAATAAAATGGTATATTGGAGTCATTAATTGGAGGTTGGGTAAAATGGTATATATATAGTACATACCACCCCCATAGTAATTATGTTTGTATCTAAGCGATTCAAATTATAATCGATTAGCAACTCTTCCCCTGCAGTTATTGATTTTATCGCACATACGAATACACGGTTTCCCTCTTGCGCCTCAAATATACAATTGGGTTGCTTATTTGTTGACCCAGGTCATGTACTATTTATAAACCCTACAATATTCCCTGATGCTTTTGGCCTCCCATCAATGTACCTAGCCACTCCTTTATTTTGATCCTTATCTTTTAGTTGTATATAATTTGCTGATAGTGCATACCTACGCATACTTCGTGTATATCGAACCGGCTGCATCCAATCTTTGTAATTGTAATAGGGTCCAACATACTCCATCAACTCAGTAACTTTGTCATAACAGACTTTTATGCCATCCATGCAAAATAGGCCCAAACCATGTAATGACGATGGTGCTATGCGATATATCCTCTCGTTGACACAAAGATCAGTGTTTATTGGAGGAAGTTCCTTGGGTACCCATTGTTTCTATAGATGTTTGTACCTCAAGGGCACCTTGATGTCGCCTATGCTCTCATCATCATAAGAACATGACCCCCCTTCAGTAAGAAAAAATTCCATGCGTTTACGGAATTTTTTTCTAATCTTTTGACCTCTAGTTGATCTCCCTCTTTTAGACCTACTACATGTCTCGCTTTCCTCTTCTCTTCCTGAATTTCCCTCGCTTGAGGAAGACAAATCTGACAAATACCTATTTTGTGGTGCATGCACTCATAAGGATGTTGGATGAAGTTCTTTCATGGTGATGTGATCTGAAGGTGACATTATGATTAATTTATCATTTCATTGCTAGAAATTGATAGGTTATAAGGTAATCAAGTCTTGATAGATTGCAAGTTATTGTTACTACCATCCAAATGTGTCCATCACAAATCAAATCTACTTAACATCTTTGTGCAGCATCTTTGCAAGCATAAAGTAACTTCAAATGATAGTTTGGAGTTAGTTCTTTCTTCTTTCAACAAGTATTGTAGCTCATTTTTGGAGCTTTCAAGAAAAAGATAGCATTGTAACTCATTTTCACAGACTTGTACTCAGTTGTATTTTTACCTTTCAATCAATAAAAGCAAGCTATTTTTCCTTCTCAATACTGGATATTGTGTGATAACATGAAATTATTGATATTTCCTTGTGATGATAATGTTTATCCTTGGTTCTAGTCTAGTTTCTCATAGCCTTTATGCAAAAGTTAATGTTTGTGCAGGTCATAGTTTGTGTTCTACCAGTTCTATGTAGGATTCAATTGTGAAGTCAAACATTCGAGCCTCTAGGAAGGTCATTTGTTGTTCCACTTGAGTTTTTCCATAAACTTCAAAGCCTATCTATGAAATACTTATGCAAAACATGTAAAAACTGAGTTATGTATATTGCAGTGAGTTTTATTGATCACATTGTGTGTCAAAACAACATTACAAATCCTTAATATTTGGTGCATCACGCTACGAGTTATTTTTATTTCATGTTTCCTCCTTACCCTTTTCCCAACAAGTAGTTTTAGGTGACTACCATAAGAGACAACTTACTATGGAGGTTCTTTTCTGCTCTAGGTAACCCACAACCTAGAAAATTCCCATGTTTCACCAATATGGTAAGTTCTACAACTTAGGAGGGGTACAATATTGAGAGATAATAGTTATTGGCATGCTTGGTGGGACTAGTATGATGAACTTCTCATCAAAATACTGAGATATTTGGTGTTTTTCTCAGTATTATTAGCCTTTGGAGGCAATATAAACAACACCATGGTGACTCTAATTACATATCATTTGGTTTTAGTAGTCCAAATGCATGCAACCAAGAAGAGGAAAGTGTTGTAGAATCTAATCCAATTAAAATTCCAAGTTTTAAATTTTTTTCTTCAAACCAATAGTTGATTCGTAACCAAGAGAATCCCTTTCAAATCCCCTTACTAGTTGAATCTAACATGGACAACTATGATGAAATTGTTAAGTTGGAAGAGCATGTGTTAACAATCCCAAGCTTCAAGAAAATCACTTCTTCTCTTCCTCAAGAGTTACCAAAGCCTCCTATACTATCAAATCCTCTATCAACACTCCCTAAAGCTTTTGAGGAGTTTCTCGATCATTTCAAATAGGAGGAGGTCGAGCTAGTAGTGAAACAAGAGTTTTTGTTTTCAATTCAAGACTCAAAACTGATTAAGGATCTTCCTCAAGTGGAAAGAACTTGTTAGGTCAGTTATGAGGAGGCAAAAGAGATATCTATTGTTTATAAGCCTATGAATGGTGTGAATAATGAAAAATCTAAACTTTTTCAAGTAGAAGTCGAGGGTGATTAGTTGGAAATCAAGGTACAAGGAAATTGGATGGGTTAGAAGGAAGAGTTGATCTTCCCATTTGATGAGTTGTCTTGTTTTGTTGTGCAGGATGAAGATTCAAAGCAACAAGAAGATATCAAATAATTCGATGAGTTGCTAGTTAAAGAGGAAAAATCAAACATGGATCAAGAGGAAGAATATGGTCTTGATGAGGAGTCTATTCTCTCAAGTCAAGAAACTTATCATGAAGTTGATTTGCAAGATCTTAGCTATTTGGAGGAACTTCCTTTTTACTATACAAAAGAGCTTAAGGTTGGTATAACAAATGAAAGTTTGTTGGAAGAGGCTACTACATTGTTTGAACATTTACCTTCGCTCATTGAAGAAGAAAATCCTAATTTGGAGTGTACTAATGAGGATTTTGAGCTTGGACTAGCTATTCCTAAGAGCCTTCCAAGAGCTAAAAGCTTTGATGAGTTATTAGCTATCTTAATGGAAGAGGATGGTCCATTGACCATGGATGAGGAATCAACATGGAAATTTATCATGTAAGGTGAAGGTAATGATGTTATTTCTAATCATTCAAATTGTCTTCTCTCTTGTCTAAACTTAGCCATGAAACAAGACAACCATAAAAAAGGTAGAAAGGTTTGAAGAATGCAATCATGATAATATTATATCAACCTTATTGGGTTCTTTGAAAGAATAAGAAAACCATGAAGTTCCAAATCAATTTCTTGTACCAAAAGAGCACCAGAAGAGTAAGATGAAGGATATGATCACACCAAAAGAGGAAAAAGGAAAAACCAATCTAAAGCTTTCAAGGGGATGTCCTATCAGGCATCTAACTAGGATGGAAACTAGCAATGCATCACAAGTCATTATTGCACCCAAGCATGGGGACTCTATCCTACTATCCTATCCATTTTAAGATAACATGAATGGTAAGTGGATTTGTGGATTTGTTTTCTCCATTTATGAGGCATTGCAATAGTTGGTTAAACATCTATCATTTCTTCATTTCCTCTTTGATGCTCACAAACATATGGAGCATTACAAGTTGCAAAGAAAGGGTAGCTACTTTCATGAACCAGTTAATGGTTTTATTAAGGTATTCCTTTCCTCAGTTAGTCTAGGTTAGGATAGTTTTTGTTTTAAGTGAATAAGTTTTGTTTGCACAGTTAGTTTGTTTTGAGTCATTTGGTAGGTTGAATAAGGTTGGTAGGTGTTATGTGGTGGAGCTTTTATTTTCCTTCCCTTTGGGGTGGTTTTATCTTCATTATTTTTCTACTGGTCTGGTATTTGGGGTTTTTTTCTTTCTAGCCGTTGACTTGCTATTAGCAGTACTCAGTCACTTAAGTCGTGTTTTATCCCTTTTGGCCGTTACTTCACCGACCCCTTTTACCTATTCTTTCGGTTTTGCATTTTGACTTATGCATCCCTGTGGTTTTCGGCCTATTAACCTTTACAACATAGCCTTTGAATTATTTTTTGACCCCGTGGGTTATTTCCCCATTTTCCTAGTGGTCCCCTTTCTTTAAAGTAACTATTTCGCATGTGCAGATTTGTATTAGCCGACGGATGTAGGAACTACGATCTTGACCGTTCATCGCACACCTCGCAAGGTTTGTGCTTGCGTCACAGAAAATGCTACGAGGCTTGCAAGATGCTGCCACCTGTTGTGTAACTTGGTGGGGTCAGTTTTTGAGTGCCAACTGATGGACGGGTGATGATGCTGACAGTTGTGTACTATCTAATGCATCTAGGTTGTCCCTCGCTGACCTCGCGCAATTAAAACTTCAGTTTCAATAATGCTGTGAGGTACGCGATGTGTTGACGCATGGGCACTGGTGTTATCGATTAACGAATGAGGTGGGACCCGTTCCATGCTGATGTGGTACCTAATGGGCAATATTCTTGCTCACTTTTTGACTAGAAGGAGGATGTGTCATTTTCAAACTGTTGTTGACCAAATCTGGACCGTCCGTCTAGCCAACTGTATCTTTGATCAACGACGTGTTTTCAAACAAATTGGTGTTGTACTATAGCCATTCTATCTCGTGCGAGCGAATAGTAATGGTCAAGTTTGACTCGGCCTGTGTAATTAAATGCTAAATAACCAGTGGATTGCTATTTCAGTGTTGCATTCTGGTTTATAAGAATTCCTCGATGTTTAGAAAAGTGGCTATTATCTCAGTTCTCCATTATCGTGACAGTTGACGCTTTCCAAAATAAACAGTAAGTGATATGAACGCCTTCTTTTGTAATTTCAGAATATATTAGCATTGCCTATTGAATAATTGGCGATTGTGTCCTTTTCGATTCCTGGTGAATTGTTAAGTGAATTGGCTGTTAGAGCTTATATAGGTCATTGCTAGTGATTTGTGTGCATATAAAAAAGTTTTCTGTAACGGCAGTCAAGAATAGGGTGTAATTGTTTGTTTTTATTTAAGAAAACCCTAGTTCAAATCCCCTTCTGTTTAAAATATATGGCATCCAAGGCACGAACTGTTGGTCCCGAGGCTATGCCTAGGGGTTACTCACAAGATATTATTGATCTATTGAAACCTTCTATGAGCAAGAAGCAAGAAGGAAGGATATTGTTCTATGGACCCATGATTCATGAAGGTTTAATGGACAAACAATGTACAATCCATGATGTTGAATTGTCGTACACTGGTTGGCAGCTCTTTTCCAATTGGTTTGGAAATAGAAATTTGCCTGTTCCTTTGTGTAATCCATGGAGACTAGACTTGGGTAAGCTGGTGGTACCGAATGTCTATGAAGATGTAGAATTATTAAAAGATATTGCTGCAAGGTATGATCCTGTGACTCGAATTGTTAGAACACATCTTGGCAAGCCTATGATTAAAGTAACCAGAGAGGAAATTGCAGAGATTTTTGGCTTACATGAATGGAGCTAGGATATGATTCCCATCAAATTGGAGGTCTTCAGGGAAGAATACAGAAACACTAAGGGTTTGATAAGGACATCCCTTTTGATACCCCATTTGGCTGTGTCGGGAAGAGAGAAGAATCAGAAAAAGGTTGTTATTGGCAAGAATGAGCCTGAACCTTTCCTGGTAGACTACTTTGCCCCTCATTTCAAGAAGACCATCTGTGCACTATGTCAAGTTTTGGGGATTGACCTGAAGAAGACTGTGCCTATAGAGATAATGTATATGGCTGTCAACCTCCAACACCCTGGTTATAATGTGGTATATGACTTTGCCACTTACCTTGCAGAGAACATAGATTCTGGCTTAGCAGCTTTGAAGCTAGGAAAGAATTGGGTAAAATTCAGATGGTTTTCACTGTTGATTTATATGTTTTTATATAGGGGTCAGAAGGTATTTGAAAAAGATATGGAGTTGAGGAAGATGGAAGGAGATATTGAAATGCCTGTCCAATATTGGACTAGGGTCTTAGACAAAAATGATCATAAGTTTGATTATGTCACCTTTCATAATATTTTTGGATCTAAGTTAAGGAAGGCTTTAGTTGTTGATCCACCTAGGATTCCAAAAGAAATTCATGACTTTCTAAGACCTATGGAGAGGAGGCCTAAGTTGAATCTAACCCACAATTGGGGTGATATTATCCCCAATCACAATACTACAATCTTCAGGGTCTTTGGCACCAATGCCATCCCGTCTGTCCTACCTAAAGAAGTTCCTCTCAAACTTGGTTTTGTAGAGATTATGAGGAAATTGGGAGCATCTCAATATTTCCATTTGCCTGTTGAACACAAGAAAGGATCCTTTTTCCCTGAATATACAACTTTTGCAGATTTTGTTATGATAAAGGGAGGGTGGAGAAATTTACACTTGTTACTCAAGCCATATAGATTGAAAACTGTACGCCCTAGGAATTATGATCCTGAGGGTTTTATCTCCCAAATGAAGGCTAGACATCGGACTGGAACCTTTGTTCACAATTTCTACTATCCTGAAGATATCATTAAGAATATTTTTGATGAGGACTTACAGGATGAGAGAAAGGCAATGTACATTGCCTATTCAAAAATTGTAAGAAGTAAACAGGAGAAAATACCTGGTTTTGATCCTGTACCTAATGCTAAAGATGAGCTCAGCAGGGCAATCTATGTTCTTGATAATTTCAAGAGCATAGTAGGAGTCTTGAAGCAGGAAAGGATTGTAGAAGGAAAGGGAAAGTCACATGGTATTGAGCAGCACCCTGAGATAAGAATCGAAGAAAGGCCTACCTACCAGCCTCAAGGGAAAATAAAAGTGTTTTCAAGAAGGAAGAGAAATAGGACAGAGGAAGTTACGATGAGTGGTGCATCATCATCCTAAGGAAATCAGTATCTGGTATTATTGATCTGTATTCACCTCCGAAGAGTTCAAAACAGATTAGCACATCATCCCCAAAGAGGCCTAGAACTGATAGTATGGGGGATGTTGGCCATAAAGGTAATGATGAGGAGGATATTATTGTAACTCCGGATGAAATAAATCTAGAAATGCCACTAGATCCGACTAACATTGCAACGAGCTCAGGAGCCATCACCCTAAGATTGGGGAAGGATGAGATTAAAGGAATTACAAATAGTGATGATTTGAGAATGGAAGCCTGCAAAGAATTCATGATGGATGACTCTTTTATCCATACCCGTGCTTTTGAAGATTTTGTATGGAGAGCTCATCTCTCATTTTATACTGAGCAGGTAGCACATGAGAGAAGTTTTCACCCAAAGCTTCCAGAGCAAGTAATTCAGTCAAAGGTCAGAGTACAATTGAAGGAGAGGTTTAAGGAAATCACACCAGAACAGGGTAGAACATTGGTTCAAACGTGTGGGATATTGCTACTCCTTGAATGGGATATTGTTGATGCTGTAGTATTTGATATAGTAAGAAGGGCAAATAAACTGCTTCTTGCAACAAAGGAGGAGGCGGCATTAGCACTTAAAGGATTAGCTTGCAGTGAAGAGTGGGATTCTCTGGCAATATGGTCACTATCTACAGGGTCTTGAAAACCTATTGTCACTGAAACATCTAATTTTAGTGGTCATTTGATTGTGAAGAGAGTTGTTGATACCCCTGCCTTGGAGGCTGTTGACATGGTTGTGAATGTTGCCAAATTTACTAGGGCAAGCGTGGAGGATTTAACTAAAAACCGAGATACTCTGAGGAACCAGTATAATGACATTATTATTGAGTATAATAATAGTCAGCAAAGGGTGGCGGAATTGGAAACAGAAATGGCCTTATTAAGGCAACAAATGGAAATATTGAGATCCCAAAAGTAGGTTAGCTCTAGCCAAATTATTGCTGACCCACCAATTGATCAACCCCAACCTCCTACACAGGTTCAATCTTGGGCTATGGTCCCGTATAATATGGGACAAGAGCCTATTGCGGTTGAGAAGGCCAGTACCTTGAGTGAAGATCCTTCTAGGGAAAAGTTACTCTAGCAGATTGAAGAATATAAGGAGATGGTAAATCAAATCCGGGATGCAGTAGGAAGGAATAATTCAGAAATTGTTGATACTGTGTTAAGGCATCTACATAAACGGGTCCAGAGTAAGCTGAATGGTGTTCATGCAAATTATGCCTTAATGCTGCAAGAACTTGAATTGTTTCCAAGGGATAGAGAATTGGCTATCCATTTGCTAAATAGATGGGGCCCTAGAATGGAAAATTTGAAATTTATGGCAGTTGGAGCAAAGTAGCATGGGAATAAGTATCCTACAGTCATGACAACATATCAATTTGTTAAGACTATTGTTGAGCAAAAATTCCAAGGGTCTGCTCTTCCTATGGAGTCCAAAATCAAAGCACTGAAGGATATTTATGATGGAAAAGATTTGACTCCACTACCTCATATTTTGCATAGTCAGGATAGTGTCAAGCCTTTGCAGGCGTGGAAGGAGCAAATGAATAATATAATGACCGCCCAAACTCATGAGATATGCAAAAATGTTGATATTCGCATGTTGGAGAACACTTTAGAGAAGTTATCACTTGTCATTAGTTTCCTGGAGAATTTTGACAAGACAGCCACATCATTAATGATAAAGTATGTACCTTATCAAAAAATGGTGGACCAGGTGGTGGCTTTCAATTGGCCATCGAAGGAAGATTTTGAGTCATGGAAAAAGATGTTTATTGATGAACTTGAATTATAAATAATGGGGATGAGAGCTGCAATTTGGTCATGTAAAATACAGGTCTGGCCTATGGTATTATATTTTGAAATGCATTCTCTTCTCGGATTCAGGTACAAATTGCGCAAATAAAATCAGCACATGGAGCGGTTAAAAGATGCTTTGGTGTTAGGGAATCAATACTTGGAACCACGCTTTCCTTTCCTCCGTAACAAATTAATCATCATTTTGTTTTAAGCTTTTCTTCTCTTACCAAGCAAATGATGTAAAGATAACTGATTAGGAATAAGCGGTTCGGTAAAAAATGGACATGTGTATCCTTCAGCCTAAAGCTTGTTTGCTCCCTTGTTTTTATAAAAGGGAATTCTGGGCTGAGGAATAGGTCTGTTGAAATTACTTAAGATACGTAAGAGAAGAATCAAGTAGAGAGAGAGAAAAGAATATGTCTAGTTTTTTGAAGCTTTGAGTCTGTTTGGGAACTTAGTAAATCATGGGGTTTTGGAGCATACTTATGCAAATCTTGTGATTTTTTTGAGTCTATTTTATCTCCTATTGTAATAATTTGCATGAATTTTTAATGAAAAGTCTATCAAAGATGATGTTCATTAAATTTCATTTATCATTTCCTATGGATTATGTTCGACTATAGCTCTAGTTCAATGGACCCGTTAAATGCTTCAGTTGTTCAATAAGTTCATGCAAATTAGCACATAGGATTTGCTAAAGAGTAATAGATTCATGTATTGATGAATGGATGGTAATGCCTTACATACAGATCATAGATGCTCTAGATGAAAGTTACCCTGTAGTTCAGTTTCTAGTTTGACTCTGTGCTTTAGGATATGGCACTGATACTCTAATTGCTTATTGTTCTTGTATTTTTTGTTATAGCTTCAGGAAATTTCACTCGAATATTTCATAAAAACACACTTAGGTGTTATTTCAATTCCTTGTTAAATAAGAGCTGAATTCTCCTCTGAAATAGCCAATTTCTTGAAGGATTATCTTGTTTAAACTTAGACTGGAATTTATCTGTTGTTTATCCAGGTATGAGCAAATCATTCTCATCATGAATGACAATATATTTTAGGGATACCCTCCTGGATCTTACAGAGTCCGAAGTGTAGGAGAGATAACAGTTTTGTTGCATTTTTCTCGTTAAGTTGGCACAGTGCCTTCAGGACTTTTAAAATTGAGTATGGCAAGCTCATAGAAGCTTCTGCAGGTTCTACTTGGGTTGTAAAAAATGCCAACATTATGCACTATTTTGGATGAGTTACAACATTATGCAAGACTATTTCTCAAGTCTTGTCAAGTTCCAAGAGTCGACACCATGCCCAATGGATAAGTTTAGGCAATTGGTGAGGATGTTTAGCAGGCAAACATATAGAAGATGTCACCAATTTTTTTACCTAATTTAGCTTCTTACTCAATCAAGTAAAGTTGGGATAGTTTTTGCAAAAATAAAGATAAAGGTACACATTCAATTCTACTAAGTTCCATTCATATACACAAAAGTATTATCAAATGAATTGCAGTTCATTATGAAAATGTATACAAGAGAAAGATTGCACAAAATTTTCACAAATGTCTTTTATTGATAATTACAAATGTATGGTGTCCCACACAAGTTGTGGGAATAACTATTTCAATACAATATAAGACATAAACTATACATTTGAAGAAATAGAAAAGAAAGAGCATATGGAAAGAGTAGGGATCCGTCATTGCCTAAATGATGAACCCCAAAGTTGAATTGTTGCCTAAATGATACACCCCAAAGTTGAACTGTTGCATCATTGGAAAATTATGATCAAATTCATCTATTATGAAGAATTGGTCTATGTGCCTCTAGTAATCACTATAAAAATGTGAAAGACAAAGCTATTTTATTTTTTTTCTTATCTTATACCATTTTACGAGAATGGGGGGGCCATTGTGCGAGAAGATCTTTGGAAACTAGGCATGAAAATTGCAGGTTAAAGAGAATGGGGGTGCCAAACTTACAGTACTCATTGTCCCTTGGTCGTCGATTTTCCCTGAGTGCCCTCAACCTGGTCCTCGGCGCTGGTATTGACCTTGTTTTCACTCCTCCAAAGTCTTCCTCAGCACTGGTATTGACCTTTCACTTGTCCAATTTGATGAGCTACAACTTGCTTTAGTTAGGTTTTAGAGTATGTTAATTAAATTTAAAAAAATTATGGCGCCATTTAGAGTAGTGAATATAAAGCAAGCAAAGCCTATTATGGTGCCATTTAGAGTAGTGAATATAAAGTAAGCCAAGCCTATTATAGTCATGAGGGAAATAATAAAACTCCTAGGATACTTTGTGAAACCATTTTCCTTGGTTAAAGGGAGGCCATAAAATATACCTTTGGATTTTTTCAATCTTCAAATATGAGGATTTGCAAGGTTCTTAGCAACATGAGTAATGGAAATGTGTGCAACAAGAATTTTTGAACACACATGGAATCTCCTTGCCAAAGAAAGGGGCTTCATAATTTAATATGATAATTTTTCTCAGCTCTAGAATCAACTTTTAAATCTTCTCCTAATAGGACCAAAATCACATCTTCTTTTGTTTGAGAAGTCACCAGCACTGAACATAACGTCAAGCAACTTTTCATCAAGATTATAACATCACCGTCGATTTTGAGCACGTGCATCTCAGAGCCGCTTTAGTAACCTGTCATATAATGTACTAAAACTCGACATAAATATTAAAGCACTTTGATTAATAGTAATGTTATAATATTAATATATTATATAACAATATTATATTACATTATATGAATTATAATGATATATTTGATATATTAAGATTATATATAATCTATATATAGATTAATAGTAATTATATTAGATTATTAATATTATTGGTATATTATTAATAATATTAATATTGTATTAGATTAATAATAATTATAATATTGTTAAATGATTAATTATATTACAAATGAATGCTGCTTTCAAATTCTTAGCTTTGAATGAATGGTTGAAGCACCAATGTTGAATGTTGCAACTCTAGTAGGCATGAATAGAAGTAGAGGAGATTGTTTGGGAGAAGAATTTTTTCTAGTGCTAGGTTATGTGTTAGGTTATATAGGGTTAGGTTATATAGTGTTTGAGCCTAGCCTCAAACACTACAATTAGGGTTAGGTTATGTGTTTTCTTTAGGGTTAGGTTTGGGATTAGGTTTATGGTTATGGTTAGAGTTTAGGGTAATCCAAATCATAACCTAACCCTTTCTCTCGAAACCTTAACCTTGAACCTAACCCTCACCTTTATCCTATCTTTATAACCCTAACCACAACCAAAACTCTAACCCCAACCCTAACCCTAATTACCTAACCCTAAATATTATTTATTTTATTAATTAGTTGCATTCACTCTAATAACCCTAAACCTATCCCTAAACTTAACCCTAGCCCTATCCCTGGCCCTAATCCTAACCCCAACTCTAAGCCAAATATAAAAACAACCCTTAATCATAATTACAATAACCCTAAAACTTCATTCTAGATATAACCCTAATACTATAATCCCTAATCTACTAAACCCTAACCCTAATTTCATATCTAATCCCAACCATAATCAAAACTCTAAATCTAACCCTAACCATAAAACATAAACCCTAATCTAACCCTAATCCTAACATTATTTTCCTAACCCTAACCCTAACTCTAAACCTAACACTAACCCGAACACTAAATCCTAACCCTAATTAAATACCCAATCATAACCCTAAATTGTAACATCATCCTTTGAATTGGATACTACATCAAAAATTATGTGTTACAATCATTGCTTCCATTGTTGGCATTTTTACATTGGGATGCATATATTTTTAAAATCAACAAAATCTTTTAATGTCTTGCCAAAATTAATATTATTAATTGTAATATCAAACTTATAAACATGTATCCAATTTAGAACATAAATAAGAAATATATGGTAATAGTTTCTTCAAAAAACAAAGTGATGTGCACTAGAAGGACTATAAGGTCTATAATGATTTTAGAATATACACATAATGGATTTGTTGAAAAGGTTTTAGAAACTTTCAAACAAATGCAATTGGTAGATGCAAAGAAAAATTCCACAACCTGATGGAACTTCAGTAAATTGAAGTTGGGGTTAAAGGGTTTCTAAATTACTCAGGGTAACCTTCAGTATGGATCGGTCAAAACCCTCTTGTTATGTTTTAACGGTGACCTGTTGCCACAGTGGACCGGTCACTTAAGTGAAGTTTCATCCAATTCGGGTCGTGCTTAACCGGCCCTATTTCACCTGATTTGCCGATCTTTTTGGCGTAATGGCCTAGGTATTACACCGCTAGAAATTTCAATGTGGGCCCACTTAAATATTCCATCTG
This sequence comes from Sequoiadendron giganteum, assembly GCA_007115665.2. Classification (NCBI taxonomy): domain Eukaryota; kingdom Viridiplantae; phylum Streptophyta; class Pinopsida; order Cupressales; family Cupressaceae; genus Sequoiadendron; species Sequoiadendron giganteum. The sequence goes on along the minus strand of CM021102.1, from coordinate 286,249,190 downwards.
AGGGCTAATGAGCCATCTAATCACATAATTCGATCTTGACCGCTTCTCGTAGACCTCACAGGTTTGTCTGCTAGCATCATCAAAGTAGTGCGAGGTTCGCGAGATATGGCCACATGGCGTGAATGGATGAATGGGTTTTCTTCTCGAGGTGTTCAATATGACAGGGGGTCATCTTTTCACTGATAATAGCCATCAATAACGGGGTAATCATGATCTCTTGCACACCTTGCATGGGCAGAGTAAATATCCGGGAGAGTGTTGTGAGGTTCGCAAGGGAGTGGCACGTGGCTTTTCTTTTCGTGCCAGTGGGATTATATGGGACCCATTGTGCGGTCTGGGTCTATTCTTCTGCGGGTTTTTGATTGGATATGTTTTCTGAAGGCATCGACGTGGATTGTCAACATCCATTGACTTGATCTCCACCCTAGATTTGTTAAAGTGCCTCCCGAATCAGCGGTTCATTTATAGGGAAGAAGTGTGTGAGTTGCCCGCGTGGCATGTATTACTTGGTTGTTGCTCGTGTCATTAATGATACAGGTTTCTTTTCTCCTAAGGATCTCCACCTGCTTTCCTCCTGCGTGCGAATAGTGCCATCCTGCTGAGGGTATTCATAGTTATCTGGATCATTAACTGTGCAAGTGCTTGAATCGCCTTCAAGTAATTGTACCCTGCATACTAGCTTGCTCTATAAATGCTAACTGAATTGTATGTAATCAGCATTGCATTCTCTTATGTCTAAGTGCAGTAAGGTTTTTCTTCTGTTTGTGGTTGCGCTTTGTTTCTATCATGAGTAAATCAGTTAAGCAAAGGAGTGCGAGGCTGGCTTCACCAGTCATGAAGAAATCCGATTCTCCCATGTCTTGCAAGGCTATTATTAGGAACACTGGGAAGAGGCCAGTACATTGTTCGTTCCCGATAATCATCTCGGATTCTGATGAATCTGAGACTGATTCTGAATATCG